>JAKOGH010000798.1:0-201908 GCA_024811115.1 Terana coerulea
CATGCAAACACTGCCCGAAAGGTTTCATCGATCAGAATGCACTCAGCCAGCACATCAACGCCGTGCACTGGATGTGTGGGGACTGCGAGCGCGCCTTCAAATCTTGCAGTGTGAGGGAGCAACACTGGTCGACAAGTTCACGACACAACTGTCGCCAGCACGACAGGCATTTCGATAGGTACAGCGACCTGGAGAATCACTACGACGGCTCGGAGGAACACTACTATTGTAGGGAATGTAAAAGGTATGCCTTCACTCCGTCGAGTCGATTCTCGCGCACTGATCATGAGGGCTTTCGAACGAAGTTCTTCTCGTCTTTAGAAGAAGAAGAAAAGCACAAGGAGGACGAACACGACTACTGTGTCCCATGTCGGCGGGTTTTCCAGACCAAGAATGGACTCCGGCAGCACATGAAGTCCTCAAAACATAAGCACAAGACTATCCCCTGTCTTGCACAGCTGCGATAAAGCCTTCATCACCCGCTCCCATCTCATCCTTCACCTCGAGTTTGGCGCATGCCCTTCCGGGGTGATGCGACACCACGTCGACCGCTGGGCTATTGCATACGACATCCACCGGGTCATCACGGATGAGGAGCGACTCGTCCGAGACTTCAGCGGCATATACCGCAGGCCGGCAACTGGAGAGTACGACGATGAAGATTTGTGGGACGGGCGTGCATACAGATGCCCGCTGTGTAGCAACACGTTTCCCAGCCTTCTCTCGCTGCAGGCCCATCTTAAGAGCCCGGTGCATGAGGCCAAAATATATCAGTGCTCAGCAGCGCGTGATGGGTGCGACGCGCATTTCTCGACGCTGAGTGCGCTAGTGCAGCACACGGAGAATACGAGCTGCGAAGTACGAATGCTCAAACAGCTCATCAGGGAGTTATTGGATTATGTGACTAATCGGATGGACGAGTGGTATTGAAGTAGACGAGGATGATAAATATGTATTTTTAAATGTGTGCTATACGCTGCCGCTCATCCGAGTTGACTTGTGCCCATCGGCTCACGAAGCTAATCACAAGAGCAACCTAATCAGAACAAAACCCGGGCTTGTTAAGGACGACGGCGTGAGGGAGCAACAATGGAGAACACTTCATTCAACATCTGCAAGCCAGGGATCTGTGAGAAGCTCCTCTGCACTTGCTCTATCGAAAGGGTTAAGACGTAGACATCTCCGCATGAAAACAGCCGTCGAGGAAATGTCATCCTCTCCAAGGATATCATGCTTTCTCAGGCAAATTTCAAAGACCTGGTCCATCAGGTCTGGATGACCATACAGGTTACCTTGATTATAGAACGACTCAATATAAGCAATCCAGGCAGAGGAACGATGATGAATCAAGCACATACATGTATGATCGAACCATTTTCCGGCCCATCGGCTCACAGATAGTTGTTCAGCCATAAAATATTCGCTGCTGTAACAGATCATCTGATACAGCAAGCCGGCGTCCGCGTCCAATTGCACTGGCTTGAATAGCGGTGCGTACTTGAACAAGGATTCACCCGTGATCAGCTCGTACACCTAAATGGAGTTCATTTCAGCAACGAACCAACCCCAATCAGAAAGTCACTCACCAGACATCCAAACATCCATATGTCAACTGTCTCGTTCCAGGGCCCCCAAGAATAATTTCAGGCGGGCGAAGGGCTATGGGACACATAGAATTGCTCCTTATCTTGTCAACCAGTTGAGCTAAAGGAAGCTGTATGAGCAGCGAATAGCCATGGTGCAGATACAACAAAACATACCTTGACCGTAGTCGGCCAAACAAAGGTGGTAGTCATGGCTTCATCCAGAGAGATGCAAGGCAGACGCTGCGACACTGCACTCTGGACAAGGACGCCATCCGCAGATAATTCCGGGGATTGTAGCGGGAAGGATCCGATTTGAGCAGCTTCTCGTAGTCGTCTGTCTTCAATGCGGTCGCGAACAAGATGTTGTCGCACTTGATGTCAGTGTGAATGACTCCATTCCTGTGGCCATGCGCAATGCCTCGAAGGACGTGCAGTAATATTCGCTTTGATAACCGGAAAGGCAGATATGGAGACTTATGGTGTGGCGCTGCCTTACCGTGCATGGATTTCAAGTACTGGACATCCCCGCCGTAGACATCGGTGACAAAGCACATATGCTTCCCCGCGGTTCCTTTACCGTCAATCCCAAAATCGGCGCGAACCTTGATCGTATGCTGAGCATACGGAGATGGCAACAGCAACCGTACCAGCACCCTGCGCTCGCTAGTCTGACCTTGAAGCAAGTGTTGTGTGGTATGACCTTTGAGGATTTTGATGGAAACATATGTGCCGCTGCAGGTTGATAGTTAGCGTCTGTACGCTCATACTAGAGAATAGTAAAGTACTTCTGGTCTCGAGCTAGCCACGTGCTACCGTTTGTGCCCCAGCCGAGCTTTGAGTAATAATGTAACGTTTTTTGAGTCCAATGGCTTCTCCGAAGTCCAGTTGGGGCCATCCATATCCATCTCTAGCTGGAAGGCCGAGAGGCTCCTCCGCAAACTTGAGGCCTTTGTGGCGAGCCTGAGCGTTGGTTGACGACGCGCGCCCGGGGAGTCTTACGGGAAACAACGGGCGAAGTCCTGAAATCCTTAGACTTTGTAGAGAAGAAAACGATGTCAGACGTGGAACCATAATCTCCGAAGAAGCTGTGGATGGTGTGTGAGCGAGGGAGCAACCCAGTTTCGCTGCCCAAAGTGGCGAAGCGCCAATGGATCGGAAGCCTCCATGATCTCCTGGATACATGCGTCTATTCAGCCACAAGCTAGATCAGATCGAGTCGTTTGTGGCGTCCTCAGCTTTTTGCACTGGTCTTTAGGAGAAAGGTCGTCGCCGACCTGTGACTTACAAAGGCGGCTACTCATTTGCGCTTCCTCTACGAGGCCGCGAGACAACCTAGGTTTGGGGTCTAGACTAACAACAACGGCCAATTGGAACATAATTGGAAGCCACATAAGGTACAGATCAGTGAGTATAGAGGGAGACGGTGAAGCGAGTACTACTGGCGTTGTTAGGATGGCCAGCTATTCGACAGCGTCCGTGCGAGTTCGACTCCTGCTTCTCCGACCTGCACGACACTGGAGGTAGTAAAGCCCGAGCTATCATTCCAATACATTGAGCGAGAAGACAAGAACTAATACAGCAGTAAACAACAGCTTGGTATACACAGAACGATACCGCGCAAGCACAGACACAACAAATGTCCACCGTGACCCAAAGAAACATTATTCGCACGTTCACATCGCCTCCTTGAAGCTCTCCATCGCCCCATAGAAACCATACAGAGCCTTCTGGAGCTTCCTAACCGCATCGCTCGAATCCAGCAGATCACACGCGCTATGTGCATCCTCTACCACCTCGTCCAGCATCCGGGTTGCCGACTTGACACGGGTCTCATTTGTCAGACCCTTCTCGAGACGGTGGATGCAGCCCTTGACGGTCTGGACGGCCTCGACGAGGTCTTTGGAAAGAGCGGCCGCGTTGACGTCGACAAGGCCTGAGAACGTGTAGAAAGAGGCCCGCAGCCTGGTATATGCTTGGCCGAGAGGACTGTCCATGTCATCATTTGCGCCGCGATTCTGCGTCATTTCTGGTTTCCTTTCAGGCTGTGCGACGCCGTTTTGCCGCGGATTTGATGAGACCGCCTCGGCATTGCAACTTGGTGTCGTGGCAGACTGCGAAGGCGGAGGTTGTTGGCGAAGCCGCTTCGTCTGCACGTCCGCATCGATCGAATCCGAAGAAGGACTTCTCTTGCTCGTTGATCGTCCTACTGCGGCGGCTGCACAACAACGATTTAGAGCCACAGAATTATTTAAAAATGAAGACACCCACCAGAAAGTCTCGGCCTATGAGCCCGCACGGTTTCCTGCTCAGAGTCGACATCCATGGGCGCGTCCGCCGTTCTGCTCGACCCTTCACCGGCAGCACCACCTCTTCCCCTTCCTCGTCCGCCCCGACTGCCTCTCCCACCGCGGCTTCCCCGTCCGCCCCGACTTCCCCGCCCGCCGCGCGATCCTCGGTCCGTCGTGCTCGCGTCGCGCGCAGAGGCACTAGCACCGCGACCCCCACGGCTACCGCGCCCACCGCGGGACCCCCGACCGCCGCGGGTGCGACGTACCGGGGCCGAGGCAGACTCGCCCTCGTCTCCAAGCTCGTCCTCCTCCGAGTCCTCTTCTGAGCCAGAGCCGCTCTCATCCTCCTCGTCGGAGCTGCTCACATCTTCGTAAGTATAACTCGTACCGTTCGGGCCTTTGTACCAAACTTTCCGCTGTGGCTGCGTCCGCCGGCGCGCTGGCTTGCGGTCCGCCCCCTGCTCCCCGTCGGCGCCGGTGTTGTCGTTCATCACGTCGATGCGCACGTTTCCGGGCTGCTCGCCCGACGGGCCCGCCACCGGCACTTCCGCGCTCGGTTCGACGAACGGGCGTTTAGAGACTGGGGAGGGAGGAAGCCGTGGCGGCTCGGTCGAGAGTGATGCGGACGTCCTCGAGGGACCTCGAGAGCTGAGACTGGGTGTAGAGTTCGAACTGCGTCCAGGTGACGAAGGCGCAAATGGAGGGATATTCACAACTGTTGATGGATGCGAGCCAGGCGGGGGCGTGTTACGGATAGTTTGTGTAATATGGTGTGCGCGCTGTATCCAATGTGCCAGTGTTTCAACGGCAGGCTTTCGACCTTGACGTCGAACAGCGATTTTCTCAATCTGCTCCGATAAGGGCAAATCAATGAGCTTCCGTCAACTGGTAGGTAAATGCGTAGCTGCGTACCTCTGTCATGTTACGTTCACTCCACCAGTTATGATTCGCAGGGAGATCGGCTCCGACGAGACCCGCGACGTGGGCCATAGTGCCGCTGATGATAGCACGGTCGCTGTACCCACCCTCGAGGACGCTTACAAGCCGGCCTTGTGCGTACTGGTCCGCGAAGGCACACGCATCTCGAGTAAAACGATGATAAAAATCGGTCGGCACGTGACAAGGGCCAGGATATGCGTTCTCTTTTTCGTGAATCGAAGCGGTAAACCCACAGCTATGACATTTGTCGATATCAACAACAGCTACTAGGCTTGCAGGACAGTAATGACAAACCTGAGGAAGACAATTGTCTGCTCTGGTGCGGCCTGGGTGTCCTCCACGAACTTCTTCGCACCCGACAGCAGCTTGCTGTAACGTTCATCATACATTTTCCAGAAGTCGGCATCGCTGGTGTATGGCCGCATAACCACATTCTCGATCCACTGGCCGTCTTCACCGTGAAGCGATAGAGATGCCTTGTATGTGCTCCTCTCGTTGTCCTAAATTCGATGTTCAGTATCTTGCGGTTGCGAAGGGCCTGACCAAAAGTGCACTTGCCTTACCGGTATTACAGGGATACGTGTTGATGTCATGCATACTGCCATAAAATGCCTTCAGTCCGTTCTTCTGCTGGTTGAGTTCCTCGACAATTGTTTGTGTGCCATTGCCTACGTGATTTGCACACTTAAGGGGTTGCTCCGTAAAAAACATGTGGAAGAGCACATACCGTGATGGAGATCAATGTCAATGATAATAAGCCGGTTGTAGCTATGTTTGACGAAAGCTACAAAACGCGGTTGGAATCATAAGCAAGCGTGCGAAATCACATAGGCAGAGTAAAGTTTATTACCATGAACAGCCGCTACAGCAACATTGTTAACGAACCCCAGGCCCGCGGGCTTGCCCTATACCCGAGACACAATGTGAGTATGCTGCGATGGTAGGGGCTGAAGAGCTCCTACAGAGACGCAATGATGGCCTGGTGGGCGGATTACGGCGAACGCACGAGTACTGCGAGCGACTACGGGCGTGTCGTGAGGGGAACATCATCATTGGGATGCTTTGAACTGAAGTTAACGGCGTCGACAGCTTCGCAGACGGTACCCAGGGCACCCTGAAACGCGGTGAAGGATTTGGGACATACTAAAGTCGCGCATCAGCACACAAAGCTTTGCCTCGGAAAGCAGGACACAATAGAACGAATGGGACGTACGGTAAAGATCTTCCTCGTACCCCTCCGGAAGCTCCTTGTCCGTATTTCGTAGCAGTCTGCTACTATTAGAGCACAACGCCTCGAGATTCTCCGCATATGTCCGGTGATTTGGGTTGGCTTCCTGCTTGATATGCAGCACCGCGCTCGCGGCGCTGTGGTCTTGGATTCTCTGGATGCGGGCAGCGCTCTTGACAATCTGCAAAGGCTCTCCTGATGTTTCGCTTTTCGAGGGGGTGGTATCTCTTGTGAGGTTGAAGTTGTGATGGGACTTGTAATGGGAGCGTCCAATTTCTGAGTATGTTCCAGACGGGCGAAGATAGCGGCGATGCCGTACTCGACCGCTTGCAGTCTTTCTGGTCGTTCCTGCTCGCTGTTCAGCGATGATCCAATTCTCTTGTGCTTCAAACAGAGGTCCTGAATGTACATCGTAGGCCGCGCTTTCGCTACCTCTTTCGGGGGATGCATGATTGCCGTAGACATAATAACTACAACGCATCAGTTGGAGGTTATGAGGGTCAAGAAAGGGACTAATGACTCAATATTTAGCGATAATTATATCTTTCGGCGATCTCAGCGGAAAGAGAGAGCATAGAGGAGAGGGGGTGAGGATGGTGGCAGGGATAACAAAGGAACAAGTCCTGGAATCTTGGGTCGTTCGCGTTAGCCTGAGTCGCGCATGGGCGCCCGGAAGCATCAAACTCGTTACATAACTACATTCCAGCGATCACCCAAGAATATAAGGATCGTCGCTGCTAGACGTTTAGACTTCTGAATATCCAAGTCAGAGCTTCCCTTTGCACTAGAAAAAACGACATAGAACGTTGCATAGCTACTACACAAATATATGTTACACGGGGGTAGTAGAACCAAGGCAAACAAAATAAGAACAAGCTCGATAATGTTTAGAGCGAACACCCCAAATACATTGGCATCATGAGGACAATACGAAGAGGATGATGGCAGATCATGGATTGCACGCCACAGACACCAGAACCCACGCTAGTCATATAGTACGAAGCATGTCGAATCACCAAGCATTCTTGATAAGGTCGGCCGCACGCTCCGCGACGATGTACACAGCGGCTTGCGGATGCACTGCAGGAATCTTAGGCTGTTTGAAAAAGTTAAACATCAGCCATTCTTCATTTCCTGGTTGAAGATGCGTTAAAGCTACTCACGAATACGGATGCATCAACGACTCTCAGCCCTCCAGCTCCCTTGACTTTCAGGTCCGGGTCCAGAACGCCCCATGTTTGCGTTCCTAGGTGACATTCGCGCGGTCGACGTCGGATGATAGATGGAACGTACGGATGCCCTTGCAGCAGCTAGAATCTGCTCATCCGTCGTGGCATTTCCAACGGTGCCAAACCGACTGAGAACAAATCCAGCCCAAGGTGGGTAGTTCTCGATGAAGCGTCTGGCGGCTTTGATGGCATAAATCATTGCAAGTTGGTCGAAGTTGGAAGTAAAGAATTCTGGGTTGATTAGAGGATACACAAAGGGATCAGAAGATGCCAAAGTGATTGAGCCAGCTGCGGAAGATAAGGGAAGATCAGTGTATATGCGGGCGAATATCAATGAATAAGCTTACAAGATAGTGGTGAGACAACAGCGGAGTTTACGGTCAGATAGTACCCGGTCGGAGGAGTTGGTCCCGGACTGTATCCATCCTGTGAACGGGCAGCTAGTGTCAGCACAGAGCTTTTATGGTGGTCGGCTGAGGATACTTACAGCAAAAAGAAGCTCGTAATGAGCACTGTGCGGTCCTTCAACGTCGTAAGTACAATGTCATAACGATGTTGCACAGTAACCGCGTATTTGTCAAACTCACCGGCCGAAGGATCCGAGAAGCTATCAAAAATGGAGTTGTTCTTCGGAATTCTCAAAAACGCCAAACTATTGATCGGCGAGGCGGCGAATAGTCCCATCCTGTGGTCTTGCCATTCTTCCAACCAGGCATTGAAGACGGATGGGACACGATTAACGTCGTCAAAGGTATGGTTGGACGACACGGTCCACATGTTAGAAAGGATTGGGTGATCCTGCAGGTGTTTCCCGACGTCGGGAAGGTTTACATGCGTCGCAACGCCGAGGCCTTGGAGGGAAGTCGTATCACCAATACCAGAAAGCATGAGAATCTGAGGCGTCCCGATGGAGCCGGCGGACAGGATTATCTCCTTTTTCGCTGTCACTATGTGCCGCTGTGCTGTAGATAGAAGACACACTCTCAGACTAACGTTTTCGCTCAAGCTGCAACGGCACTTACCTGACGAATTGGTCGCAAATTCAACCGTGGAAAAACGGATAGGACCGCCAGCACTGGAGTTTCCGGCTGGGATCAGGCGAGTGACGGTGTTCTGAATCAGAACATCCAGGTTCCAACGATGCAAGGCAGGGTCCAGATACGCTGTGGCCGAACTGCTCCGCTCTCCGTGTCCAATAGTACTCTGGGTCAGGCCTGAGTGCGACAGAACGAATTAAAACGTGTCGCTCTCCACCAGAAGTCGAAGGCGCGACTTACCGACTCCAACGGCGTTTCCACCGTTTATATCCAGATTGAAAGGAAACTGCCTTCCACTTTGCTTGCTCGTGCTGATGACCCGTCCATCGATCTCGGTGCGGTAACCGGGAACGCTGACCTCGATAGGCCCGTATCCGTGGTCAGAAGGGTCAACTTCGCCGGTGGTGTCATGGTAGTCCGCCGGTGGGACCAGGCGCGAGTTCTAAAGGAGTCGTGGAATAAGCGGCGGTTTCTCAAGCGCAAGAAAAAAAAATGCATACCTTGAAGTAGTACGGTGCCAACTTCTTCCAGGACCAACCCGGATCGCCTGTCAAGTTAGCCCAGACGTCGTACTCTTCATTCGAACCACGAGTATAGGCCAGAAAGTTGATGGAGCTGCTTCCTCCGAGCACTCGTCCTCGAGTGTATCCTATGCTACGTCCATCGAGAGCTGTTTGGGGCGTCGTTGTATAGTTCCAAGTGACACTGGACGCGGGAAGGCTCCTGGGTGCCAGAAACGGGACTTCGATGTTCTGCACGCCTTGATCACTAAATTGTCAAGAGCCCAACCCGTTAATTGTCGCGTTATGGTGCCAGCTTCGGCGAACAAGAACTTACGAGACTCCTGCTTCTATGACCAGAACGGACCACGTTGGATTCTCGGTCAAACGCGCAGCGAGAACATTCCCTGCCGTGCCAGCTAGAAGAACCTCTTGATGAGCATTGTAACGGAGAAAACATGTGAGAGACATACCGCCAACGATCACGAAATCATACGCAGTCCTTGGTAGCTGCGCGGCATCGGTGTAGAGACTTGCTTGCCCTCCGCGGGCGAATGCGAGGATCGCTAGTGCAAGAAATGCCGCAGAATGCTTCATCTGTACCACTTCGCAGTATGTTAACACCGAAAAGACGATATTGACCAACGCAAGTCAGCTCACCCTATTTGTACTGCTTTCCCATCCCATCAATTTGCGGTGATGCGCGCCGTAATGCCCGTAGTAACCTCTCAGACGGCCACATGCAGGTACCGAGTCAGGCACAGGGAGTTGCGTTAAGTCCTCCGTAGGTTTGTCCGAGTCTGCCAGGTACGGTGGTGCGTAATGAAAGAACGAAACGGCGTGAATTGATCCTGTCACGGCTTGCGCTCGGGTACCTCGCAGGCCAGGGACGTGGCGCGATCACAAGTCCTGGTGGAAATCTGAGCGCCATATATGTGGCCGTACTTGAGCGTTGTCGACCAAAAAGAACATGGAAAAGTGGCTACTGTCAGGTCACATACACATAAATTGTGCCTGCTTAACCTAAAGGGTGCTAGTGGGCCAAGAGGGAGACGACAAAGCATCAGAAAAGTATTGCTCAGCGAATGGACGAAGCTTGCCTTATTCAAGTGCGTTAGAGCATCGGACATGTCGTTGCAGCCGCTTATGTCCAGCTATAACGCCTTCATTCTATGCCCTTGACGTCTTCACTTTCAGGTTGAGATTCGATGTGTGAGGTGATGAAGAAGAAAGGGATCAAAGCAGTAGTAAGCGCCAGTGACCTCGCCTCGTTGATTGAGCGCCTCTTGCTCCTGAAGGCTTTCAACGCTCCGTGACATCCGTCCTGCCAATGGTCACCAGCACATCTCAAAGACGACGCATCACTATTCAATATTCAGGGGGAATTACTACCATAATCCTACATCTCAAGCAGCTAATGGCTCGGTGAAAACGGGGTGGCTCATCATATTCACTTTACGGAGCACAAGCTCCACAAGCTAATAGTAGCTTATTCCGCATGTATTACAGTGCGTATGCATATACCCGCTGACAGCTACCGTATTCTGCATAGTCTACGCAAGCCCTTGCATTTGCAGCAGATCAGACGGTTTTCCATCATTTGGTGGCTGCACTCTAGGTCACTCGCTTAGTCTCGAACATAGTTGCATTACTCACCTGGAAATGCTGGGCTGGGTTCTCGTCGACTGTAATCCATAACTCCTTGCTGACGTGTACAGCAGGCAGAATGGGCCTACCGCCTAAACGCTCCCCCGGGGCCGAACCGCTGCGAATCGCAAACTGAAGCCCTTCGTCGGCTGCACCGTCGGTCAGATCTGCGATTTGGATCCGGCTGTTGAGCATCGCCAGCAGAGTGCTGGAGTAGAGCTTTCCGAGTATAGTGGCGAATGCGGTGTAGTACCCATCATGTGGAAATGAAAAGTATAGAATGAAGGCCATGAGCGCCCCAAGAGCTGCACATCATCGGAAAATGAGTATGATCAAATCAGGATGGAGCTAAGTGACGGGCGTACCGGTCAATATTCCGGTCTCGACAACTGTGCGAACGAGCCTCTTGACTAGTGCGTGCGTTTGCGGAATCCGAGTGTCATGCCGGAGCAACTAATTCGAGATGGAGCTGCGTGAGCGCCGTCGCCTGGTGAGGTAGGAATAAAACGTACGTAATAAGCCGTGCAAGCTGCAATAATGATATCGCACGCTGCGCTAATCGACAGCCATATCTGAGTCGAGTAACATTGTGAAGACGTGAGCAGCCAGGTCCCAAGAGAGCGCGAGCGTACCGGATAGGCGACCGGTACAAGCCCGCCATGCCTCAGTTCTTGGAAGCTTGCACCACTGACGACATCGCGGATACCAGTCATAATACCTGAGAGGGCTTGAATAACAGCGATCTACCCGGAAACCAATATGAGTGTGCACATTTTCATCAGAACTGACAGGACGTGCCGTGCAGACAGCGATCATCAGCGCATTCGATTTGGATAGTATCTTCAACCGATGAGCGTAATATACCTGCACCGTGAAGCTCACTAGAGATGCATTAGTTTATCTTCAAGAAAGAGTACAACGCGTCCAGAGCTTACCTATGCTGATTAGAACAGGCACAGCGAACCATTCGTTTTGTACGGCATTGAGATAGCTGGTGTCGCCAAAATGTCGACCATACGTGTTGAAAATGTCGTGCGTGACGAGGATGGTCTGCGTGGTGTCGATGATGTATATAATATACACGATCGCTTGCGTAAGTGGCCTATCCCGCGGGAATGCGATGTAGTATGTGTCTGTCCAGCACCGAATCTCAACAGATGAGACGACGATAGTGCTCTAGTACGCACAGACTTGAGTAGAGACAACGCCAAATAGCCCCCAATTAACCAAAGAGGCCAACACTTTTGGCGCTGCACTAGCATTGTTCGTCATGAGTTCACGAGCCCTTGCTGAGACAGTACAAACTCACGCAGCTTCAACTCTGATTGTGCTGGACATTGTGACGAGGTTGCGTTCAGTTCTGCGAGTCGCCCTTGTGGCCACAACAGCGGATTGAGATGCCAAAACCGTGCGCGGGATGATTCTCATCGCTCTTATACGGTAGCCTACTCGAGGCAGCGCATCTAACTCACTCCAGCATCTCTGATTAACATACACTTCGAGTCTTGAAGCTTGGGAATCATGCGTTGGGCTAAAGCTTATCTAATCGTACGCCTTGGTGAGAAGCAGAAGCTCAGCACTGGTTTCTGGTAACGTACCACTGGCATATGACTTCCGCCTCACACGGCGTTGAAGGAGTATCTGTATACGCAGAAGTTCATCCCTCCGAATAGTTCACATTTGCGCAGCTTGATGCATAGCCTGCAAGAGACCCATTTGCACACGCGTGGGGCTTCAGTATGATTCGGATATATCAAAGGGAGCTCCGCTAGCGTAATGAGAAGCTTTGTGGCACTGCCCGATACCTGGTGGATGAGAAGCACAGCTGATGTTTCGCATGCGAGTAGCAGTCAAGTAACCAAGTGTTTTTGAGGGAGACGGCGGAGGTGATGGTCAAGGTTCGAACGTTCAAGTTTCAAGGGGATTGGCACTTATTGAGTGAAATTCCAGCTGTATCTCCGCTTTTGGACATGTCTTAAAAACATAATCGCAAAACCGAACCACAAGCCTCGCATTTCCACTCGGCCTCGGAGCAGACTACATAAATCCTGGAATGCCATTGAGCCCAATTACATAACTAACAAATAGTACTACCCCAAGGTAAACACAAGTAACGCATATCTATCTTACACATCTAGCCGGTGAATTGAAACAGTCGCCAAGAACCACGCGCCATTACAATCCCACATATTACTCACCGCTCTGCAGTCGCACACCTCGAGCATTGACATTTCTAAGAGCCTTGCCGGTCTTGCTCCAGCCTAGTCATCGAATGCGACAGGGAGTCGATGTACTGCGTCAACTCGTCCTCCATGCGTTCGAGGCGCTCCGCTAGCTTCAGGAGTTGCACGCCAAGCGGCTCAGTTTCGAGGACTGTGAGTATTCGGGCAACCGCCGCCTCCGTGCCCAAGCCCGTCGTCGACGCAGTAGAAGGACCTGGAACACCAACGCCCGACGTCCCTTGCCTTGACGGTCCCGCAGTGCTTCCACCGTTGGTCGTCGGGATGGGGCGAAGTGCAGAGTTGGATATGACGGGTGAAGCCTTAGGGTTCCGAGCTTGCTGAACCGGGGTAGAGGAGGACTGCGCGCGTGCCGTTATAGAATCAGGCGGACGCCGGGTACTTGAGCCTGCTTGCGGGCGCGAGGCGTCCCAGGTGACGGGGGCGACGGCCGCGGAGGGTGGGGGACGGCTGTGGATCTGCGAGGCCGGCGCAGCAGGAGCAACCTGTCTGCGTGGGATGGAGGGCGTATGGCTAGGTCGCCCCGCGAGCGTCTGTGCGAGGTGTCGAGGGCGTTTGGCTTTGGCTCGTCGGAGCTGTCTGAGCAGGGAAGTATTTCGAAGGAGACAAGGGCTGGGCTAAACCATTTGCCGGCGCTGTGCTATGGCTTTGACGTGGTGAGGACGAAGACGTAGCAAGTGGAGGGGCAGCCCGGGATGCTTGGGATGCTCGGTGAGCGGCTTGAGTCGGGGTCTTTCCTGGAGGGGGAGCCGTACTCTGACCGGCGAGCGGTCGTGCATCTAGAGACTGAGATTGAGCGGAAGGACGAGCTGAGCTGTGGATTTGAGCTTGGCTGGTAGAGGCAACTTGTGGCTGTTTTGCGGAAGGAGCCAGCACTTTCGAAGGCGGATGAGGAGGATGTGCCGCTTGAGATGAAGAAGGCGCCTGCCGAGCTGGAAGTCGAGCTGACTGAGTTGGCACTTGCGCCGGCTGTTGGGTATGAGTCCGCGACTCTAGCGCGGATGAAGTCGAGATAACGGAAGGATGTGCCTGCTGAGCAGAACGAACAGACGCGCTGTTTTGTCCGGGCTGGGATATCGTTGGTGCACTCGTGGTGTTCACTGTTGCGGTATTCGCTCTTGCATCCGTCGATACAGCCGGTTCTGGAAGACCTCTCATGATGGCGGGGGTGCATTCCAGCCAGCTGGCATAGCAGCACCGATAGCCGTTCTGGACTGGGATATCGCCGATGCACTCGTAGTGTTCACTGCCGTCGCCCTTGCAGCCGTCGACTGAGCTGGAGCAGTGTTCACACTCGAACCACCAGTACGACTTCCATGCGGCGCGGCTGTCGACTGTCCCGATTGAGGTGATGTCCCATTGCCGTATGTAATGGTGGACGAAGTTGTGACCACAGTAGCTTGGATCTGCTTTGGGACATGTGCCGCAGTGCTGGGCCCGTCCGCACGCGCAGGATGGTGTATGGGGTTAACTTGAACGGATGGCGGTACAGCTTGGGCATTTGCTGTGCCGGATGGTCCAGCTTGAACCAACTGCCGCACGACGGTCTCGCGAGTGGTAGACTGCCGAAGTGGATTGGGCGTCCGCGGAGCAGCCGCCCTCTGGACTGTCGTCGGCCGGTAGTCCACATCCATGTCATCCGACTCGTCCGTACTATCTTCTTCTTCCTCCTCCTTGCTTACATCCAAGCGACGTCTCTTCGGCAAGCCCGATGCAGAAAAGTCGTCTTGATCGCCCGATGCCCCACGTTTTGCACCGCGAGTTACGATGCTCGACTGCGGCGGAAGGGGTCGCTTCGTTCTGGGCCTCCTGGTTCTCACAGGTGGAGTCGACTGCGGCGTGAAAGACTGGAGGCAGCGGTGGGATGGGCGGAACAAAGCGCTGAGAGGTGCCGGGAACTGGTGGCGGAGGCGCTTCCTTGTTTAACACATCAGCAATTTGCTGCATTCGTTGAAGCCACCATTCAAGATGATCAGTCTTAGGCTTTCGGCCGCGGCGTCGCCTGGTGAGCTTTTCAATCTAGCGAGAGTAATTTGTGTATCAGGATTGACCCTGTTACATCAGCAGCAATCGTAAATAACCGTACTCACCGTGTTCAACTCGTCATTAGACCACCAAGACGAATCTATTGTCCCACCTCCTGCTTCAACCAGTCCAGCGAGATGCGAGATGACGCCGCTCGTAAGAGCACGGTCGCTGTATCCACCTTCCAGCACACTGATGAGCCGGCCTTGGGCGTATTTATCAGCGAACGCGCAGGCTTCGCGAGTGAAGCGGTGGTAGAATGATGTTGGCACGTGCCGATCATGGCGGGACATCTGTGGCGTCTCATGTTCAGAAGCGTCAAACCCGGAACTAATGACCGAGTCATGCTCGATGGTGAGCAAGCTAAGAAAAATCGAGTGAGACCTATAGCGCACCTAATGAAAACAAGAACGTCCTTCCCGGGTCCACCCGTAGCTTTGATGAACTCTTCCGCTTTGGTAAACAGCGTGCTATAGCGATCCTTGTAGTGCTGCCAGAACTCTGCTTCTGTCGTGTACGGCCGAATGTGTACATTGTTAATCCACTCTCCATTGGTTCCAGCCAGTTGAAGCGAAGCTTCGTTGATAAAGTCTTGACTCCCAGTCTGTAGGCACAACAATCAGCATCGTTGATCACGACATGAATTGTAAGAGCGCTGACCTCACAAGGGTATGAAAGGATGTCATGCATACTGCCGTAGTATATCTTCGGATTCGTAAAGGACCTGACAAGCTCTTGCGTTCCATTTCCTTTGACGGTGGATTGAGTATCGTACAAAATTCGAGTAGAAAATGCAAACTGACCATGGTGAAGATCGTAGTCGAATACAACAATACGCTTGAGCCCGTGATGGTGGTACGCTGTCCCCAACCGTCAGCTTATGTCTCTTGCGGAAAAAATAAAAACTACTCGCAATGAAGCGCTCCGACTACGACGTTATTTACGAAGCCAAATCCGGAGGGCGATGCCTTGAAAACAACAAATCAAATATCAAATAGATGACGCAGCAGGTACGTAAAACAAACACGAACCTGTCCGCAGTGATGACCTGGTGGACGAACGGCGACGAAGGCACGCGAGCTAGGACTGCCGATTTCGGTCCTTTGCGCGAGGAGGACGCCTCAGTCGTACTCTGTCGCCCGACGCCCGTAGCCGTACAAATAGCGTCGACAGCTTCACAGACGGTGCCTAGCGCGCCCTCAAATGCCTGAAGAGATGTCGGACACACTGTACAAGGACTTTTCAGAGATCAACATTCCTGGTATGCAAAGAAATTCCTACCCACCGTACAAGTCTTGCTCGTGAGACTCTGGAATCTCGCTGCTGCGTTCTGCTATTCGCTGCTCGCTCTGAATACACCATTCTTCGATGTCATCCGCGAGAAACCAAGGGCTGCCGTTTTCTGAGTCTTCACCACTATGTACCGAAAGGGCTGCTTTATGACTACGCATCTCGAGCGTAGCAGCGCTTCGGATGATGGTCAACGGTTCCGGCGTTAAAAGGGTCGAAGGTGAACCTGCTCGTTGTGTTTCCTCGCCAACACCATTTTGATCCTCCAAGCGGGCATAAATGGACGCAATACCAATATTAATCGCACGAAGACGTTCTGGACGTTCGTAAACGTCTGTCATATCTTTATGTCGAATGAACTTGTGTTTGAGACAGGCATCCTGGAGATAAATTCTTGGTGGTTGTACCATTGCGGGTGAACTGGACGCTGAGGGAAAGATGTGAGGAGCTATAATAAGCTGGAAACAAAAGTGTTACAGTGAGATGGTGCGAATGATGATTGGGATGATGATTGGGATAGACTTCGAGGACAAAAGTGAATGCAAAGGAATCCACGTACCTCGTCGTAGTAGTCTTGTATTTTGTGCCAGCAACAATGGTGAAACTAGCTAGTAAGCGACTATAAACTATCAAAAGCGTGACGCAACAAGTGGTAAATGGAGGGTGCAAAGCGGAAAACTTGGAAAGTGATGACTGCTACAAAGAATGTCGAGGATGGGGGAACACCTAAGCTATGGTTAACGGAAGAGTGGTGATCTACATCAGGGAACTCTGAGATTCAAACCCCGTCCGGCATTATGATGGCTCGGTATAGACGCCAATAGGTCTCCCTCAATACATGTCTACATTAGTGTCTTCAATACAGAAAATTTGATGAGTATAATCTGCAATGGGTTTGTATGAATTTTAAAGCATGTAGCACCCCATTAGTGCCAGCCAGTAGCCTTCATCTCTCAAGTGGATGGGCGGAAGTCAAGTCGGCCATCAGCGGACTTCGAATAGTGTGATCGTGATTACCCCGTGCCCGGGAGGGAACGGTTGGTACGAGTCTGAAACTACCCATTCTACCTCCATATTCAAGTTCGTGCGACTGGTTGCACTGCCCGCTGGGACATCCACGTTCTTGATATATGTTTCTTCGTATCGACCCATTCATCGAAACGTTGCGGCTGCGAATTCCGAATGAAATATGAAACAACTTGGACTCAGCCCATACTCTCGACTTCGACTTTAGTGAACAATCTAGACTACTCTTGTGGTGCATGCACGAATGTGCAACCACATGTCATCATGCTCCCCGGCATATTGTGAGGCCCAACCGGTTGGTTGCCGATGGAGCAGCAGGGGTTATAACATGAGTTTGAGCGTTGATTGGTGGCATAGTCCACCAACTCGTGGAGTGATAGCCAGGTCTACAGGTGCGCTGCGTTGTTTCATGATTCACATGCATATTTTCAGTATATCCCTTTTACACTACAGTGAGAAATCTTCCAGTTAAGAATGCACACTCCAGACTCTACACGCACTATGATGAGTCGCTGATGAGTCGACCGCCGTATCAACTCGAAGGTACTGTACTTGCTTTTGACTTACAATACCCCCACGAAGTCGCTCCCGCCATTATGAAATACTTTGCGTATCGCACTGTGAGTGCCTGCTACGGTACTGACACTGCATGTTGCTCATGCTCGTTCACACTAGTGTTTACCGATTTGACCAAAATGAATCTACGCGCTTATCACGCCCCGAGTTCACCGCCAACTTGACGCCTTCCACCAACATTGAGTCTACCGCCCCGGACATCAGTGGCTGGCATACCATATCATGTTGCGGGTTTCGATCTTCATGATTCACGTTCAACTCCGAGCAGGCGTCGCTTCGTTTAAAGCGAGCTCCTACCCGACTTTGCCATGCAGCCAACCCGCCGGATCAAATTTGGGAGATTTCACTGCCAGTGAAAGACAAGATAGTTGGAGCACGGTTCTTGTTGTACGCGGGATGTGGAAGAACCTGACGAACCGATGCCGTATACGCTGCGCATATGCAGCGCCTTCCGCGGTTTGGCTAACGGTAACTTTTGACGCGCCCACCGGTGCATTCATGGTACAGCTTTTGTGCACGACGCGACGACGTAGGGGACACCCGGACCCGTTGGCTTGAGACGGCGGGACTTCGTCCGAGCGCCACAAAGCTTCCGGGCTCTTCACAAACGCGTGGCGTCCGGCTGCGCATGTCATTGCACTTCCATCACGCCTCCCACGGGCAAGTCTTCGATTTTACCATGCAGCTCATATTCTTGTTCATTCACATCACCGAGAAGCAAGCCACCGATAGCCACTCCCAGAGGATGGTTCTCTTCGTCAGTCAGGTGGTAGACTTACATCACTCTCCTACCATTTGGTAACTGATGGACATTGCATTCTGCGATAGTTCTCCTTCTTCCAATGGAGGCGCTGTTGTATCCTTCCCATGTCAGAGTTTCTGCGCATGGCACCGTGCCCTCTTTGTGAAAGTACTGCTCGACGGCAACACCTTCTCTGATGGTTTTATCACAGGTATGCGGTAACCTCGCAGTGCAATGGAGCAATGGGATTGTTTGCTTGACGGATGGCCTATCACGCCGGACGCTCAAATGACGGTATCTCAGTATTCATAGAGGACGCACTGGAAGCGCACCCGTGCCTACATAACAGCCGCTGCCTATCGCACGCTTCCGTTCCCACTCACAGTCCTCCGCCCCCGACGTCTACGATGCCAAACACGACCCTTACGGGCCAGACTGTCATCGAGGCTGCGTATGTTCACGCCGTTGACTGAGTTCAGAAGGTCGAGCGGCTAACGTGGTATTCATAGTGCAGCCCCCGTGTGCGTTCGCATGCTGTACAGGCCGCACCTGACGGGCTCACTCTACACCCTATTACCACCAGGTTCTGGCTTGTCTGGTCAATTGGGGTCTCTTTGGCGTTCTGACCGTTCAAATATGTGCGCTACTCAGGACTATTTGGCTGTGATCTCACTAACGCGTCATCCGGATAATTAGACTGGTACTATCTCGCCTTTCCGCGCGATCGCAAGATCACCAAAGCTGTTGTGTACGGTATCTACCTGCTCGACACCGCTCAGACTATCATTGTCACGAACGATATATTCGATGCGTACGGTCGGCATTACGGTGATACCGATGGCCTCGACCTCGTGCAGAACGAGTGGTTCGCTGTTCCCGTCCTGACAAGCATCGGTATGTCGCTTATGAAAGGTCATACAATACGCTGTTGCTCACATTGATTCCAGTGAGCGCCGCTGTTCAAATATATTACGCCTACCGCCTCTTTGTCCTATCCAATTCCAAGCTGCTCATGATTGTGGTGACCGTCGTACGTTGAGGCGTGGGTTGAATGTTTTCACTGCAGCTACTGAAGCGTGCTTAGATTGCGGTGTTACAAGCTGTTGCAGGGATTATAACCGGGATTGTCACAATCGTCGGGGGAGCCAGCTTCGCGGACTTACGACATGCCGCACTCATTGATATTTCATTACCAGTGAGCTCTCAAGTTCTATCCCTAACAGCTCTCGCTACCTCTAATTTCCGCACATGATAGATTTGGTTGTCTGTCACTACTGTTTGTGATATCCTTATTGCCGTCTGTATGGCGTTTCTGGTGTGTACATCAGCTCGCGGTTTGTCATCGCTGACAACTAACGAGCGCGGATGTATCAGCTTCTGCGGCGTGACACCAAGATCCCTCAAACACACGCCCTTGTTACCAAGCTCATCCGGGTTGTCGTTGAAACTGGGACACTGACGGGTGCGCTTTACCCTCCATACTTTCCCCAATAATGCGCACTCACACAGCACCCCGTAGCCCTGGGTGCCTTGGTGTCCCTCGTGCTGTACTTCGCGTTCCCTCATCAGGCGTACTACACCGCATTCGCAACGATGCTCGGGAAGCTGTACTCCAACGCGCTGTTGGCGGTCTTCAACAGTCGCGTGCGGATGGAAGGCTCCTCCAATCCCGAACGGTTGCATGTCTCGATCCGAGAAACGGCGACACAAGCGCGCGGGCAGATTGCGCTGACGGGTCGCACGACGCCTGGCGTACACGTGCGGAAGGATATCTGGGTGACGACAGACGATATCCCGATGCAGGATCTGGTGAGTTTTACATCCAGTGCTGTTATCGCGTTGTCGTTGACTGGAATCGCAGGCGAGTGCTGACTCGGGCGGGACTGGTAAAGCCCGAGAGCTCGTCTAAGATGAGTACCGAGGGTTTGTTCCGTCATGGAGGCACCTATGGGAGAGAGCAGGCTCAAGAGTGCCATAGCCTCCTTGGCGTCCTAGGGAAGCGAACAGATGGAGCTTGCGTGATAGAGTTTTACCTAGCGCGATAGCTGTGCCAAGTAGTCCGGATGTACGAAGTTGTATGGACAAAGAAGACGTATAATACTATGTATGCAATAAACGAAGACGACGGCGCGCACAGCGACCTCCGTACGCCAGGGTAAGGACGTCAGATGGCTGATGGTGGACTTAGGCTGTCCCTTGATGATCACTGGCTGGCACATCCTTCATTTATTCATTGCTTTCATATACCGGGCTAAGATACAAGGAGCTAATCGTACTATAAATACAGCAAATAGTTGGATGTGGTTTCCAGAGAACTACTCATACACCTACGATAGCGAAGAATTTGGTGTTCCTTTCGATGATCTGGGAGGATCATGCCATTAGCCGGCGTCCTAGGCTCCTGCTACTGTAACCGTGACTTACTGAAAGCTTACAGCGCGTCAATTCCCGCCGCCTCCGTTGCTCGACCATCGGCCCAGTTCAAAGGCATCCACGTGGGTGTTCCACACCCTCACTCCGCGAGGATCGTACTTGCGGTCCTTCAAGGGTCTCGACACGGAGGACGAATCGAGAGACAGTCACGGTGATCAGAGCCCACGATATTCTATGAACAGCCTCAGTCGATACATAAGCCGTAAGTGGACGTAAAACCTACAGGATAGTCAAGAGAAGTTCTGTCGACTGTTGCGCGGAGATGAGCTGAAACCTTAAGACAGCCATGACAGAGCTTACTGGAATAACGGTTGAAATGATGAGGTTGATCAGACGCAGCACTACGAGCAGCCCGGTTTGGAATTCAGTCCATAAAAATGGAACAAGGGACCGGGAGACGCACAGAATAGACCCTACGGAAGCGCGAGTAGAAACCAGGGCGCATACAAGACTAAGCGACACCCTTACCGCAAACCATATCGCACCGTCTCGCCTGAGTGAGGTTACAATGTCGACGGATTGGCGGTACGGCCGGTCCACTGACGCCAGGATTCCAATACAAATAGCTATTAAGTCGAACGCGACCTATGCAAAAGTCAGACCAGGGAGCATATGAAGGACACGTGTGCACTTACAAGGCATGCCCAGAAGCCCTTCGCGACCGCCTGCTGGTTGGTAACAATGCATGCATCCAGTTCTTGATAATATATTGTGTGATCTAGAGTAGGGAGCGTTAACTGACGACACCTGGAGATGCAAGCAAAAGATCTGACCTCGATATCGGACGATTGTAAGGACAAGGAGAACGAAAGCTGGGATATACGTGAGGAGCAAGGCACCTGCGAGGATCCTCATAGCAAGACTTCGACGTTCCCATAAGCTGTAGTAGTAGAATGTCATATACACTGAGCATCTGGTGTGAGTGAAGTGCAGAAGGTCGTTATAGTCCCTCTTACCGTTTGTAAATAGAGATGATGTGCTTGCGAGAGTCAAAATAACGACGGGAAAGGCTTTGCAACTGTTGGCGAATGAGCTTTGAGAAATAGCTCGAGTCATCGCCGAACGCACCCCTAGATGAGAATGTTAGAGGACCTCGCTTGAAGACTCAATAATAAACGTACAGTGATGTTGAATTCAGGACGAAAGCCACTCAGTGCTAAGTCGATGCACGTCAGCACTAGCAAACATCGCATAAATAGCGAAAGTAGTACCGTATGCAGCATATATCAGACCGATGCCAACGCCCCAGCGATTGATCAGATAAACGGTCTTGGTAAGATCCAGCGGTCTGAACCAGATGGTGTCCACTTCTTGTTTGAAGGTAATTGCATGGTCCCAAAGAGCCAGCGTTACTGCTGAGGCTGCCAGTGTCGAGAAATAAGCAAGCTGAAGCACAATATTCCCCACAAGATTATAACTAACCAGATAGATATTTCGACGCTTCTTGACCTGGAAAGGTCTTCCTAATGGTCTGTAGCAGAGCTGGCGGTAGCTGCGAGTCGGACATGGTGGACGTCCAATTACGGACGGACCACAAAATAAGTTTGGAAGCAGAGAGGCAAAGGTGTTCCTCGAAACGAGTGGGGTGTGTACATACATATGGTGTCGCCTTAGGACCGCCTCAACGATAAGACCAGCACACGGCGCAGTCAATGCCAACCAACCTGAGGGGCCATCACCGGTATCAGTTGAACTGTAAAAGCTTCTTGGACTGTACCGAAGAGATAGCGTCGCAGCACTCACAACTGAGGAGTACGCCTGAAGTTCCTGTGTGGAGTCCGCACATCCGGAGAGATGCGGCGCGCCTACATCATGACGGCGAACCTACAATGCGCTGAGGACATTGGGCGGAACTGTAGGAAGCCCGTGTAAGGTCCACAGGGAGCGACAGAAGTCTTGGAGCTTACCATATCAAGGCGCCCCGTGCCTCATCCTACGGATATTCAGCGATGTGGGATGCTAAGGGCGGGAAGAATCAGGAAGGCGTGATTATCTAGAAGGGGCGGTGGCGCGTTACAGCATAACGGAACACTGTGCGGGAACATCATTCCGTAAGGAGCCTGTATTTACGGGATATTTTGGTGTGTGGGTAGCATACACCGAATGCGAACAACTCTGTCGCGGTGGGGAGAGGGAAGGTGACTCGGCAAGAGCCGGCACAATGTTGTGATTAGATAAGAATCCCTTTATGGGCTGTGTCGGCCGAGCGCCCCGCCCGTGCGACGCCACAAAGAACTCGGAGCGGCTGACCCAAACGTGTTCACCTTCTTTGGATCTGGCTGTCGCTCCTAGATGACTCCAAAACCTCCATAGTTGATAAGAGCCTTGATCTGGATAATATTTTTGATATGCGCAATGGTCCATTATAGGCCGTAGAGGTGTACATTCAGTGTTGTCAACAGCATATTCAATCATACCCGGCAATTATGTTACCCCACTCGCAATCATCCACTCAAGCTTCCCGGAGCATTCGAGCACCGTAACTTTGAAAATTACCAGCCGCACGGTTACTCGACGGTGTCCAGAGGTCCGACCGCCATAGATTGAACCTGCTCAGTGTTCATAGGAAGTGCAGTCATACGGCGGGACTTGTGATGTATGGTACTACGTAGACAACATGGACTTCAGGTTCGATTTCGTGGGGCGCCGGAAAAAAGCTCACTGGAAGCTATTCCCCCTTATTTCCGGTTCCAAAGACGGAGCTCGAAGGCGTCGACGCGATTATCCCATAGATGCGCTACGGAGCGATGATCTTTGACTGACTCCACGCGCAAGATGAAGCGAGAGACGGTGATGTTGATGAGCACCCAAGTTGTTCTGTTGGATATGGGGTCAAGTAAGCAAAACAAATACAGAGCACAATTCGAGCACGTACAGAATCGACAAGAGCAGCTCGGTGGACTGTTCACCATTGTATCAGCGCAACTCAGCGTACGGAAATCCTGCGGCGTACCGGTATTGCGGTCGATATGACGAGATTCGCCAAGCTCAAGACTGCGGAAGCACATGGGTAAGCGATTCACTACATATTCGGCTAATAAAGCATGCGCACAAAATAGAGTCTGAGTGACGAGGCAATTAGCTTTATAAAGAACTAAATGTATGTGTGCTTACCACAAACCATGCGGCACCGTCCCGTCTGAGCGAGTCCAGAACGTCTGAAGTTTGGCGGTACGGTCGATGGAATGAGTTCAGGATGCCTATGGAAATAGCAATAAAATCGAATGCAAACTGCGCGAACTACTTAGTTGGATGTTGAGAACAGTGTGGTCGGCTACATACCAGACATGCATAGTATCCCTTCGCCGTGCTTACCGGCGCGGTTGACAAGCATGAGTTGAGGGGCTTGAAAAATATTAGGTGCTCTGCAAAGTGACTCGATCCATTAGGGTGTATTGAGCTGAGTGAGGAGTAACTTGACTTACCTTGTACTCGCTTGACCGTAAAGCTCAGTAGAACAATGGCGGGGATATATGTGATTATCAATGCAAAAATAAGTATCGCCAAGGTGAGTCGCCGTTGATCCCACAGGCGGTAATAGTACGATGTCATGTACACTGTAGTTGCTCGATTAAAGAACGACGCGAAGCACAAAAGGCCGACGGACCGTTTGAGTACAGCGAAGAGACGGTCGAGAATGTAAAGACGACCGCCAATGATGTCTTACATCTTGAAGTTCGTTAGTACCGAGCAGGCAATCGCCTCATGATTTCACGTACTGCTGCAAGTGCATCAGACGAGTCTGCGTACATGAACGTGTTCTGACTTACAGAATCGTCCAGGTCTGAACGAAAGCCGCTTAATACTACGTCGACGCGAGACGGGTTAGGTGGTCAGATGGCGGTGAAAGTGCAAGACGTACTATATGCAGAGTATATCAGGCATATGCCTACGCCCCATCGATTAATCAAGTACGCCGCTTTCGTCACATCCAGCTTCCTGCGCCAGATAACTTGGACCTCTTCGTTGAGGGTAATGGCGTGGTCCCACAGCGCGACAGTTACCGCGACAGCTATCTCAAAGCTCGGAATCAAAATCATGAGCTCGAGAGCTGAACAGAGACTCACCAGACATGTACCGTGTGGCGACCAGCGTACTAGTGTCGAATGAACTCATGGCCGCTTCTAGCAGTTCCGCTGACGGTTGGGCATCTGGCATGTAGGCTCGGACTGCCGTTACAGGTGGAGGGCACGAGTCCGGGGAGCAAAAACGCACCTGTGTCCGTATTATACGCCGATACTGTACGGCGTGAGTAAATCGGCGTTGAAGGGATCAAGCTTCTGCCCAGCTCATCACATCAACCTGTTAGGCGTTAGCCAATGGTTTCAGTTCTCGGTACTAGGGGCTCAGATGAGGCAAGGGCTTATAGATAGCTCACCGATTGTTGCGGGTTGTCCACATACACCATGAACATGTCCCCATGCGACCGAAGCTCGAAGCTCTGATGCATCAATGGGGTGTATATTGGAAGGTGAACTGCACATATGTGCCCAGCTCGGACCCCTGCTCCTGAGCACAACCAAGACATGACGGGTCGTTGCCACACATGCTAGCGATGCCATACAGAACAGCCATCAGACGAAGCTATGCTACCATCCTGAAACTGTCAGTAGACGTTACGGAGTGTCTCCAGTCGCCCTGATGCTTACCGTTCCATCACTCAGCCGCTGGGTGCCGAGGGCGCCTTCGTGAGCAGTGTCTCCAATATTTGAATGTCGGGCGATGGTGTGTGCTCGCCGAAGGCCTTCCACGTACATTCAGCTGGTTGACGACGGCGTACGAAAGCAGCATCGGCTCTCGTCAACAACTCGTCGCCACAGCGCCAAATATATTGCTTACATAATCTCCCCATTGGGGACGAGAGAGGCGCTGTGCCAAGCTGACGCCACGAGACGCAGACGCAACCCAAGCCTGCGCTCCGTCCGACTTTCCAATCTGGAGGGTTCCTGAGCTCAACTTCTTCCGAGCCTTTGAAAGGGTTGTGCTTATATGGTGAGTCTAGCTCGCGAAGTTGCACCTTTCCGCGGAAAGCATCCAGCTGTTTTCTACGAAACTGTGCGGCTGACTTGTTAGCGACATTCAACCTGCAGCCAAAGAGTATCGCCAAACTGAGTTCAAGACGGAGTGCTCTGACTTCAGTTATGGACTGTTGTAACCTGTCAAATAAACTGACTAAGTACATCAAATGTTTACGTGGGGGCTGACCACGCGCGAAGCTCAAACGCGTCTGTGCGAGCATTCCAGACATGAACAGAGGATCGACGACTGGTCATAAATTCCACCCGTAAAATGAACCGAGACACAGTGATGTTGATGAGGGACCAGGTGACGCTGTATCATGTCAGTTGTTGGCTGACCATGACCGACCGGCATGAACACGTACAGAATGGATAGGAGTAGCTCTGTCGACTGTGTGTATAAAGTCAGAAAAAGTGGAAGTTACGGACATGGCCGTTCAGCGTACCGGAATGATACTCGCAATGACAAGGTTCAGGAGGCTCAGAACTAGACGATGTAGTCAGTATCCCAGAAGTATGATATGGTGAAGCTGACGGTACCAAACAGAGCCTGATGCCAAATAATGAGCTCGCCATTGGAAGGTTACGAGCGTAAGTCAGCTTACCACAAACCAAAGGGCGCCGTCACGTCTGAGTGATTCTATGATGTCCGACGATCGACGGTAGGGGCGATGGAACGAGTTGAGGAAAGCAATACATATAGCCATAACATCAAAGGCGAACTGTGGACTTGTCAGAAGAAAATTCAAGGAGCAGGAGGAATGGCTGACTAGACATGCATAATACCCCTTCGCGACGCCTACTGGCTGAGTCGAGATGCAGGTGTTCAGCGGCTCGAAGAACACCAGATGCTCTGCCCGGTAAAAACACCACAGCAGTCGTCGTCAATATATATTATAGTAAAGAATGAGCAGTTTATCTCACCTTCAACGCGCCGGAGTGTAAAGCCTAGCGTTATGATTCCCGGAATATATGTAAGCGCCAGCGCAGAAACAAGCAGTATCAGTGTGATTCGCCGTTGATCCCACAGGCGATAGTAATATGAGGCCATATACACTGAGCAATTTCATGAGCAAAGCAGCCAAAGATCGGTTACAAGCTTACCATTGGAATACAATGAGGAGACGGTCGAGAAACCAAAAACAACCGCCAGCGATGTTTTGCACCTGAGCGAGTGTTAGTGCTTGGCATTGGAGCGAGTGATTGACCAGCGTACTGCTGTAAGCGTGTGTCAGGCATAGACTCTTATATGTGAAGTGGACTGGCTTACAGAGTCGAGAAGCTCCGGATGAAAGCCACCTAAAACTGTGCAAAACGTACACATTAGGCCCACCGGGTGTTAATTGGTGAGTCCAACGCACCGTATGCGGAGTAAATAAGGCAGATCTCAATGCCCCATCGGTTGCTCAAGTAGGCCACTTTCGTCAAATCGAACCGTCTGCTCCAGATAATCCGGACTTCTTCGCTTAGTGTGAGCGCATGGTCCCATAGCGAAAGCGTGACCGCCACAGCTATTACGCATTAGAAATGACCGCCTTGAAATTTTAGGATCATGAGGGTACTTACCGGACATGTACTGGGTAGTCGCCACTAAGTCATACACCGCTGAGGCCACAGTCGTTTCTTGAGACCGTGCTAACGACTGAATATACGGCATGCTTGCGTTTGAGGGGTTAAAACGAGAGGGCCGCTTGGGACCCCAAATGCTGGAGTATGTTCACGGAGGTCCTTTAAGCCATGGTGCGTGAGTACATCATTGATAGCAGAGTCCGCGAAGTCAAGCTTCCTACCTGCTCATCAAATCAGTTGTCAGGCGCTACGACAGTGTCTTTGCTTCAAGGAAGCATGACACTGTCGCGAAATACTAGCCGGTGTGGAAGCCATCTTCCATGAGCAGTTGCAGCATCCCCATGTGACGCTGTCAGGCTCCAGCACGAGACTTCGACCTATTACCATCAAAATGACTGTGAAAGACAAAGCCCGACTCACCAAAGTATTCACCTGTGAACATAGCAGGCGATCATCGCACGACATGAACGAACATACCAGCTGCTCGCCGAGAGAGCTTTATGGAACTATGGGCGTTGCTGCGCCATCACAGCCTGCCCAAGAAGCTACATTCCCATCACAGCGTACCACTAGGTGTGTAGTGGAGAGAATCTCTAGCTGACGCAAACAGTGGTGAAGCCGCGACTTGCGACTCGGTGTTGTAGCAGGAGTCATACAACTCCAACTCAAAAATTTGTAAACCTCTTGAACGGTATCGTCGGTATGCCTGGCGGCTATCATTAGCTTATGTCAGATGTTGGGATGGGCGCCCCGCCCCGCAGACGCCACAAGGTTCGGGTGTATAGCGCCTACCGTGCTGGCTTGCTAAACCACCACGGTCTCCTTGAAGCTTGTGTCGCTACTTCTTCTCAGGGATATTTTGCGCATATTATTGTCGCAAATTCCCGCTCTGCATATGCTCGGCTGTCTCGGTTGTCAGTACTCAGTACTCAGTATTCAGAGGCTGCTCGACACGACGACTAGCACTCGTCAACGCAGGATACTGTACCCAGTGCATTTTGCTCAAAACCGCGACTCCGAATCTAGCAGGCTATCCAATGGCGACTCTTGATATCAGCTTTCCTTCCGACCGCACCGCTTTACATCTACAGGGGTCTGCCCTAGGCCAGTTCCCTGCTCTCGACTTGAAGGTCGCCCGCGCGAAACTTATCCATCGAGGGAACTTTGCCATCGTCTACAAGGGGTCTCTCACGAGCGACAACGACCAGAAGACCATCTCCGAAGTTGTCCTGAAGACTGTGTCTGGCCAGCGAACTTGTGGCCTCCAATCACTATCTCAAGGGTTGGAATTGTGCACCAGCAAATTGCGGGCAGCTCAGGGCAAGTTCGTACCTAAATGCCACAGTTTGCTCGAAGGCACGGACATATTGTCTACCGCGGCATTGCTCTCGAGGGTTCGTTTGAGGAGATAGATTACGAGCTCAGGTGCGCGACTTACTCTGTGTATTCATGTGGTGCTTACTTTCTTCTTCTCGGACTGCTGGAAAATCATGGATTGCCTTGTGGAACTCCATGATTGTGGACCGTAGCACGGGAATTTCCAGGAACCGAAAGTCATCATCAACGACAAGGAAGAAATATTCATCGTCGGTTTTGCGCATGCGACCGCTCACGTATGTGAGCGCTCTATGCCAATCGTCGAAGCCGAGCCGAGCCCAAGTGAGTACGACTTCCGTTGCTCGGAGGTTCACTGCGTGTGCACGGACAGTGGAATATGGCGGCCTGGTACGTTTCCCTACCCAGCCACTCAACCTCACCTCATGTGCTCGTCAGTATGTCTCGTTTGAAGGGGATTGTGCTGCCCGAGAAGGAGGCCACGTCGCTCGTCAATCTTCTGGCCAGAGCCAAGAACGTGGACTCAGGATGACGCTTCTGCTGAAGGCGGAGGCTCAAAAGTCCCTTGATACCTTGGAAGCCGCCAAGAAGACTGGAGATAATCCTCCTCGTGTTCAAGCTCAGCCGCCAGGTAACCTCCCGCCAGAGGATGACTGGATTCACAGTTATCCCCAAACTTAGCACGTATCCAGAATCCATGTATGCTCACGATCCATGGAAAGATAATAGATAATCATCGTAAATGAATCAATGGTATATCATGTACCCAAGCTACGCAGCTCACGCGCAATTGCTTTGAGTCTTGCCTTTCTTGAAGCGAGCTCCTTGCGCAGTGTCGCAGTAGCAGGGTCCTCCACTACATACGCCGCGCATTGTGCGACCGTGTCGCCGGAACCCAAGCCTAACTGTCGGATAAGATGGGCCTGTAGGTCGTTCGCAAAGGCCCGTAGGAGCTCATGGTCCAATTTCAGAGGCACATTATCGATTACACGCTAGAGATGCCGTGTGTCAGTCTCCAAATCTATACAGAAAGGGTTTCTCTCCGACCTTGTAAGCAACCTTAAAGTACGACCGGACCTCGGCCATGACCTCCAGCTCATTCTGGTACTCGTCGGCCGGAACGAGCTTCCCGATGTCGGACGCAACGATGCCCTCAAACCCGAGCTTCGCGAGGCTGGCAAGGACGGTAGCCTCTTCTCGCTTTCTCTCCTCGTCGGACAGTGTCAGACCATGATGTAAGCGCTGATTCTTCTACGACAAGGCAGTTGACGTGAAAAGGGGGCCAATTTTGGACGCAGGGTAAGACGACTCGCCAGTTCTACCGATGATCCTCCCGTTGCTAACATGGCAGGATCCCCAAAGCCTGCATCCGTCGACATGCTAGCCCAAGCACACGACTCCTGGCCAGCTGTTGATTGTTGCCAGAAAGGTACAAAACCCGTCGGCGGCGTACTAGCGGCAGCATTGCTCAAAGGCGGAGTACCTTCAGCTACTCCCTCCAGATCTTGTTTTTGCACGATTTCCTCCAGTGGAAACCCCCAGCTAGAAAACTTGCGCCCCTTTTGATAGTCTGCTACGCGTATTTCCTGGAGAAAGACGGATTAGTGTTGCTCATAAGAGAGCATAGAATGGAGCTACACACTTCATGAGGCCATTTAGAATAATGTGACATCATTGCAATCGATACGTACACTTCGGACGCGAAGTTCATGTCCGGAGCTTTTGTACCCCAATCAGAGCGCACGTATGGCACCGTTCCAGTATCTGCACTACTGTATGGTTGCATCTTGTAAATAGGGCAGCGCGCGTCAAGTGCATATGAAGTCCACGATACCAAACTGATTTAAATTACTCACTGTGTTCGACCAAGCTACTGGAGCGGAAGACGTCGTCGACGCTGAGGCCGCAATGTGAGATTGTGTCCGCCGATCCTTCTGAGAAGCTTGAGTAGCGGTATTCATCCGCGCGCTCTTGTATTCGGCAAGAATCTTCTCTTTTGACACAGACAGGTAGTGATCGTTCTGCGTGTACGGCGTCGTCTCATACTTTAATGACTCTAAGTATGCGTGCCGACGCCTCGGTCAGCTTTGCTTGCAGAAGCTCCTCGACCGCAAAGTCTATACCGTCGGGTCAAAAAAACGGAACGGAGTGTCAAGTTGGGGAGAGACAGTGCTTACTTGACTTGCAGCTCAAGCCGGCTGCACGGCCCAAACTTCTCGCGTACGAGCCGCAGCACGGTTTGCTGCTGCGCTTGGTGCAGTGCTTTGACACACTGGAAAACATGCGCTGCCCAGTCCGTCTGAAAATCCTTGATGAGGGAGAGCTTGGCGACGTAAGGGGTGTTATTCGGGAGCTCTCTCATGATGGCTCTACGAAGGTACGTTGCTCAGTACTGGCACAACGCAGACAGGCCACTGGGCGCACTCACGCATTTATCCGATCTCGAACGTCGTCTGGGTAAATATACGCCGGTGATACTACGGTGGCGTCGTCTTCGTCGTCTACAGTGAGGAATTGATGCAGCTGTCCTGTCTCCTGCTTGTTTTCGGCCTTGACGTACGGCACGAAAGCAGGTGCCGACGCTCTAATCTTAAGCTTGAGCTGCGCAAATGCTACCCGAGATGCCCAAACAAGGTCTGGCGCGTCAAGATGCCCCTCAGTGTGCACCTGACCTGCGCGCAAAACACCGTGAGGAGGTTCAGGAGCATGCGACAAGGGCTCGGGGATCGGCGCGGGCAGCGCTGCGATGCGCGTGGTGCAGAGCTTGAGCTGCATTGTCGTTTCGTGAGATAAGGACGGTAAGCTTCAAGGCGCATTCAGATGCGTTCACGCAGTGGTATATCAAAGGGACAGACCTTTCGTCGACAAGTGTGCTCAACAGCCCGCTCAGCATCGTCACCAAATTGTTCGTCCCAAAGCGTCCTGGGTGCGTGGTGGTCGCCCAAGGCGCAGTGCGCGCGAAAAAGTCCGCCTCGGCCTACCGGGCCTCGGCGTTGGTGACGCCCTCGCGCCGCTCGTCCTCGTCCGGCTGGCGTGTGCAGTAGTAGCCCAGCTCGAGTGGGAACTTGTCGCTTCGGCCTTCGAGGACGTCAAGCCACAGCTCCTTAGATCGAGTGGCACCAGAGGTGAGGGTGTCGGGTTTGGTCAGAACGCCTGAATGTGTACGACATCAGAATAAAATTGGCGCGAGCAACAGATAGAGAAACCTACCAATGGTTCGGGAACCGGCTGGATCTACTTCGCGGGCGAGGCTCATAGCCTTCTGATTTTCAATGTCATCTAAGGTAGACCTTTATTAGGCTGTCGTAATAGTCTGTTGTATCTGTTACTCACCACTCATAGGTAACGTCACCAAAATCAAACATTTGCCTCGGATGTGCACAAGGACGAGCTTTCAACTAAGTCGACGACGTCGGGGTCCGCATTCTGAATTATACCTTCATAATCATCTTATGTTAGAGCTGTATGAACCTATGAAACCAGCAGTGACAGCATACCTGGAAGATCCACGAATGCTAAGTCGACCATGTCCGGCCCCGAAATGTCTACGCAAACGGAGTTCTTTGAGAATTGCAGCTGGTGATCCGAAAGACTCCTTAGTTTGGCTTCGTCCATGTTCATGAAGTGCTCGATAGCCGTGCGGGGGTTGAGCACTGCAGCCTGCGCCCGACGCAGTATAAGCTCCACGTCGTGTTTTGTTTGTGAGCACTTCGCCAAATGGGGTCTCCTTGGTTTCGCCTGTCCTTCTCGTACTGTCGTCGATGAACTCCAGGCGGATGGGAGACGCGGCACGACCAGGGCGCTGAAGAGGTCGCCATGCGACATTCAATGGCGCAGTGGGTACATGTTCCCGCATCTCTTGGTACGGATATCTAAGTCGTACGGATGGGCTCAAATGCAATATCATAACCATTGAGTCGACGTACCCCTGAGATTGCCTCCACCAAGCTCGACTTGCCCGCACTCTGGTTCCCAATTGCGGCTATTCGGGGAAGGTCAAGGTCAGCCTGAGCTCTATACAATTGCAGAAACTGTGGGTTGAGAGATGCATATTTCGAGACAGACCTGCTGGTTGCTCACCCAAGAGCCCTGAGCTTGTTGATGAGGGCGAGGTGCTGCCGTCGTCGTACAGTGTATGTCGATTCGCCGCTGACTAGAGCATGATCTTCAGACATTGCCCACAATGTAGCAGCGGAGAAAGTCTTGAAACCTTCAGACCAAGATATATATGCGGGCAACAACGAGGCGATGCGGACGCTTGAGGTGGTGGCATGGAAATAGAGCGTCGTGACGGTCTCCGCGCTCGTCACACCTTGACACGGGAGGTCACAAATGTGATCCGGGCTAATCAGTGTCGCGTTTGCCACACACAATAAGTAATCTACCAAATATTGAGGTGTGTTCGAGCAAACGCTTTAGACACAGCGTGTTGAGGTCATATTTCAACGCAGCTATTATTTACCACGACCACCTCCTCGTTCAGCATGACGACTCTCGACATCGCTTTCTCCTCTAATCGTAAACCACTGTTTTTGCTTGAATGCTCCCCTGATCAAACGTCTACCCTCTTCGACTTGAAAGTGACTGGAGCGAAACTCATATCTCGAGGAAACTTCGCCATGGCTTACAAGAGGTCTCTCACGAGCGGCGACTCGGACAGCCAGGAGACCACCTCGGAGGTTATCTTGAAGATCGTGTCTGGAAACCGACCGCGTGGCCTGGAGCTACTCTCAAAAGAGTTCGGAATGTACAAGAGTGTACACCGACAAACTGCAGCCGGCGCAGGGCAAGTTCGTCCCGAGATGCCACGGACTATTCAAGGACAAGGAGACCCCTTACTGTGTCTCGTCCTGGACTATTGTGGCGTCGCACTCGACAAACTTTTCGATGTGCTATATTTCGAACTCGGGTACGTGCCCTATGCTGCTCATTTACGCAGGGTTTACCCTGGTTCTCTGGAATAGCTGGAAAATCATGGACAGCCTCGTGGACCTTCACGATCTCGGGGTGCAACACAACGATTTCGAGGAGCGGAATGTGCTCATCAACGACAAGCAAGAGATATTCATCGACTTCGAGCATGCGACCGCTCACACATGTGATCGCTCCATACCTATCGTCGAAGCCGAGCCGATGCCTAACGAGTACGACTTCCGTTGCTGGGAAATCCACCGCGTCTGTACGGATGTAGGCACATGGCGCCCTGGTAAGCTCTTGTAATTTTCTGTCTAACTTAAGGCTCACTCGCTCTTCAGGATATGTCTCATTCGAACGGGTACATCTGCCCGAGAAAGAGGCCACGTCACTCGCGAATCTTCTGGCTATCGCCAAAAACGTGGACTGAGGATGACGCCCCTTCTGAAGGCGAAGGCTCAGAAGGCTCTTGACATGTTGGAAGCTGGCAAGAAGATCTGTCGATCATACTCGTATTCGACATCAGCCGCCAGGTAATCTGCCACCAGATGATGACTAAATTTATACAGTAGTTTTGGAGCTTTTCGTATGTTGAGTACATTTGTATGTTTAATAACATGCTTCATCTTTGGACATTCCCTGCGCGAGGACTAGAATTAGTATGGCCGGCTGGAGCATTAGAGCGTCGCCCTTAGCAAATTGCCATCAGCCTCCGCCTGCCACTGGGTAATGCATCGCACTTGTAGCTAGACGTCTTGCTTACAACCGGGTCGTTGTCCGGTCGTTTCCCGTGCTGGAAGATGAGCGCGAGCCTGTTCAAAAGTAAATATTCATAACGGTCACAAGTGTGATGAGTCGCGTAGAGGCGTGACGCGGATCGCGAATGTCACTGAGCCCCTAACCTCATCTCTCTTTACGCTCTCTTTACGCCTCTCCTGCATGGCCAGAGTCATCCTTCAGTCCTCGCGCTGAAATTGCCGAAAGATTTGTGGTTATAATGTCTAAAGACACCATTCTAATTGATGGCGAGTCGTTGTACGCCGTTCGCAGGCGACAGCATCTCGCACTCGTCAATAAGCTGAGGGCTATTGGGTGAGTAGGCAGCCCTATTTTGCCCTGAATTCTTTTTGCTAACGATCATCCTTTCACTACTTGCATTGAAGAGCCCAAGCCGACTTAGATTTACCACGGATAGCAGTCATTGGGAATCAGAGTGCAGGGAAATCGAGCTTGGTCGAGGCTATCTCAGGGGTGAGTTGAGTCACACTTTACCCTACAAGCTACGTTCGACAACGCACGCAGATATCTGTACCGAGAGATGCAGGAACCTGCACTCGCTGCCCCATCGAATGCCGGATGGCGAACTCCTCCGCTCCATGGTCGTGCCGCATCTCCATTCGCCAAGAGTACAGTGACGACGGCCTGCGGCGGAACGACAAGGTGTAAGAGCTCGCCTTCGGCGACGTGATAACAGACAAGAAAGACGTCGAACTCGCACTCCGCCGTGCGCAAGCCGCGGTGCTCAACCCCGCACCGCCGCGCAACGCTTTGCGAGCATGGGCGAGGCCGAACTCAGGGGCCTGCGCAGCCATCAGTTGTCTTTCTCGCGGAATGCTGTGTGTGTGGATATCTCGGGGCCCGACATGGTGGATTTGGCGTTCGTTGACCTTCCGGGTACGTGACACTTGCGGTTTCAGGGCTGGACTACTTACACCAGGTCACCGTTGTAGGTATCATCCAGAATGCGGATTCCGACGTCATCAATTTGGTTGAGCAGCTCGTGCTCATGCACATACGCGGGAAGTGCCTTATATTGGTAACGCTGCCTATGAGCGGCATGTACATTTTACCCGTTCGCCCACAAATCCCCTGACATAACTGTTGGTAGATGACATTGAAAATCAGAAGGCCATGAGCCTCGCCCGAGATGTGGATCCTACTGGATCTCGAACCATCGGTATGTTTTCGTTACTTTTGTTCCTGGCTACTCGACGAGATTCATGATTCGCAGGCGTGTTGACCAAACCTGACACTCTCACCACCGGTGCCACCCGCTCCAAGGAACTGTGGCTTGATGTTCTCGAGGGCCGCAACGTCAAGTTCCCGCTTAAGCTCGGCTACTACTGCACGCGCCAGCCCGACGACGACGAGCGTCGGAAGGGCATCACCAACGCTCAGGCCCGAGAGGCAGAGGCCGCGTTCTTCGCTCGCACGGCGCCGTGGGCGACGTCCACTCATCCGAAGCACTTTGGAACGAAGAACCTGGTTGCGAAGCTGAGCGGCTTGCTGAGCAAGGTCATTGACGAGAGGTGTGTCCGTCCCGCCGGCCCCTGACACCGAGCATTCGTGTGCTCAGCAGTAATGACCGCCTCACAGCCTGCCTGCAATATCGCACGAGACAACGCTGCAGCTGAAAAGCTGCACTAGCGGGCTGGCCGCGCTCCCGCAGCCGATCCCTGAGCCCGCGTCGTTCGTCCTCGGCCTGCTGACCGCGTTCTGCGCGCGCGTGGCGCTGCACACCGAGGGGCACCTCGACGCGCCCGGCCTCGTCCGCGCGACGCGCAACGCGTTCGACAAGTTCAAGGTCCGCGTCCGGGCGACGGCGCCGGCGTTCGTGCCCCGCCAGTGCGCAGACGGGCCGCCGAGGAGCTTTCCGGCTCTCCTCGACGAGGAGGACGACGACGAGGAACTCGAGAGTGTTTTGCATGCGCCGACGCACATCTATCTGGACGACGTACGGGCACGGATCAACGCGTGAGTCGCGAGCGTGGAGTCGCTGTCCGAGGAGAGAAGCAAAAGGCTGACGGGCGCGCGCATGCAGGGCCGTCACGCGCGAGCTGCCGAATAACACGCCGTACATCGCGAAGCTGTCCCTCATACAAGACTTCCAGAAGGACTGGGCGGCGCACGTCCGGCGGTGCGTCGACGCCGTGCACGGCGCGTTGCGGCACACCCTGGCGGAGCTCATCCGCGAGCAGTTCGGGCTGTACGGCCCCCTCGAGCGGCGGGTCACGTACGCTGCATTCCCTGTGTATCATCAGATTGCGGGGCTGACATGGCCGTTGCGTTAGACATGCCGTGGATGAGCTTGTGCAGGAGAAGTTCAAGGAGGCGTCGAAGCAGGCGTTCAAGGTGCTGCAGTACGAGTCGACCGCGTTCACGCAGAATGACCACTACCTCTCTGCGCAGAAGGATAAGTTCCTCGCGCAATACAAGAATGCCCGGATGAATTTGGACAAGGGTAAGGAGAAGGCGGTCGCTGTCGCTGCGCCTGTGAGACCACTGCTTCACAACGTAGACAACGTCTTTCATGCTGGTCTGTGAACGGAGCTGATGCGGCATGTTGTCCTTCAGGTGCTCACCACAGCAGTTTTTCAGCAGAGACAAGCTTCGCCCACTCGAGACTCGCCGGAGCCGTCAGTGGCTGAAGACGCTACCTCTGCCGTTGAGACGTCGGCTACCCGAAGATTTCACAAAAGCTAAAGCGTAATGAGAAACGCGATATGCAACGTGCGCCCGCCTTTGCACCTAAACCTGCCGATGGACCTGCACAATTCACGTTTGGCACCCCGCCTGCGAACGGTAGCGTGTTCGGTACCACTTCCTTGTCTACGCAACCCGCCGCATCCGTTTCCACAGGGATCTTCGGCTCGACTGACAAACCCCTGCGGCACACAGAACCAGCCGAGGAGGCCCCGGCGGACGCTGAACCTGTGCCGGCAGCGCATACACCTTCTCCTGCAAGTCCCGCGCCACAAAAAGACGCCTCGCCCGCCTGGATGTCAAAGCTCGGAGCGGGTGTTGCAGCGCGGACTGCGCCTGCACCCGCGCCCGCGACCGCCGTCGCGCCGTTTTGGGACGCATCGTCCTCTGTCGGGGCCGCGGGCGCGTCCGCGCTCACTGCGGAGGAGCGCGCGCGCGAGGAGGCGCTGGTCATGGCGAGCCTCGCGAGGCTGGGGTACCACGGTTTGAACGTCGTCGACCTCGGGAAGCTCGTGCCGCCGGACGAGTTCGAGAACGAGCTGGCGGTGATGGCGGAGGTGCGGGCGTACTTCAAGGTGTCGTACAAGGTGCGTCCCCGTCTGCTCCCGCCCCGCTCATCCGCGATACGCTGTTGTGCTCAACGTTCAACGTGCGTGCTTGTGATGGTGCGCAGCGCGTGATCGACTACGTGCCGCTCGCGCTCGACCACGAGTTCCTGCGCGCGTTCGCGGGCGCGCTGCAGAGCCACCTGATTCGCCAGCTGGGCTTCGAGGCGGGCGACACGGCGGCGCGGTGCGCGGCGTACGTCGAGGAGGACGCGGAGGTCGTCGCGACGCGCCAGGAGCTGCTGGGGCGGAAGCGGCGGCTGGAGGCCGTGCAGGACGAGCTGCTGCGTTTTGGGTTGGCGTGACGCTGTGCATTTTGTTTTCGTTATTCGTTTGGGTTTTGAGGGGGATGATCGTTTGCAGGCGGAGAACTTCCAGCATGGCGTGGGTGTGTATGGTTCTCTCGGGCGACGGGTTGCATTTCAAGGTGAACGTACGAGCGTGGGCGAAGGGGCTGGCCCCTTGGAAAACAACAACTACTGAGCGTAGGGTAGAGTACTGCGCGTTGAGCCTGGCTTCGCGTGAGTCGACACAGGGCAAAGCGTACGCGGTGGCGGGAGAGTCTCAACGGTGCTGCCCGGCGCCCCGAGATGGCGGAACGCCGCGTTTGCCGTAGCGCCGAGGCGCATCACCGAGGCGGTGATGGCATCGCGGCACTGCCCGGCCACCTACGCGGTGCGCTTTGCCTCGTCCTTCCCACTGCCAGCCTGCATCCGCAAACACGATTGTGGTCGGGGTAGGATGGTCTACACATCGGCGAAGACAGCAATGCACGGACAGGCCCTACACCCGCGCCGTCCGAGACACCTACCTTACGGCAGCGCCTTCCTTTGCCAACGCGAGCTCCATCGCCTGCGTGCAGTGTCCGCGGTCGTGTCCACCCGCCCAGCGTCGCCCCCGCGGATGCATCGCCATGCACTTTGCGCGTGTGATGCCGATGATGGAGGGACGGGGCGCATGAATGCATGACGCAACCGCCAGCGCGTTCCCTGCACCGGCGTGCAAAGTCGCCCGATCGCACGGTGCCGTACGCGGCATACAGCATTCGCTACTGGTCGTATGTAAACCAGCCTCGCTGCCTGCGATGTGCTACTGATCTCTCCCGCCACTTACTCCAGTATGACAGCTGCCACAATGGCATCTGATGACACACTGGTGTACCCGCCTCTGGACGGCTCGCTCGACGTCCTGCCCGGCTTCTGCGACTTCCACGCCACCCACAACCCGTCGCGGACATTCGCTCACCTCGTCCCCGACGCGCCGGATCCAGGGCGGCGCTGCGAGACAGTGACGTTTGCGGAGTTTGCGGCGGCGACGCACCGCGTCGCGCACGCGCTGCGGCCGGACGGGACGCATGCCGCGCGCGAGGTCATCGCGCTGCTCGCGCCGTGCGACACGCTGCTGTACCTCGCGCTGCTCGTCGGGCTCACGCGCGCCGGCTTCGTCGTGAGCATCTCTCATTTTCTGTAAAGACAGCACGCGTCGTGCTCATCTTGCCCGTCGCACCGGCGCCCAGCCGTTCCCGCTCGCGCCGCAGAACACGGCCGAGGCGGTCGCGCACATGCTCGCGCAGACCGGCTGCCGCCGCCTCCTCGCGCCCGCGTCCGTGGAGCCCGTCGTGGGCGACGTGCGGGCGCAGCTGCGCGCACGCGAAGTGGAGCTGCAGGTCGACGACCTCCCGCCGTTTCCGAGTATATTCCCGACCCTCTGCGCGGACGCCTCCGAGGAGGTTTCCTTCACCCCGTTTCCGCCATGCCCGGCGCGGCCTGCGATGGACGACGTCGCGCTGTACATCCACTCCTCCGGCTCGTCTGGCTTCCCGCGCGCCGTGCCGCAGCGCCATCTCACCCTCCTGCAGTGGTGCACCGCGCGTACGTCCACCCACCCTCCTTTAAATCTCTGGCATCACTCACACTTGGCCCGCCAGCGGTGTTCACGGAGAGCAAGGGCAGGGACCTCGTGTGGGGCGCGATGGCCCTCCCGCCGTTCCACACCATCGGCGTGCTCGCCCAGCTCTGCGGCCCGCTCGCGACGGGCTGGGCGCTCGCGCTGTACGCGCCGCGCCACCCCGCGCCGCCCGCCGTGCCGACGCCGCAGAGCGTGCTGGCCGCGTGCCGCGCGGGCGGCGTGTCCGCGCTCGTCATGGTCCCCGCGTTCTCCGAGGTGCGTCGCACGCTGTAGCGTCTCTGCGTGGGCTCGGTGCTGACAGACGCGTGGGCGCGTTGCAGGCGTGGGCGCAGAGCGAGACGACCGCGCGTACCTCGCGTCGCTCACCCTCCTCGTACGCCCCCTTTGCTGCCCCGCTGCGTGCCCGCCGCTGACTCCCGCCTGTGTGCGCGCAGCTGTCCGGCGGCGGCCCGCTGTCCCCGCGCGTCGCCGCACAGCTCGCCGGCGCCGGCGCCGCGCCGCGCCAGATCTACGGCGCGACCGAGATCGGCGTCTTCACGCACGTCTTCGATGACCCCGACGTACCAGATGCCGCTGCCGCCCCGCGCGATGTCGACGCGTGGGCGTACATGCGCTTCTCGGACCGGGTGCGGTGCCGCTGGGTCGACGAGGGCGACGGGACGTACGAGCTGCAGGTGCTCGTGAGTGGGCTTGTCCTCGTCCCCTTCCATAAGGCTGATTGACGGGGATGTTTGTGGATGTGTAGAGCTGCGCGACGCACCGGCCGAGCGTCGAGAACCTGCCGGACGTGCGCGGGTACGCGACGCGGGACCTATGGGCGCCGCACCCGGCGCGGCCGGGGCTGTGGCGCATGTACGTCCGCTCTTCTCGTCCCTGCCTGCGTGCATGTGGCTGACGCATACATTGCTGCAGAGTCGGGCGGAAAGACGACGTGATTGTCCTCGGCTCCGGTGCGTCTCTTACGCCTCTCTCCCTCGCTTTCCGCTCATGCTTATCCGTATACGCTCGTTGCGGCGCCAGGAGAGAAAGTCGTGCCGACGGCGCAGGAGGCGCACGTCGCCGCGCACCCGCTCGTCGCCGGTGCGCTCCTCTTCGGGCGCGGGCGCGCGCAGTGCGGCCTGCTGCTCGAGCTGCGCGCCCCGCACGCCGTCGACCCCACGGACGCCGCCGGCCTCGCCCGGCTGCGCGACACGCTCTGGTGAGCCCGCCCCCTCCGGCCCTGTGTATGTTCCACCGTCAAGATGCGCGGTGCTGACGCCGACACCGGTAGGCCGACGGTCGCCGCGGCGAACCGCGCCGCGCCGTCCTTCGCGCGCGTGTTCAGGGAGCTGATCCTGTTCGCGCACCCCGCCCGGCCGCTCCCGCGCGCGCCGAAGGGCACCGTCCAGCGCGGGCTGCGCTCGCCGCGTACGCGGCGGACATCGCGCAGCTGTACGACGCCCTCGCGGCCTCCGAGGTCTCTGTTGCAGCGGAAGACGGAACGATGGCCCGGCGTCCTGGACGCCCGGTGATGTGCTGGCCTGGCTGCAGCGCGCGGCGGAGGCGGTACGGGGCGCGGGGCCGCTCGACGCGGAGCGGGACCTGTTCGAGCAGGGGTTCGACAGCCTCGCGGCGGCGGCGCTGCGCAGCAGGGTCGTGCGGGCGTGGCGCGCGAGCGCACGGGGTGGCCGTACCGCAGAACATCGTCTTCGCACACCCGACGCTCGTCGGCCTCGCGGGCGCACTGGCGCAGCTCGCCACCCCAGACCCGCCATCGCGCCCCGCCGGTGAGCACGCACCACACGGTGGAGGAGGAGATGCGCCGCGTGCTCGCGCAGCACACGCGCGGCCTGCCCGTCGTGCCCCGCCCCCTGCCCCCACGCCCGGCGGCGCCGTCGTCCTGCTCACGGGCGCGACGGGCGGCCTTGGCGCGCACGTGCTCGTCGCGCTCCTGGCGACGCCGGCGGTGGCGCGGGTGTATGCGCTCAACCGCCTGTCGGACACGCTCGCACCGGAGGCGCGGCAGGCGCGGGCGTTTAGGGAGAGGCGGCTGGATGCGGGGGTGTTGGAGGAGGCGGGGCGGGCGGGAAGAGTGGTAGTGCTGGAGGGGGACGTGTTGAAGGAGGCGTTTGGCCTCGAGAAGGCTGTGTACGACACGGTGCGCCTCCCCCCGCCGTGCCTCCCGCGCGCGCATGCACACGCTGACTTCGCGTTCGCACATCCGTTAGATGCACGCCGAGGTGACGCACGTCGTGCACAACGCGTGGCGCGTCGACTTCAACCTCGCGCTCGCGTCCTTCGCCCCGCACATCGCCGGCGCGCGCACGCTGGTCGACTTCTGCGCCGGCGCGGCGCGCGCGCCCCGCTTGCTGTTCGTGTCGTCCGTGTCGGCGGCGCACGCGTGGGACGGCGCAAGGGGCGCGGTGCCCGAGGCGGTGCTGCGCGACGCTGGCGTGAGCAGCGCGGCGGGGTACGGCGCGAGCAAGTGGGTCGTCGAGAACGTGCGTCGCCGTCCCTCTCCCTCCCTCCCTTCTCTTTCTCCTGCATCCCCACCACCGAGACTAGTGCCACGAGACTGACCTCCACGCGCAGATGCTCGCCCAAGCGGCGGAGAAGGGCCTGCGCGCGACGGTGCTGCGCGTCGGCCAGGCGTGCGGCGCGCGCCGCTCGGGCGCGTGGAGCCCCGCGGAGTGGCTGCCCGCGCTCGCCAAGTCCAGCGTCGCATTGGGCTGTGTGCCCGATCTGCCCGGCGTACGTCCCCCTCCCTGCCTTTCTGCCATGCGGTGGTGTTGACGCGGGGTGTACATGTGCGGCTGCAGGAGGTGAACTGGATCCCGATCGACGCCGTCGCGGCCGCCCTCGTCGACCTCGTCGCGCTGGGGGAAGGCGCAGACGCGCCTCCTCCGGATCCCCCGCTGGTCGTGAACGTCGTGCACCCCGGCCTGTCGCGTGGCGCGCCCTCATGGACACCCTCAGCGCCTCTCTCACTGCCGTCTCGCCCGCCCGCCCGCTCCTGGTCGTCCCCTTCGCGCAGTGGCTGCGCGCCCTGGTGGACGCGGCGGACGTGGCAGGGGCGGGGCCGGCAGACCTTGCACGCGTCGTGAGTCGTTTTGCTCTTCTTGTGTGACGAGGCGGACGCTGATGCGACGGTGGACGCAGCCTGCGCTCAAGCTCCTCGACTTCTTCCGTGGCGTCGCGCACGCGCACGCCCCGGCCGCGGCGGCGGTGGCAGCCGCACCCGACTCGGCAGAGCGACGGACGGACGCAACGGGCGCGCCGCTCTTCGAGACGGTGCAGCTAGTGCGGCACTGTCCGTCTGTGCGCGACCTGCCGCCGCTGGCTGCAGCCGACGTCGATGCATGGGTGCGGTATTGGCGGGAGGAGGGGTTTTTGGCCAGTTGACCATTCAAACTTAGAGGTGTTTTTTCAACGGGAGATGTCAGAAGCATCACTTAACTTGTATGTAGTCATTTGTTAAAGTGTTGAGCAAGCAGTCTAGCCTGCATGTAAACAGCATTTAATGTATCGAATGGCATATTTCTTCCTGTGTGTGTGCAGCGTTCGGTGATAGCTCAAACCTAGAGAGAATAAGTGCCTACAACTTACAATGCGCTATGCTACATCATGTACGACATCAACACCACGCCTAAACTACAACACACCTAAACCTGAGTCCGAATGCGAGTCCGAAGATTACATGCACGATACCTCAGTGCTCCCACAAAAACTGATCCACGTCCGTCGGGTTCACTTGCTTAGACCCCGAACCGAAAAAGCTCCGTCTGAACAGCCTCCAGGCGCTCTTTCCGAGACGTTAGCTCTTCGCGGGTCGCGACCACGTCAGGGTCCGCCTGCAAGTACGCCGCGCACTTCTCGAGGGCGTCGCCGGCGCCGAGGCCCAGCTCCTGAATGAGCCGTTTCGGCACGTCGTCGGCGAACGCGCGCAGGAACTCGTGGTCGATCGCGAGAGGGACGTAGTCCACGACGCGCTGCGAATCCCGACGTTCATCATCACACAAGCGCGGCAGCCGTTAAAGAGCGCGCGTACCTTGTACGAGACCTTGAAGTATGCGCGGACCTCGGCCATGACTTCCAGCTCCCGCTCGTACTCGTCCGTGGGCACCAGCTTGCCGAGGTCCTCAGGCGACACGCCCTTAAACCCGAGCTTCGCAAGAGCTGCTATAACCGCCGTCTCCTCCTTGCTGCGCTCCTCGGCCGTCAGCACGGGCCCCGCGTTTGCGGCCTGAGAAGACGCGGCCTGTGGGGACGGGGACGCTGCGCCGTTCGTGCTACCAAACGGCCCGTTCTGCGAGAAGGATGAGCTTGTACTCGAGAAAAACGAGGCGTCTGCGGGAGGGGAGCTGAAGGAAAAGCCTGCCAGTCCTCTCGGCGCAGCTTGCCCAGGAGATGAATGCTGTGCACGCTGGTAATCAGTCAGACGAAGCTCCTGTAGCACCAGACGCGACATCAAAAGGCGGTATCGCTATGCGAAGAGCCATGGAACGGACTTCGAAGGACTGAAATCGGCTCACCTTTGCCGGCGGAGCACCGTTGCTCGTTTGGCCGGCGGTACCATTGGCTTGCGCCGACGCTCGGGTACCAGGACCCCTCGAGGACGGGGAGGCTTTCACGCCCAGCCGCGCACTCTTGTACTGTGCGAGGAAGGTTGCTTTCGAGCCGGACAGATAGTGGTCATTTTGCGTGAACGGCGTGAGCTCGTACTTCAAGAACCGGGCCGTCTGCGCAGACGCCGCCTTCAGCTTCTCTTGGATGAGATTCTTCACTATGAGCCTAGAGTATGTTGTACATCAATTAGGCGACATATGCTACATGAGACGAAGGAGACTTGACCTGATCTTAGGCTCGAGATGCCTGTATGAGCCGAACTTCTCGTGAATGACCTGCTCTGCGTTCTGCTGCAACGCCTGATGCACCAGCTCGACACAGCGCCGGAGGTGCGTCGGCCAGTCCTTCTGGAAGTCTTTGATGAGAGATACCTTCGCGACGTATGGCGTATTATTCGGCAGCTCCCTTGTGACGGCCCTGAGGAACAAGACTACAGGTCAGCCCTCACCCCTCTGATAGACCAGGGAAGACGAATGTTGGACGTACTCATTGATCTTCTCCCTGACACCCTCCATGTAAATATATGGCTTCAACGCGCCCATCATCATCGTTCCTTCCTCCTCTTCGTCAAGCAACATCCACTTCAGACATTGTCCAGAGCCACTGTCGGCCAGCGCCGCCGAGGTGTTCTCGTGCTCGTACGGCATAAATGAGGGCGCCGTACAGCGTATGTCTGCCTTGAGAGTAGTGTATGCCGAATTTGCGGACTGCACGAGTGATGTGGTGTCGATCTGCCCGCTGACGAAGCGCTCGATGCGAGAGCAGAACGTGGTGACGAGGTTCAGCACGAACGTCGACGGCTCGGTGATGGTCGCCGGGAGGGCTTCGAGACGGCGCGTACAGTCGGCAAGCTGTCTAGCCGTTTCCTCCACGATAGAGGGCAGACTGCAGAACAGCAACACAGCTGCAGAACAGTCGGTTGAATGCGAGGGAAAGGACACGCCTGTCGTCAATGACCTTGCTGAGCAGTCCACTGATCCTCGTCACCAAGTTCTTGGTCCCAAAATGCTGCGGAGACGACGATGTCGACCACGGCGCGGTGCGCGCAAAGAAGTCCGCCTCAGCTTCCCGAGCCTCCCGAGCCGACACGCCCGCTTTGCGTTCGTCCTCGTCCGGCTGGCGTGTGCAGTAATATCCGAGCTTCAGAGGAAACTTGACGTTTCTGCCTTCTAACACTTCTAGCCAGAGTTCTTTTGAACGGAAGGCGCCGGTGGTGAGCGTATCAGGCTTGGTCAGAACCCCTAGAAATGAATTTATTCAGCCGGAATGCGCACAAACCGTGGAGGGAGCTCCTCACCTATCGTTCGTGAGCCATCCGGGTCAACTTGTCTGGCCAGGCTCATCGCTTTCTGGTTATCAATGTCGTCTGAAGCCCATTTTTGAGTGCGCAGAAACAGAAGATTAGAACAAACACTTGCCACTCATAGGTAAAGTGACAAGAATCAGACATTTGCCACCGATGTGCGAGAGCACCATATCCTCAACAAACTTGACTGTCTTGTCCTCGGCGTTTTGAATGACACCTTCACGAAGCGTTACGATGCAAGACGTGGTACCAAGTACGCACATGCTCACCAGGGAGATCAACAAACGCCAAATCCACTAAATCGGGACCAGAAATATCGAGGCAAACGGCATTCCGCGAGAACGGCAGATGATTGGTACCTAAGCCGCGCAGGTCGTCCTCCGACATCGTCTCAAAGTCGTCTTGCTCCGTCAGGGGGTTCAACACGGCGGCCTGCGCTCTGCGAAGCGCAAGCTCGACGTCTCTCTTCTCTGTGATGGGCGCGCCGAACGGGATTTCCTTCACTTGATCCACGCGCGAGCCGTCTTCGTTGAACTCCACGCGGATCGACACCGCGCATGTCCATTCATCCGAGCTGGACATCATTCGACACTCAATGGGGCATCTCGTATCAAAATAAGGTCTTGGGGACGGCGCGGGCACTGCGCATAATGTCGAGGACGGTAAGAGTGATGGTGTGCAGCACCCGAGAGGGTGCAAACGCGTAAGGAATAGGTACAAGTATGTGAGTGACTTATATACGCTACGAGTGGTGTCCGGGGGCAGTAAGCATAGTGACGGTACCTTAATAACACTAAAGTACCAAAATCTGACATCTCGTACAGGTTCCCGCGTCGCGAGGGACGGAAATCTACACAACGTTGGTCAGTCAGTGGGTACGAAGAAGCGACAGCAAGCGCACGCACTCCGGAAATTGCTTCGACCAAGCTGGACTTTCCTGCACTCTGATTTCCAATGACAGCCACCCGAGGAAGATCCAAGTCAGCTTGCGCCCTGCGTTGAGCACTTCTCAGAAAAGAGTCAAACCATGAGAAGAGCGAGATAGCACTCACCCCAAGGCCCTAAGCTTGTTGACGAGCGCCAAGTGTTGTCTACGGCGTACAGCATATGGGGTGTCTGCGTCGAGAGCAGGTGGGTTTGCGGACATGGCGAGAGGGCTGGCTTGGGACAGAAGTGGCAGGATCTCGAAGGGTCATGCAAGCGTAAGTGGTGTGAGATGGTGGGGTCTTAAATGTACTGGAGGTGCTCAATGCCATATGACGCGCACGGACATAGGCTTGATCGCTTATAGCGACGTCGCTTGTGGCAGATGACAACGGTGAGAAGGGATGAAGGCATTGCTTTATGACTGACGACAATCGTAAGTGGCAACCTCAATAAGCAGCACAAAAGACGTACAATGTTCTTCGGGATCGCTTCATACAAAGACTCCTTGAACACAAGCGGCCTTGACACTGATAGTCCACCACTGCACTATGTCAACAAAAAGACATAGCAACCAAGCGTCGAGAGGACTGCACCTTCCTCTTGGCAGTTCATGTACGGATAAGCTTCGAACCTTGCGTGCTGAAACGTCTTACGCCCCTGCCCGGTTGCCATGTCCTGTACAGCTCGCCGCTGTCCGCGACAGATCCGTGCCGCCAGCCTTGGTGTTGTTGAGCGCAGTGCGCGACATCACGATATGACTAAACTGCAGGACTTACTGATCCTGGCTGAGTCCATAGTGCGGACGTGGTTTTCGCTCGTTCGAGCTCAAAGCCCGCAAAATCTCATCAGACTTTGGCTGCCTGTAGCAGTTCGGTTGTCAAGAGATCGGTCGTGGCAGCCAGGGCATTTGGCGCACTACACTGACTCTTTGTGGCATAACGCAGCTATGCGGGATGTAGTATGGAAGAGCTGAGTGGCGCAGGGCGGTTCCGTCAAGTGTGGATAGGAAAACAAGGCAGAGGTCAATTTGTTCTTGACTCCTTTGCGGCTTTGTGGCGTCATCAAAATTGATCGGCAATAGCCGGCCCGGACGGCGTCAAAGCGCTTAAAGCTGGGACGTCGACAACTGACTTGACGATTTACCACCACCGCACCTCAGTGATCCTTCAACTCGCATAGAAAGCGTTGGGCTTTGCCAGTGACCGGAAGGCAGTAACACGCACTGCTGTACATGCCAAGCATCTTCCCAGTAATATTCAATAGCTGCACTTGCCGTCATCGAATTAACTGCCACGTCGCGAGTCGACTCTCTCAGATGTCAGTGGTGGATAATAGTGTAATCTCTGTGAGTAGTACTTGACGTTAGTGGCACACACTTTCTTCCCTGTCTGACGGAGCACGTTGTCAGACCTTTGCAATAAATGAAGGCTGTAGCTTCTACAACTCGTACATCACTGTAGCCATCACCACCGGCCAGCTTGAAGCCTAGCGTCCCGCTGGGAACATGGCTGACCATGACTACATCAAGGTGAAATGATAGCAACCGTCGCGTCGTGCTGGAGGCTCTGCTCTACCCTTGATAGACGGCCGCTGTATCGGCGCTCCCATATCACATTCTGATCTAGCAAGAATCCTGCACGGCGACATTGCACAATATCACATCTAGCCGATTTAGACTCCGGCAGCCTTGCTGCCAACTTGCTGCTAGGGGTTACCAAGCACGCCCCATCTGCCCCTCTATACCTTCAAGCCATGTCGAGCGAGGACACCCTGCAGCCCAAGTCAAGCGTCACCAGCAGCGCCGTAGGCATCTCCAGCCGAACATTCTCTCGAAGAGTTTCTCAGTAGTGTTTAGGATGGCACAATTAAAACAAAGGAGGAATCACGTCAGGTGCGTCCAAAATCCCATTTGGAAAATACCTTTGCGTACTCACCATCCGGAAGGCCGCCATCGGATGGAAGACAGTCCTGGATTATGGCAAGGCCAGTGACGATAAGACACTGGAGGAGTGGAAGGACGAGCTGGCCAATCTTCTGACCTTCGTGCGTGTATGACTTTGTGTCCACCTCGTGCCCCTGCTGACATGCTTCACAAGACTGGTTTGTTCTCCGGCATCGTGACTGGTTTCGCCACCACGACATTGCCCATGCTGCAGGAAGACACCGGAGCAACTTCCGCGGTACTACTCGCTCAAATATCCCAGCAGCTGGCATCCCTCTCCGTCAGCGCGCAATTCATCAATTCCACCGTGCAGCCTGCGCTGCCGCAGCCATTCCAGCCCGACGAACGGGTTGTCCAGCTCAACGTGCTATGGATCTCTAGTCTGACGCTGAGCGTCATGGCCGCCTTCTTCACCATCGCGGCCCAGCAGTGGCTACGGCGCATCCCTCTTCCTGCGCACATATCCTCCCAAGAAGCTGTCCGGTTATGGGAGCTGCGTCATTCCGGCTTGGTACACTGGAAAGTACCGTCGATAATCTCGTTTCTCCCTGTTGCGGTTCAAATCTCCGTCGTCCTCTTTCTGGTTGGACTGCTGCTCCTCCTGGAAACGCTGAACGAGACCGTGGCGCTCGCGTTTCTCGTGCTAGGCAGTATTCTTATGGGGCTCTTTCTGGTCTTGACACTACTCCCTCTGATCTGGTCGCATTGTCCGTACAAGTCGCCTCTCATACCCGCTGTCACGGCCATGCTTCAGTTCTGTGCGATCCCCTTCACAGTACTCGCCGTTGCCCCGCTTTCCGCTGCCACCTTCGTTCTCTACATCCTCACAGTCGACGTCCTGATTCCACTGGCGATCAACTGCATCGCGACGCTCACCTTCGTCCTGTCGATCGCCGCCGACCTGCTCGTGCACGCCGCCTCGCGCTGCGCCGGCCAGGACTGGCACACGACGGTACGGCTGCGCACGCACCCGCTCGCCCTCCGCGCGCGGAACATCACGCTCGTGCGGCGGTACAACGTCGGCATCGTCGACTTCGGCGACCGCGTCGCGCACCGCGCGCTCTCGGTGCTCATGTACCTCACGTACTCGGACGCCTTCTGGGACACGCGCGAGCGCACGCTCGTGCGCCGGCGCGCGGTGGCGCTCGACTGCTCCGCGCTCGCGCGCGCGTACACGCTCGTGCCCCGCGACGCGCTGCCCGCCGTCGAGGCGTGCCTGGACGACGTCCCCGAGGCGCAGCGCCCCCAGTTCGGGATGGCGTGCGTGCTGCTCGAGCTGAAGCGGCGGCACCGCCGCGCGTCCGCGCTCTGGGTCTCGCTGCGCGCGCCGGTGTTCCGGCAGGACGCGGTGGAGCTCGGTGCGGTCGTCGCCGGGCTGCAGGACGTCCTGTGGCGCAGCGTCTGCACGGCGTGGCCGCCGCACACTGAAGTCCAGGAGGCGTCGCTGTACGGGAAGGACATCGCGTCCGTGACGATGCTGCTGTACCGGTACCGCATTCTCCCGGTGCTGCCGCAGGCGGGGGCGTGTCCGACGACGTTGTTGCGTTTGCGGGGCTCATGATCGCCATCCGGGGGCATCAAGGCGGCGCGAGTGTCAGGCAGGCCCGACAGCGGCTTCCGACCGCGATGCTCTTCGGGCTGTGTGTGCATGGATACGTCCTAGACGCCACCCGTAAGCTTTTTACATCTCATGTATCTATTCTCTGTGGCTGATCACGCATCGTGGTTTACAGACACGCGCGATGCCCTAGCCTGGGCAGCCGACATGTTCGCCGGCCTCCCTACTGCGCCGAACATGATCTTCCGCCGGCGTGCGTCCAACTACCGCTACGTCGTCCCGCTCGTCGAGGCCGTGCTCGAGGCGACCGCCCTCGCCCTGCTCGGGTGCGCCTCCGACCTGCTAGCTGATGACGACGTGGTGCAGCACGTGCGCGCCGCGCTGCCCGCACTGCTGCAGCGCCTCGCCGCGTTCCTCGAGCAGTACCAGTTCGGCCTGCGGCGGCTCGTGCAGACGGAGGCGCTCCTGCCCGCCGGGCAGCACATGCTCCTGCTCGCCCCCGCCCTCACCTGCATCGCGCGGAGCATCGCGGCGCTTGCGCGCAAGGGCCACATCGTGACGGGGTACGCGTGCCCGTCGCAGTACGTCGTGCCCCTTATGCGGGAGATATGTTCGGCTGCGCTGCAGGACGGGTTGCGCGAGGCGGGCGAGTGTTTGGACGAGCACGACAAGATATGGATGGAGAGGAAGGGTTCTTGGAGTTACCTTGAATCGCCAGTCAGGCTTTCGGACGAAGCTGCAGCACGCGGGGAGCTACACGTTGGCACATAATTGACGACGTAACAACAGCGTGTTCAAGTCTGTATGAACAATATCCCAATTCACCGGTGGGTGTGTAGACTGGCCCACGGCCGTTGTTCACGGCGAGAACGCGGTGATAGCACGCTCGCTAGTCAATTGAACCCGGAGCCGACAAGCCCGTATCACCCCTTGTAACCTTGTAGCTGCGGTCTGACGAATGCAAAGAACGTTCCCGAGCGCATTTGCGCAGGACCCGGGAAAATCCCTATAAAGGCTAGGGCAAAACCGGCCAAAATCGGACTTTCGATGTGCGGACAATTTTGGGCCTAAATGTCCGGATTCCGGGGAGGCATAGCAAAAGTGCGAACTGTTGTCCGGATAACCGGCAGGCCTTAAATTTCGCGATTTTTGTCCGGACAACCGAATAAAATCGCTAAAAATCGCTAAAAATTCCCTAAAATCGCGAATTTGGTGTTTGAATGCTTATTCAGTCTGGTGAAGTACCATACAGCTATTACTAGCAAGATCAGACAAAATATATCTCGAGAATGTGCGAAAAGTAGATGACTATCCTTAAGGCCATGGGCTCACGGGTTTCAGCAAGCCCTCAGCCTCTTGTGCTCTCGTTGTTCATGTAAAGGTTTGGCATCCACACAATTTATTGCAATCTGTATAAAATGCCTACCAAATACGAAGGCAGAGAGGAGCTACCGGGAGCGGGTCAAGCTCTACACTTGCCGTGACGCCGCCTTGCTGGATATGGGTGGTTGCGCGATGCCGTGACGTGCCGACGTTGGCTCAAGCTGCTACGCATAGTCATCCACATGATCCATGTTTGATTCTACGCTAATTCTACTCCGCAGAACTTCGAACGCGGGTGTTGCGTAGGGCTTCACACAACGCCCCGGGGCCTGCACCACCCAACCAACAAATTGAAGACCGGACATCCGGGTGACCTTCCGCACACGGCATGTCTGATGTCCGGACGATGTCCTGACCTTGACCGCCATTTTGAGCAATTCATGTCCGGATTTTCGGGCGGCCTCCGGCCGCCATGGCCAACCAGTGTCCGGACTTTGCCCTAGCCTTTAGAGGGATTTTCCGGGGTCCTATTTGCGCCCGCGTCCTGGTCGCACCCTGAAGAACCACTGCGAACCGACTACGCGATTGTGTGGTCGTGAAGCTTGGCGTAGCCGGCAAGGTCTGGGGTCCTGAGAGCCTACCGAGGCTCGGCGGAGATACCGACATGGCGCAGCGACGCGAGCAAGAACACATGTATCGAATCATATTATACAGAAGCCCAGAATAAACATAGTGACCCAGAAATGAAATAGGCACTGAAGCCTTGCTAAAGCCTCTACTGCTTCGGAACAAACTGCCAGAACTGCCAGGACACAGCCGACTCGTCAGTGCTGAGACGCCACTACGAGCCATGAACGGGGCGCTTACGTGTCTGTACGGAAAGTACAGGGCGTACGGCACCAGGTAGTTCTTGATGAACCCGGGCACCGGCGGGAAGGCCGTCGCCCACTTGGGCTTGGTTAACACGCCGAAGGTGAGGAAGAGCATGATCGGCTGCGGGATGCGGTCGCGTCAGCCATCGCGGAGGCAGGTCGTGGAGAGGGCACGCACATTCGACTTGATGTATGCGATGTTCTCCACCCCGATGGCCGTCATCTCCTCCGCGGTCAGCCCCGCCGCCTTGAGCTTCTCGGGCTCGAGGCACGCCACCTCATGCACCAGCTGTGTTCCCGCAAGGCCATGAGCCCATGCAACCTGTCTGAACCAGTCGCACTCACGTGCTCCGCGAGCGGATGCGCAAAGCTATCGATGAGCGTCTGGAGGTGCTTGCCGTCGAGCGCGGCCGGCCGCTGCGTCGCGGACGAGCGGTGGTCGAAGCCGTACGCGTAGTTGGGCGGGAGGCACGCCACCAGATAGGTTTCAAAAGCGGTCATGCCGTTCAGGAACGCCTCGTGCTCGACCTGCACGAAGCTGGTGTCGAGCTTGGGCTCGTACATCGCAAAGTACGACTCTTCTTCGTGCCTGTGCAAAATCGCAGTGATGAGCTTTCAGCGGAATGCAGGAAACGGGGACGCACTTGTGGTGCGAGTGCACGATGGCGCACCACACGAGGCAGTACCCCGCAAAGTCGATGTGCTTCTGCTTCGGGACGTCCGGTGCTTGCTGGTGCCCACCACGAGTATGTCAGACTCCGCTGAGCACACCTCAGCAAAGCGTTTGCTCACCTCGTATATGCCGAGCAGAGCGTTCAGAAACGTCGCGTGTGCGCCCGCCATGTCCCAGTGCTGCGCGGCCCAGGGGTCGGTCGGCTCGGGCACACCCGCGATGGGCCGGAACGCCTCGATGGCGTCTTGCAAAACCGCTGGCGTGGACGACATCTTTCTTGCGGAACGTAGGAGGGGGGGTTTCAAGAGGGAGGAGGGGGAGGCGGGTAAGAAGGTGCAGCGTCCCCTTTTATGTGTCTGCGCTGCGAGCGGTGTGTCTCGGTATGGAGATGCTGCGACCAGGCTACGACGCACAGGCCGACGCTGGATCATGGATGGGGCGTGCCCGCGCAGGATGCATCGCCGTCCTCGCCGGAAACATCACGTTCAGGTAAGGTTCTGTGTGATGAACGCAGACAGGGGCTATTTGTGTGCATTCTCTTCTTTATAGGGGTGCCGCGCATCTTGGGCAACGTCTGGGCTCCCGAAAGCAATCTTCCACGCTGGAGTAGGTGGCGGACAGTGCTGCCTCAAGTCTGGGGAAGAGGAAGACGGACGAAGGATGCAACGGAGACAGCAGTGGTGGCGCCCTTCTGTCCGGCCGCCGCAGAAGATTATCTGAGCCGTATCTTGCGTCTCTGACAGCCTGAGAGCCAGCTGTAAGCTGAACAGTTCGCTGTGATCGGAGTCCGAGTCCTGAGATGCGAGCGAGCAGCGTTGCCACTGAGGTAGACAGACGGGAATTTATTGAGAAGAGTGGATCGCATGAGTGGGCAGCTGTAGCAGAAGTACCCACCACTGGCTGAGTACTGAGTGTCTTCGCAGTGAGAAGATGGACGATCCGAGCGAAGTGCAAGCTCGGAGTCTCCGAGCCGGCCGAGGCTTGCTGCTTACCTAAGTACCTCGTTGGCGCTGAAAACCAGACGCGACGCGACAAGCCACGGCGCGTCGAAATTATATCGATGCAAGTGAGTGCATATTGCATTAATTGCACTCGGTAAAACACGCCCTCGTCTCTGTGAATGGCTCAAATTTTGCCTATGCTCACTAGTGTTATATGACGGCAAGTGAACATTCGGCCTCTCCCGACGCGCTCCCGACATATACCTCCCCGCCCTCCGCTCTCCAGTGATTCTTGAGTGATTCCCGCCCCTTGTCCTCTTTCCCCCATCTCCTCATCCTCCTCTGCACCCCATAGTACTCCCCCTAGTCGCATCAAGTGTATGGCTACTAGCTGAGTTCTGCCTTGTGCGTTGGCCAAGTAGTGCAGACAAGCTACGAGCCGCTAATATGTGTTTGCTAAGGGTGCTTCATTATCGCGCATGTACCCACTTAAAATGGTCCATCCACCAGCTCTCTTCGCGTACTCACCTGCTACTATTTAATTTACTAAATGCCGACATTAGCTCAAACACCTCAACACCTCAACACAAAATTTGGTTCATAACATCCAATCTTCACAACTGACACGAAGGCACCAAGTAGGCACCACTCGCCCATCGAAAACGACTCAATCTACAATGAACGCAGAGCAGGAATCAAGAATATAATTGCAAGAATAAAGGCCCGGCACAACCACGGGCATTACGATACATGTGTGCGATGCAGACAGAGAGGACAACACAAGAAAGCGGACAGCATACAGGACACAAACAGAACAAACGAAGCACGCTCAGAGCTTGGGCGCAAACTGCCAGAACTACAAAAATGTTAGCTTTGCATTCACACGTGCCACAACCTAAAGCGCACCTTTCGCGTCGGGATCGAGAAGACGTAGGGCACGAGGATGCTGCGGACGAAGCCCGGGATGGGCGGGAACTGCGAGTACTTGGGCGTGATGAGGACGGTGTAGGCGAGGAAGGTGGTCGGCGGGAGGCCCATCATGTGCTTGTTCGAGGTGTCCGAGATGTTCTTCATCTCGGACTCGGTGATGCCGGACGCGCGGACCTTCTCGGGCTCGAGGTACGTGATCTCGTTCATCAACTGGGAGCGGGTGAGCACTTGTGCACACAGATGCGTAACATGGTACTTACGTGCGTAGCAAGCGCGTCGGAGAACGCGTCGATGAGCTCGCGGACCTTGTCGCCGTCGTACGCGACCTGCTCGTGCGCAGGCGCGACCTTGCTGAAGCCGTACTTCGTGCCGGCGGGGATGGTCGAGACGAGGTACTCCTCGAGCGCGATGGTGCCGTGGTGGAAGGACTCGTGCTCGGCGACGATGAAGGACGTGTCGAACTTGGGCTCGTACATCGGGTAGTACAGCGTCTCCTCCCACTCGTGGTGGTGGTCGAGCGTCGCGCACCACAGGAGCGCGTAGCCGATGAAGTCCTGCACCTTGGTCGCGGGGACGGACGTCGCTTGCTGGAAGAAGCCTGCGCGTGAGTCCTGTTCTGCAGCGCCACGCGCGGAAGACGCACCTCGTACACACTCAGGAGCCCGTTCATGAGGCAGGCGTGCGCGCCGGCCATCTCCCAGTACTGCGCCTGGAAGATGTCTTTGGGGACCGAGCCCCCGGCGGGTTTCTCAAACGTGGCCAGGGCCTTGCGGAGGACTTCGGGCGACGACATGGCGGTGTTCGTGAACGACGTGGGCGGCGGCGGCGAGGGCTCTGGCGTGAGGGGTCTGCGACGGAGGCGGACGTGGCCGTGCCCCCGCACGCCGCCAGCCTAAATACCCAGAACCGTGATGACCAATGGCGGCTGAGCTGTTACGAGAAGCGTGATGGAAGATGTGAAGGGGCCTGGGATGAACAGCGCACGTCTCGCATGCTGTACCAGCGCCGGGCGTGCATCAAAAGAAGGGGAGGGACGTCCTTTGTCTCCCGCCGCGCAAGACCGCCGCCGTCGCGCTTTTCTACGCACGGACGCCGATGTTGGCCCTCCGAGGCCGGCGTGCTTGTCAGCGGTCGCCAGCCGCCGATCTCTGCAGCACCCCCTGGCGACGAGCTCGGTGCGGGTTGGCGACGTTTGAGAGCGGGGACGCTGGCATGATGGCGAGGGCGCGTCCAAGGACGAAACAAGCGTGCAGACGCCGATCGCAGCGTCAATCCCACCAGCTTGATCGGTTTTGATTCCATCAACTTGGCAACCGCGCATGACGGACCCCGGAATTCTTCGCCGTCTGTCGGTCCCTCCTCATCGACATGCTCTGCAGACCGTTCGACCTCGAACACGTTGGCCCTCCTCGCACGATGCGTGCGTGGGCACTGGCTGCCGAAAACGTCAAGAGGCAATCGCCGTAACGTGTACCTAACAGCACACCGCTGTCATCGGGAGGTGACCAAAGCCTAAAACATGCGTCTGATGTCGCTCCCGCTGACATGGTATGGGCGGCCTCTAGGCCATCTAGAACAGGCTGGTGAGTGTTGTCGTCAAACCTTGCTCGTTCTCCGCACTGAAGCAGCACCGTGCCCAGCGCAGCAGAAGCCCGCCGGTACGCCCTCCATGAGAGTTTGCGCACTCGAAAGCGGCGCAACCGACGTAAATCGCACACCCTATCAGTCTCAGGTGAGTTGATGCCCCCTCCCTGCGATATATGGGCGTCGCGACATACGCTCTCTATTGACGCAGCGCGGGCGTGATGGTCAACGCCTCATTGATGTGCTAGGTTACGTCCAGCCCACGCCGGGCGTCCTGGCAGGCGTTTTGCGATTTGCAAAGCCGTTTCTCCGCGCCTGCCCATCGCAAAGCTTGGACGACACGACCCTGAGCACATGCCCCCGCGCCCCGGGATCACAATGATCGCAGATGATCGCAAACAGCAAGTCAGGGTCAAACGCCAAACGCGTGCGCGCCGTCCCAGGCCAATCCCATGGTGGCAGCGGTGGGCAGTGCAGGGGGGGCACACTAGCCGAGAGTGGGGCGTCCGAGCCGCTATCGGTGATGCGATTCTTCGATTGGCGGGTGTGTCAGTCACGTCCGCCCGTAGCCGCCTGCCTTATTACTTAGTCGGTTACGGGACGGGCGCATCAGCCCCTTCGCCCTCCTTCCCCTTTTCCTCCCTTTCCTTCCTTCTTGGCGGCGTCCCGGCTGCCTTCTTTCTTCCTTATAACCTCTCGTCTGCCTTGACGAGCACTTGTCTCCTCCCGAGCCAACTGTAAGGAATGTCTGCACCCGCGAACGCGACGGACCCCGCGGCCGCGGCCGCTGCTGCTGCCGGCGCCCACGCTTTGGCGGTCGCGCAGAAGCAAGGGCAGGCGATCGTCATCTGGACGGTTGGAATGTGGGTTTCCGTATTTTCCTTTTTTTTTGTGCGCGTGCTCATCGAGCTGTAGGTTCTGCATCATGATTTGGGAGTGGCTCGCTTGCCTTCCTAAGGAAGTCCAGCGCATCTGGAGAAGGAAGTTCACTGTGAGTAGTTTTGTTATGCATTCTTTGTAGGCGTAGCGAGTCGGGGCTTTGTGGCGCTGCGCTTTGTGGCGTCAGGTACGGTGGAGACATCGTCGCTAGGCTTCCCTCACCCCGCACCCTCGGGGGATCGACGCAGAGCACCGGCCTCGACAATCCATCTGATGATTGCACAGTCGACAGAATGCTAACAGAGATTTACCAGTACATTTCCTACCTGTACCTCATCAACCGGTACTACGGCATCATACAATTTGCGCTCGTCATACCGTTGCTCGTGAATGCCTTCTCGGTGGAGCAGTGCTTGAAGATCTTCCGCTGGCAGCCCGTCGGCGCGCTCCTCTCGACCTTGCTTTGCCAGTTTATTCTCGGTGCTCGTGTCTTCGCTGTACGTCCTCGACGTCCCCTATAGTGGTATCCGGGCTAACGAGGCCAAAATAGCTGTACAGCCAGAGCCTGATCGTGCTCGGGCTCCTCGGCGTTGTCTACATTGCGGAATTCGGTCTCATGGTGGACACCCTGACGAAGGTCTTCCCGGCCCCGTCGCCTGCGCCCGGTGTCATTGTACCCTGCGTTGCGGTCGGACCGACAACATGGCTTGTCACTTTCTGGGTACGTCCTCCCGTTTTGCCATGATCCGGCGCGAAACTGAAGGATGCCACAGGCAATGCCTCTGGTCTTCGACTCGTTGACCTTCCTCCTCACGGCGTACAAGTCGTTCACCTACTGGCGCATGGAGGTCAACACGCCCATGCTGACCATCCTGTTCCGTGACGGTCTCGTCTACTTCTCCGCCATTTTCGTGTACGTCTTCAGCACTGTCATCCGCGCTGCGCTTGGGCTCACGTCAGCTGCAGCATGAACCTCGTCAACGTCGTCCTCTTCACGACCACGCCGCCGACGCTGCAGGCGATCAACCTGCCCGCGACGTGCATGCTCGGGATCATCATGTCCTCGCGGCTCGTGCTGAACGTGCGCGCGCCGCTGAAGGCCGTCGTCTCCGCGCCGTCGTACAAGACGTCGCACATCGGCACGGGCCAGACGACGACGCTCGGCCAGACGGCGACGGCGGCGAGCTACCAGATGACGGCGTTCCCGAAGGACACGTACGGCATGGACCCCGCGTACGCCAAGGACGCGGAGTCCGGCGTCGGCGTCGGCAGCGGCGTGCATGGCAGCGAGCTCACGAGCACGGCGTACCGCCCTGACTCGAGCGACGGCGGGTATGGCGGGCAGCGGGACAAGGTGAACCCCGAGTGGTGAGGCGCATAGCGCAACTATATACTTGAATATCGTCACCCCCTTTACGACCGAATGACGCTTTCTTGGATCTACTACGCCTTTGATATTATAACTTATACTTGCGCTTTGCCTGTTCTCTACTCTAACCCCCAACCCCAATTGTATGTTGTCAGTTAACGATACCAAGCTGCCGTCTGTCTTTACCGCCAATATTTATTCTTTATCGAAAGTGTCAGGGCGATATGCGCGTCGCCCTCAATTACGGAGCGGGGCACGTGTGCTCGAACGCAGAACGTTTATCGATCGCCAAGAAGCGGTCGATGAATATGCAAACGAGTAAGTAGGCAGTCTGAATACCCCCACAGGATTGGACCTGGCCGGACTCGAACTGACGATGCTTCGACGACGTGATCGCAGTGACGTGTTGAGAACACGGACGCTCGAGCGCTTCCAGAAATCCCTCTTGACGCGGCGTACGACGAGAGCTCGACACGACACGACACGACACGGCACACGACGACCAGCAGCCAGCAGTGGGCCGACATCTCGGCTCTAAAATACCGCTGCCCAACATGCTCAGGCTGCTCGCGCTCTGGCTCGCCTCGCTGTGCATCCTCCCCGCCCTCGCCATCCACGCCTCCGAGGCCGGGCCTCGTCGACTGGCACAAGCCCCTCATCGGCGACGCCCTCACCCGCAACCCGCACCTCGCGCCGGTCTTCCACCGCCTCGGCGCCGCGGGCGGGCCGACGCACAGCCTGGTGCTCGCCGCGACGCAGAGCAACGTGCTGGCGGCGCTGCACCCGGAGAACGGGACCATAGGTGCGTGCGCTGGGTGTCTGGACGTGGAAGGGGAGACGGAATGATGGGAAGTGTAGCGTGGAGGCACCTGTTTGAAGATAACGACCGGATACTGGCGTTCAAGAAGCACAAGGACTGTGCGTTTGGCCGTCCCAATTTCTTTACGCGGTGTCTTAACGAGAGGTTGCAGACCTTGCAGCGATATCAGGCACTGGGGGAGCGACCCTTCGCCTGTTTGATGTCTCGACAGGGCACTTGCTCCATGAACGCCATCTACACAAAGCGGCGGCCGGCCGGCTCCTTGAACCAGACGATGTAGGCATCGCCCTCGCCTTCGACTCCCAATCAAATGTGTATGTCTTGACAAATGGACACGTCGTTCGCCGGCTGGACACGTCGACTGGCGAAGTGACATGGGGATGGACGGCTCCAGACCAAACGTTCGTCCTCTCTGCACACTGACGTCCCTGTGATGTCAAACAACACCGATTTGCCTGCAGGTCGTTGAACATCTACTCCTCCGTGCTGCCAACCTCCTCAGCAGTCTACCTTATTGGCCTCTCCAAATCCTTCGCCTCGTACACGCTGCACATCACTGCCCTCTCGCCCAGCGACGGCCAGCTCATCGCAAGCACCGACGTGCCCTCCACCATCGCAGACGGCCCCTCAAGCATCCTCTTGCTCAGCACGCTCAACGGCGAGTCCGAGCACGCACGTGCTGTGTGGCTCGAGGGAGGCCAGATTCGCTCCGTGGGCCTGACGCCCGAGCTCAAGCAGAAACCCGCGGCGGTCAAGGGGGCCGCATACACCGAGCTCGTCGACGCTGGGCTGGGCGGCCACGGCATATTTGTGGCGCTGAAGGAGGACGGTGCTGGACGCGTTATTAGGTTGAATGATGAGGGCACTGGCTTGAGGGTTACTTGGGAGTACGCTGAGTCGGTAAGTGCTGTGTTGCCCATTTACGCGCGTATGGCCGTTGATATATGCGACGCATAGGCCAAAGCGTCGCATTACACACCTTCAATGTACACTGGCGCTGTTGACAAGGACGGACAACCATATGTTGCAAGGGTGTTCTGGTCGCACGCATACAAGGTACACATCCCACCGTAAATGCTTCCTTGGAACACGTATTGACTGAACCATATCATAGAAAGCTTCTGCGCAAATATTGGCCCCGCATCTCGCCGAAGGCAAAGGACTCGTCACTAGGATACACACTTCCATTCGAGACAAACTAAGCACGGTATAATCGGCCATGTACGTGTAGTACACACTGCATCTGTCTGTATCGTACTCATGAGGACTCAGGTGGCGGTAGATGCCGCGAATCCCGAGGAACTCCGCGTCGTCTCGAGGATAGTCGTGACCACAACCACCGGCGCCCTGCAGCTGTGGCAGCAGGACAAGCTGCAATGGCACCGCGAGGAGGGCCTCGCGGACATCCGGGTCGCGGAGTACGTCGAGCTCCCCGAGCGCAAGCTCGCCGCGACCGGCCGGGGCGACGAGCCGGAGACGTTCGCGCAGCGGCTGCGACGGCAGATCGAGGAGGCGAAGGGCTTCCCGCAGTATGCGGCGCACTTCGCGCGGCGCTTCGTCACGGGCAGCTACGAGTCCGTGTCCGCCGCGCCGGCGTCGGTCGCGAACTCTACCGAGTCGCTTGGCGGCGCTGGCGAGAGACACCTTTGGCTTCCGCAAAGTCCTCGTCGTCGCGACCGCCCGCGGGAAGCTGTATGGTTTGGACAGCGCGAACGGCGAGGTGTTGTGGGGCCGGGTGCTTGGGCTGGGCTGGGCGGCCGAGGTCGGCGCGACGCTCCTGCCCCTCAAAATCTTCACGACGCGGACGGTCGGAGAGGGCGAGGCGCCGCAGGTCGTCGTTGTGATGCAGCGGAAGGCGCACAACGGCCTCGTCGACACCGTGCTGTTCCATGTAGACGCCATCACGGGGAAGATGCGGCGCATACCTCCCCGACTGACGGACTGTTGCAGGGCATAGATGTGATTGCGGGGCCCCTCGTAGACGCGTTCCTCGTCAATGACGGCGACACCAAATACGTAGTGTTGTTCGATGAATTCCTGCAGGTGCGCCATTCCCACCGTTCATCGAGTTATTACTGATGTGCTTTTACGCAGACCCATGTATACCCGGACACGCCGGCACACGTCGCCTCCTTTACCCGCCAGCTGCCTCAGCTGCACTTCGCGCTCCGGACAGGCTCCGCGGGCTCGCTCAGACTCACCGGCCATCAAATCTCTCCGACCAAGGAATTTACCGGCAAGCACGTCGCCTACCCCGCCTGGACCGCCTCTCTCCCCGACGGCGAGGACATCCTCGCCCTCATTCCGCGGCCCGCCGGGCCCATCGCCTCTATCGGCAAAGTGCTCGGCGACCGCACGACGCTGTACAAGTACCTGAACCCGAACACCGTCGCGGTGCTGACGCGCGCGCTGAAGGCGCCTGTGCCGAGCTGCGGGGTGTATGTGGTCGATGTCGTGAAAGGGACGACGGTGTACCACGCGGTGTTGCCGGCGAGCCGGGGCGCGTGCAATGTGAAGGCGAGCTTTACCGAGAATTGGCTGGTGTATGTGTATTACGACGAGGAGGCGGGTGTGGACCAGGCGAAGGGATGGAGGGTGGTCAGCGTCGAATTGTATGAGGGGCCGGTGGACAAGAAGACACTCAGGTTAGTCTCTCCGGAATGGCGAGTATGTACGGAGGTTCTAACTGGTTGCTGCAGTTCGCAGAGGTCCAGCTATGCCAATATCTCTGCAGACGTGAACGCCATCGAGCAGAGTTATGTCTTCCCGCGGGGCATCTCTGCTCTGGCGACAACACAGACAAAGTTCGGGATCAGCGTCAAAGATCTCATCGGTGGGTCTTCCTGCGTCTCTGGAGTAAGGATGGTACTGAATGTGGTAATCTGCAGTCGCCGGCGAGAACGGCGTCGTCCAGTCATTCCCCCGCCGCTTCCATTGACCCGAGGCGGCCGAAGCGTAAAGTGACGAATGAGGAGATGGAGGAGTGGCTCGTGCAGTACGACCCCCTCACCCCGGATGACCCGAAGAGAGTGCTATCGCACAATTACAATGTACGTCTTAGCTCGTCACCTGGTCAGTGTCCCATACGAAGTGTTGATGGGCGTCGATCCAGGTCGCGAAAGTGAGGAACATCATCACCTCACCTGCTCTCCTCGAATCCACGTCTCTGGTCTTCGCGTACGGCCTCGACCTGTTCTCAACACGCGTGGCGCCGTCAAACACGTTTGACGTCCTGAGTGAAAACTTTAACAAAGCGCAGCTGGTTCTGACGGTGGGCGGCTTGGCGCTGGCGATCCTGATCACGAGGCCGATGGTCAGGAACAAGAAGCTGAAGGAGCGGTGGTATAATTAGGTGCATGGTGAGTTGCGTCGAGAGGTTTGGTGGACGGAATATCTGCTGAGACAACCAATGTAGAGACCGGGAGTGGGGGTTTAGCACATGTTGTTTTAGATCTTGTAATTGCTATTATTCTTCCTTCCAATAGGCTCGCCGCAAGTCCGAGCGATTGCTCACCAGTCACCACCCGTAAAAGACTGAAGAGAACCGAATTTCGGGCCGACGTCCTTGAAATGGGTGAGCGACTGATTACTCCAGCGTTCACGATCTAGGACAAAGTGTGGCGCCGTCGTCGCAGATCCTCCTGGTAAGCTCCTACCGATGACAAGTGATACAGAGTGATACCTGCTCATCACTGTCACAGCTCGTCGATGTGGACTGGCCCCGACTCGGATGGTGAACAACATCAAGGTACACCCTGTTACACAGCTCTGTAGAGGCACTGTCGCAACGATAGAATTCTCAACTTTCAAGATACGCGATCGCCGTCCTTCGCCGTCAGACCGCAGACCCCGCGAAATAGTAGCTGCGCTGATGCAGAGGGCGCGACGGATGTGTGCCGCTGATGGGCTGCATTGCAGAGCGGCCTCTTGGCCTTGGGGCAGCGGCGGACCCCAGACACCGCGGCGATCGACGTGCGGGGCAGCGCAAGATAGCCCTGGCGATGTGCGATGGGCAGCTGTCGGGAGCGTGGGCGCCGCCGTGCAACACCAGGTCGGGTGCGCTAACGCGTGGGTACGCGCTGCATGGCCGGCAGCCTTTGATGGATAGTAAGATTTGAGGTAAGTGCCCTGGGTGAAATTGCACGCTGTGAGCGGTGATGCGCTCATATAACTGCTCTCGCAGGGCGTTGCACCGTGAATCTCGCCCTCCGTCTAGTCATGTCCGCTCCAGCGAAGCCTATCATCGTAAGCTCCTACGCCTTTGCCTTGGCTGTTTTTCCACTGAGAGCAGTTCCTTTGCAGGCGGTTGTTACTGCTACTGGAGCGCAAGGTCGCTCCGTGTGCAGAGCATTTCACAGCTCGGGGCAATGGCACGTGCGCGCTTTGACACGCGACCCGTCGGGACCCGTAGCTCAGGAATACCACCGCCAAGGGATCGAAGTCGTCCAGGCGAACTTTGAGCACAAAGCTGAGCTGGTCGCCGCGTTCAAGGGCGCGTTTGCGGTAAGCCTACACTGCTGCTCGAAAGCCAAGGGGAACCCACAGGGATGAGCTTAACCGCTGCACACATAGGTTTTCGGGGTTACGATACCGCCATGGCACCAGTCCTACACAAACAAGGTGGACGAGTATGAGCAGGGAGTCCTTCAAGCAGACGCAGCGAAAGAAGCGGGCGTGCAGTTTATCCTTTGGAGTACGCTGCCATACGTCGGGCCTGACCTTTTGGGGCTGGGAGGGGTCGAGCTGTACGACTGTAAGTACAGGTTCTTGAGCGTGAGTTGCGAAAATTGACTGGCCGCCCTCCACAGCGAAAGCAAAAACAAACGACTACATCAAGTCTATTGGCGTCCCCTCCGTGTTCGTCTCGACACCGGTCTTCATCGATAATACGATGGCTTGGCCACTTATCAAGTGGATTGACGACGGCAAGCGGCTAGAATGTACGTCCTTCTTGATCTGCTTACCCACCGAGTCTTTTTACTGATGGTTCTATTGCAGACTGGACTTACGTCTTGGGCGCCGACAAGCCTGTGACGTACATCGTGAGCCTCATCCCATTGCGGCGCGATAAAATACTGAAAATAGCGCACCTTAGTGGGTGGAACGAGATCTCGGACCATCCATGCTGGCGCTAGCGAACAGCTTCTTCACTTTCGGCGCGTGCGGAAGAGGCCTCTCGCAGCACCCACTGAACCATACCATTCAAACGCTTGCGTCGTGGCGGACAACCTATGGCCAGATTGCGCGTACAATAGAGAAGGTCACGGGTGTGCCCGTGAAGCACACCATCTAGTAAGCTCTTGTGCTGGCTGCAACGCAGGGGCTAGCCAGCTCACATATGTCTTTTCCCTACAGCCCGAATGTCGACGAACGATGGCATCCGGACTGTAAGCCCTGATTACTATTCGTACTTGCGCTCGATACCAAACTAACCCTCACCCAGTGACAAAAGCATTCGTATACCAGAACACGCACGGTCTCTACCCAAACGAGGTGTTCCCATCGAAGATCTTCACCGACCTCGGTGTCAAGTATGGGACACTGGAGGAATATATTCAGGAGAGAGTTGCGCCCGTGTTCGGCAAGGAAGCCCAGGCGAAGCTCTTGCGGGGAGTCAAGCGGTCAGTCTGGCGTTCGGGCTCGGCTGTAGTTTGCGGTTCATTGTTGACTTATGCTAGTACTATCTAATCGTGTAAATGCTCATACAGATTCTAAGACTGCACATATCGTTCAGGGATGAGAAGCTAATAATTCCATTCAAAAGCCGACACCATATAAGCAGGAGCCGCCCGCTGAGGAGCATGCACCGGCAACCTAGCTCAATGTCACCGTACCGTCGGCTGTCCCTTTGCCACTGGCGAAGAACATTAATGTTATGATCCTCCATCTCCAGGAGAAGGTCTTGATGTGAGCGATCTGAATTTCGTGGGCCTGGCTTGCGCATTGGCCGCTTCTTGCGGCTGAAGAATGCGCCGCTTTGGGGGAACCTTAACAGATTGTACTGATTTCGAAAAACCTACATCTGGGGCCGTGGCTGACGTCGACGAAGTATAAACAGGCCTTGGCGAGGGAAGATGCGACAATCTTGCCCACGAAAACTATGCGCTGCCTAGGTGAGTTGCTAGTAGTCACTGCCTCAACTTCCTCATCTTTGGCGATGCAGTGCACGCCTCATGTGATGGATATGACCCTGGCGAGATGCTGTTAAAGGAGGATGGACGTGGAGAAAACGCCACAAAGCAGCGCGACAGCCTAAAATAGACCATCAGGTAGGCGCTTGTGCTGTCTTGACTCTTGACAGAGACCTGTGTTTTTATAGAGCAAATTAAGTTAAGCAAACACAATAATTTACTGCTGGCGCGCCTCTCGTAATCCCATACTTATTCCCCGCTCCCGCCTGCACACACCTCAGAGGTCCAACAAACCTCGTACCAATCCCAAACGGCTGGCAGGCCGCGACTCGCTACACGAACGTCCCAAGATAAAGGCGACGATACAAGTACACAAACGGAGAACACGAAGCGTTCATCCCTTTGCAAAATTAACGCATAGTGCAAAGGATTGAGTACGTAACGGAACACAACACAACTTAGGAGTGCCATGCACCCTTGATCAAGTCCGCAGCACGTTCTGCTAGGATGTAAACCGCTGCCTGCGGGTGGCCCTCTGGAACCTTTGGCTGTGGGCAAACACGATAATGGATGAGGATAGAAATCACTTGGAGTGCATGGATCACTTACGAATACCGAAGCGTCGACGATTCTAAGGCCAGACGTGCCCTTCACGAGGAGCTCTGGATCCACTACGCCCCACGATGCGTGCTTCGGAGACATGCGGGCAGTGCATGACGGATGCCAGATGGTCACGACAGTGTTGCGCGAAGCTGCGATGATCTCTTCGTCGGTGTTGGCATCGCCCATCGTCCCAAAGCGGCCCCGGATAAAGCCCTCCCATGGAGGGGTTTGGACGAACCGCCGGGCTTCTTTCACAGCGTGCAGCATGGCTTGCACGTCGAACTCCGATGTGAAGAATCCCGGGTCAATGATGGGGTTGTCGAAGGGGTTGGCGGACGCGAGTGTGACGGAACCCACTGACGAAGAGAGTACTTGTCAGCGAAATGCAAGTGCATTTTTGTTGTACGCACCAGATAGAGGCGAGACGACGGCTGCGTAGACTGTAATATAGTGGCCAGTAGGCGGTAAAGACTGCACACTCGCACCAAAACCATCCTACTCAACGTAATTTAGTGGCGTTTCAGGATGCGCAGCGATCACACATACGGCAAAGAGCAACTCCAAATGAGCACTATTCAGCCCTGACAAGGAGACGGGCAGAAGATCAGCGAGCGCAAGGACCGCCGTGGGCCCAGATGTACATACCAGCAGAGGGATCTGTAAAGTTGTCAAAGATGGAAGAGTTCTTCGGGATTCGCAGGTATCCGATGGAGTTAACAGGGGAATCGGTGAACAGCCCGGTCCTGGTCTGCTCCCATTGTGCAATCTCGGCTTCCAGCCGGGTAGTGTTACGGAGGATGTCGTCGAAGGTCCCGTTCGAAGCGACCGAGAAGTAGTTCTCGAGGATTGGATGATCCTGCAGATGTTGGCCGACGTCCGGAAGGTGGACAAGGGACTTGATTCCGAAAGCTTCAACGGCGTGCTTGTCTCCGATGCCTGACAGCATCAGAAGCTGAGGGGTCGCAATTGATCCCGCAGCGAGGATGACTTCCTTCCTGGCAGTTACGTTCGCACGTTTAGCTAGAGAAAGGAGGCTCCATTAACAAGCCATCTATCAGACGTGCATGAGAATAAATCTGACCTCCAGAGGAAGGTGCGAATTCGACTGTTGTGAAGGAAGGAGCACCATGCGTAGAGCCACTTGATATGAGTCGTGTGACGGTGTTCTGCACCAGGACGTCGAGGTTGGTCCTATTCTTTGCGGGGTCGAGGTACGCCCTAGCAGAGCTACAGCGTTCTCCACCTGCGATGGTGCTCTGGGTCAAACCTAATCACAGGGCGGGTGCTTAGTGTGACCATGTGCACTCGTTTAATCAAAGCCAGTTGCCACTCACCAAAACCCACGCTGTTCCCCGAGTTGTAATCCAGGTTAAATGGAAACTCGAGTGGGTGCGTCTTACTCGTGTTGAGCACGCGGTGGTCTATTTCCGTTGGAAATCCTGGAAGGCTCAGTTCGAGAGGGCCGTATCCGTGAACCGCGGGGTTCACTTGGCCAGTAGTATTATGTCCGTCCGCGGACGGAACAAGCCTGGAGTTCTATGGCACCTCCATCAGCCCTTGGAGGCTAGACAAATAAGAGAAGCTTTCGTACCTTGAGGTAGTAGGGTAAGAGGTTCTTCCATGACCACCCTGAGTCTCCAGTCCACTCTGCCCAGCGGTCATATTCCTCGTCAGATCCACGCGTGTATGCCATGAAATCTGTCCGAATCATGTGAGCATTCTGGCATTCTTTGACATGAGGCAGCGCACTTATGGAGCTACTTCCGCCAAGAACTCGTCCCTTGGAGTACGGAACGATGCGATTATTCAAAGCAGGCTGAGGCACCGTTGTGTAATTCCACGTGACAGAGGAGTTCGGCAGATTGCTCGGGGCGACCCATGGAATCTCTACTCCGACTACACCATCGTCTCTGTGCAACGCATGAGCCAGGTACGTAGCATAGAAGAAGAACCTAACATACGAAATTCCCGCCTCAATCACCAACACGGAGAACCTGGGATTTTCCGTAAGTCGTCCAGCAATGACATTGCCAGCGGTTCCGCCTGCATGCGAAGCCGTCAACGTTGGCTGTACGTGAATATAAATCTTTGAATACGCACCGCCGACTACGATAAAGTCGTAAACACGGCTTTGCAGTGTCGAGGCATCGGTATGAAAAGTGGCATGAACAAGCTCAGAGGAGGCGAGCGAAGAGGCGAAGGCGACCGCTAGAAGGTTCCGTAGTCGTACGTTCATGGGTAAAATTGAAGCAGAGCTTGGGAGACCACGTTTTCAATAGTGCGTACACCAGCAGTATTTGTAGGGCGGTCGAGAAGAAGATCATCCCATCACAGTGAGTGATCGAGTGCCGCCAGGAACATAGGTGTATCGTGAGATTGAGCCATCCTGACAGGCCGTGCCTGCGCTCCGCACTGTTATGACCGGTAATCGAGGAAAGACGCGGCGGTTGTCGCTGGATTGAGGATGGACTACTGTCCGGTGCCGTGCCGGAAGGCGGCCGTCTGTGGTCTTTCTGCCAAGCACCCCGCGTACCTGCGATCGACGTCGTAGTAGCCGTAGCCCAGTGCGTGCCTGAAGTACAGAATTTCCCTCGTCAATTAATGCGAGCGCCACCCTGGTTAACGGGAGCCTCCCGCTCAACAGGAGTTACATCGGCTTCGTGCGCGTTCTCGGACGCTGCCCTCTAAGAAGCTTGGCGATGACTACAAATGTATCAGTTCTGATTGCAGCCGAACAGACGTAGTACGCACCATCTATGGCATGTCGTGCGGTGTACGACGGGCCACGTTCACGTATGGTCCGCGACAGCGGGTTGAACTACCGCCTAGGCGAGTCGCTCATGACGCGGTATGTGAAAGTCACAGGCAACAGAGAGAAGGCATGGGACGGGGCAGATGACACGGATTTCGCGCCACGCCCGTCTTAAATACTTCATCCAAGGCATGGGTATCTTTGAAGTGCCAAAGTTAGGACGAGCGTTCAAGGCAGCAAAGCGTGAACTCTGCAGGGGCCATGCTAGGCGAGTCTAGTGCCGTAAGGTTGAGTCGCGCCCAGAGCATAAATGACGGCACAGAGCATGAACCTTCTCCTACATGTAACGTATGAGCGCATTGGCATTGGTGTTGAAAGCCACCATCTTCTGATGCTGCGCTATGCACGAAATAGCATGTTTAGTCCGGTCATCTGGAGCCATAAATCGCGCAGGTTTTGGACCTAAAATGAAGCTTTATTCTGGCTTTCAATTCTGCGACACGTTGACATGCGGATACAGCAATGATCTCGCAAGAGTAGGGTGAGGAGAAGAGGAAAAGAGTGACACTCAGACGCCAGAGGCTCGGCGCGTTGAAAGTTCATAGACGCCCATAAAGACGCCCGTTCAGCCCGAGTCAGGCCTATTTAGTATTTTGTCAGTATTTGCGGAACGTCCGAGTTCCTGAGTCCATAACCACTTCAGTACTGAAGCACTCCACCACAAATGAAGCCATATACGCTGCATTTTCAGTATACACTGATGACAAGATCAAATCTACACGACCGTCACGTGAAGTCTAAATGGACAAGTCGGAGCGAGCGAAGACAAGAAGCAAGTCCAGCCGGAGTGACGGCAGAGCGCGCTGAGGTAACGGCCTCCGGGTGTCAAGGGCATACTGATCAAACTTCCGACAACACGGGATACTTGCGGATGCTACCGGACGGCTGTGTAGACGAAGCTCCCATTGAGAAGATGGATCGTCCATGAACAGTGAGAACTGACCTGATCCTCCATCGGGATATCTTCACCCTCGACCCATAGGTTCTCCTGCCCGCGAACACCAGCGCCAAGAGAAGTCGTAGTTGTCGTGCGAGTACGCGTGAAGACGATGGGAGCTGGCGCCGACGAGTCTGGCTTGCTCGAGTGGTGCGTATGAGCTGTCATGTGCAAGTGGCTTGTCGTCCAGTCCCGTCCTCCCATGATGCGGATGCGGCTGTTGAAAATGACGAGCATGGCGTTGGAGTACAGCTTGCCCAAAATGGTCGCAGCGCAGCTGTGGTAGGCGTAACGGGGGAATGCGTAGTAAAGCACGATGTCGATGATGGCAACAACAGCTAGATAGACTACGGTCAGCATGTACGCGGGCCGCCAGAGCATTGTCAACGTACCTGTTAGGGTTCCTGTTTCCACGATCAGCCGTACCAGCCTCCGTACCAGAGCATGCGTCCCTGTCATCCTTGTGTCGCCCCTCAGAAGCTTGTGAATGTAAGTATGGATGGCTACGAACGCAAGGCAATATTTAACTCACCAGAAAGGCCATTAGCGCGGCAATAATGACATCACACGCCGGCGCTGCCTGCGAGCCAAATCTACGCATATGCAGTCTGTCAGCGTAGCGTGGCAGAAACAGGAGAAGGAACGCACGCCAGTGCTGACTTTGGCCCCTGCCTCTAGTTGAGAAAATTTGCCAATGAAAAGGCTTGGCCCCCGGCTATGATACCAGCAGTTCCCTGTAGGAGCGCAAGCTGCCGAACAGAGTTAGTGAACACGAGAACCCATCTGTGGATTTTGCAGCGCTTACCAACGATACGACAATCCTGAGGATCTTCGATCCCGACAAGATACCAATGCGATGGGCGTAGTACAGTTGCACGGCACATGCGACTGCGTCTTGGTCAGCATCCCGTACACAACGACAGGTGGAGACGCTTACCTATAGCAGTCATTACCGGCACTGCGAGCCACTCATTTTGTATCGAGTCGAGGATTTCCAGGTCGCCAAAATTTCTCGCATACGAGTTGAATATGTCATTCGTGACCAAAACCGTCTGAGCGGTATCGATGAGGTAGACTCCGTAAACCAAGATTCGTGGAATTAAGCCGTCATTGGGAAAGGATATGTGATAAAGATCTGGGGAAGATGTTGGGCAGGTCGGTACAGCGATAGGCCGAGAAGTACGCACAGACTTGAACGGACAAAATCCCATAAAGTGCCCAGTTGAAGAGTGCCCCTAGCAGCTTTTGGACTGATAATCAGCGCTCGAAGCCTCAAAATTTTCGACGGTGCATACCACAGGACCCGCGCTGCGGAATGTAAGTCAAGTGAGCGGTAGCTGAAAGGGGTGGAGCACTTACATGGGTGCTAGGTTAGTCGGTTCGGTCGAGTTCGACATGGCAACGAAAGCTTGCAATATTCACTAAAGAGTGTTCGGGAGCATCAGAGGGAGAGCAGCTAGGCAGGGCTCTCTGAGCTCACCACTAAGTATACTTCTCAACTCTCTGTTCCTTGCAACCGGAAAGCGATGTCACATGTCTTAGAGACGTCGTTGCCGAAGTATGCAGAGAGCGAGAGTTCAGGAGGACATGACGGACGGAATGAGAGTGGTGCGCGGTGGTTCACTGATTCGTTCAGGTTAGGTGACGGAGCTTGAGCGAATCGAATCCGTCGGCTTCCGTCAGGTCCATCTGTCACGCCAAATCAACCATCATATGCCCAAAGACACTGATTGCCGACGGATGGGAAGAAATGGGGCTGAATTTAGGCTGCAAGCCGCGGCCTCTGGCCCTTTGCTCGATTCTTCACTTGCTGATAGCAACGGGTGATTGCATGCAGTGCTGTATAGACTTCGCTGGCCGCAGCCTCGACCTCCGCCGCTGCGAGACCTAGAACAAGAAGATCCTGGGTTCGATCCCCGATCACGGAAATCGAGCAGGATTTATGGAAAGTGTGGCGTATGTACGCCACATCACTTCGTTAAAGCCACCAAGACAGCCCCGGAGCGTCTTGACGGCGTCTTCCTGTTGTTGTTAAGTGCAACTCTCACAGGCTGACGAATATTTGGACCTTATAAAACGCGGTGTATAAGCACAGAACTGCGCAGAATAAGAATGCCGCAGTTTAAGTCCTTCCAAGGGCCAGGTTTACGAGCCGGAATCCTCCCTGACTGTGCAAAATTTGCATGAGCGTCTTGCAAAGAACAATAACAAAGGAACGGACCAAAACGGTAAGCGTCATTCACGACCATGGGCGACCCTTCACGCTACCGTAGCGTTGGCTCCGTGCGATGGAAGCGGAGCCGTAATACGCTAATTGGAACCACAGACGTCAGCCATTAGACCGAATACGAGCCGGTGGGCGGGACAGTGTCTGTCACAGTCAAGGGGACCACCGCGGCCAAATCGCGACTCTGGCGTGCATAGCAAAAGAACGGGCCCGCTTCTCAGCTTGCATCTGGGGACTACATCCAGCTTTTACCGCACTTCGTGGATCATCCAGGCCAACGTCTTGGAATGGCTAGTCGCTCGGTACAGTACACCGGTACCAGCAAGGACCACATGTTACCAAGCGAATAGAGCACGACTTTGAAAGCACTGCAGCCTCAGCGAGTGAGCATTTTATATAGAAGTATCAACGGGCGCACGGGTAAATCCCTCAAGGTTGCAGAGGCCAGTACTTTTCTACCTTTCCTTGGCCTTTCCCGCCAGGACATGAGCATCACTCGGTGGCAGTGAACACTCAACGACGCTTACAACTATGCTAAGTTGCTATACTCGGCAATTCCTTGGCCCTCTTCCAACAATAAGATGGCCTGAGTTGTACAGTGCGAAGTCATGATCAAGTGAGACGTGGAAAGCTAGGAAGGAGCCCGTCGTCAGCAGTAGACGCCTGTTTCGTCGTCGGCACCTGCCGAAAGGCTGTGCCATATCCGGAACGCCACAATCCTCCGGGCCGCTCTGACTAAACAACCAATTCTCAATTTCCCATGTCTCGAGAAATCTTTCAAGAGCATGCACTTGGCATGCACCGACCGAACATTTCGTCTCCCTCATACACACCGCCTGCTCTCAGATACAGAGAGCCCAAGAACGATGTGCTAGATGCACACCGGCGAGCCCGGGACTCCTACCATGGTTACGGCCACTTTACGAGAGACTCGGTCGAGGAAGATGCAGTCAGCTGCATTATCAAGACATGGGAGCCTTCTAAATTAAATGCTGTAAGCATATCTTTAGTGGAATCGTCGTCCCCTATTGAACACTGGCAGAACGTAATTTGGAAGTCCGAGTCGGAGGGTCGCAAGTCTACTATCCTTTTCATCCTTCTATTTGGACAAGACACTGAAGGCATATATGCTGCATTATAGTGTACAGTGTATAAATAGCAAACTTTAAGGATGTTGCTGTACCCATGAGAAGTGAGCTTACTTTGTTCAACTATATGGCAGTCCCTTTATCTATGCCCCAAATACTTGAGCTCGACTACTCAATCATATATTCCAGCGTTCTACGTATGTGCCCATGTCACGCAAGTCTATTCGACCACAGGCTACATCATCATGCGTTTTAGTGTGTTTTTGCCACAGCGCACTTCACCGATCATATATTGCGCAAATTCCGTTATCCACACGGATGAAGCGCCGTGTCTGATATCTGCACCCACGTTTTAAGGTCCGTGATCACGACCCAGGCATGATGCCTCCATGTGCTCACCAGAATTTGCAGTGCACCCGCAGCCAACCCGCAACCTCCGCCAATCATGATCAGCGAACACTGCCGTTGAAAACTCGTTGCTGGGCGTGATGATGGCCTGTGCGGGGCACCGGGGCCCAGGATTGCCCGATCCCCATGTCGCCTTTCACCCCTCCTCTCTGTGCTTGTCGGCCAGCTCACCGTACCACCACGTCGTTCTGGATAGCGGGTGAGCGACTTTGGCCGGAGCCACTGGGGGCATGGACGCTCTGTCCCACAGCGCCATCGTCGCACATGAAAGGGTTCAGGTTGTCCGAGTACGTCCTTCACCACGGGCTGCGGGCTCCGATGACTGACCGGTTGCTCAGTATGTAAATGGTATGAAACCAACCCTGCATGCTACCTCCAACTCACCGCATGATTTTACTTCTGCGGGGTAGTCTGTAGCATGGTTCTCTTGGTAAGCCGCATTCTGTCACTCAGGGTGTACTGATTTACCGTCATCATTTAGCTATTTGACTGGTTTATCTCTCTTGCCGACGAGGTATGGTATCCTTCGAATGACTCGCGGGCATCTCACTCCGAGCTTAACCCTCCCTTTACAAGGTCAAACTAGTATGGCAGACGCGGTCATCCATCGCAAACGTGCTCTACCTGCTGAGTCGCTACCTCCCTTTCATCGACACGACCCTGAACGTTATCTGTGCGCGTTCCCGCGGCTCTGATGCCTATGTGACACTGACGACACTGCAGTTTACGTGAAGCCGCACATTACGACCCACGTCAGCTCCACGTTCTCTTCGAAACATGTCTCACTCACGAGTCTCGAACCGTTATTTTTAGGAATGTTTACGAAACTACACGGTGTCGACATGTACGTCGAGCCGAGCTACTTCAATGTGGCGTTAACGAAGCAGGGCGCTTTGCAGGGTCGACAGGCCTAGGCATGGGTATCTCGGAAGTGATCCTCATGTGGCGCACGTACATCATTTGGGACCAATCGAAGAGGATGCTCTATAGCTTTTGTGTGCTGTGGGTGGTCAGTCGCAGGCTTTTCAGAATTTATTCTTCTATTTAATGCCCTTGCCAGCTCTGGATTGTTGGGAACGGGTACCTCGTCGTCGTATTTATCAAGTCTCTAAAGTGTGAGTCTCGGCAGCGTCGGCTTCCTCGACTTGAACTAATCCTGGGCAGTCGCCCCGCAGGACTTGCCAATAATACCAGGCTGCAATCTCGTTAACGGAGACGTAGTCATTTTCGTCAGCTATGCTTCTTTCCTGTGCATGGAGATCCGTGAGTGCCATCAGTGCTCCAGAGATTGTTCGTACTGACTTCCCCCTTCAAGTCTTGGTCATACTGACGCTTATTAAGGGTGTACAGCACAGTGAGTATCAGCGCCCCGGAGGAACCCCTGGAGCGGTCTGACGGTCTCGCGTGTTTGTAGTGCGCTTGAGGAATAGCCCACTTATAACGACGCTGTATCGAGATGGTAAGTCAGAAGACGATGCACAAGCTGACACACTGACATACTTCTCGTGCAGGGATCTTCTTTTCATTTGTCTCGCCCGTAAGTTGTGCGAAATCATTTGATACTCGACGCTGACCTGCTTGCGGCAGTGCTCTCCCTAGGCAATGTCATTTTGCTCCTGACGGCTCCCGGTGCGTTCCGCCACACTTGCCCGATGAAGCACTGTACTTACCATTGCTTGTAGGTCGAATATCTCGATCTGCTGAACACGTAGGCCTCGTCTCTCCATCTCCACGATATCACCTATCTCACACCTGCGTCGGCAGGCTAACGCGAGTGCTCCATAGCCTACTCTGCTGCCGAGTAGTGCTGAACATTCGTGGGGTAACAACCCTCGCAAGACCACCAAGGGGGCACCATCGTCACGGACGTGGCTGCCTGCGTTCAGAGGGCTCAGGCTTGCGGGCAGGAGCTTTGGGTTCACGAAACCGACGACTGACGTCGAGCTGACCACGTTCCCGGATCTCAGCGTTGCGACGTACCATCGAACGATTCCATAGTGGTCGCATCTACGTCAGAATGAAATGACAGCTCTTCGCCATCTCGACATTCGCTGAAGATCTTCTCGGGAATTGCATGCGCTGTGGGTCCAGCTGGTATCAAAATCTACTGTGTGGATCTGGGAGGGTAAATGGACAGCGAAGCATGGGTGATGGGCGTCAAATGATTAAGACAGGTTGTTCAATTTCCGCTTCTACTTGTGATCAGTACACCAACAAAGGGTACTGCACAGAGTTTTCATGCCGTTATATCATCAGTAAAAGTTGACGAGTTTGTGGGCAGTTGCCGCTTCGTCATCAAGCGTGAGGAACTTTTCCAAAGTCTACGAGCAGCCGTCAGTCACATTCATACGCGACAGGTTGAGCACGTACTTCGTTAACCTTCAGGTAGGTCTGAACCAGGTCCGCGCCGAGCACTTCCGCTACTCCAGAATCATTCTTGGCGTTCTGACGCGCCTCCTCCAAAGTCCGCGGCAAGCGTCCCGCATGCAGGACGCCATGCACCTTCCTCTGCTCCTCGCTCATCTCCGCCGCCGGCACCGCGCAGTCCGCCGACTCCAACAAGCGGCCGGCGATGACGGCCTCTGTGCCCACGCCGAGCAGGCCGGCGAGCACGAGGTACGGCGAGGCTGTGCCGTCGACGAAGCGGACCTCGAAGTGGTGCTGGCCCTGCGCGCCGCAGAGGCGCACGGGGCGCCTCGCGCTGGTCCGTGCCCCAGGAGACGTAGGTGCCCCCGGACCAGACGCCGTCTCCGACACGGTCGTAGGACGAGGTCGTGGGGAGCGTGAAGGCGCAGAGGGCGGGCGCGTGCGCGAGGACGCCTTGCAGCCAGGAGGCGCTCCGCGTGCGTCATGGTGGGCGCGAGACGGTCGTCGGCGCGTGTGGGGATGCGTCTGGCTTGGACTTGTGCACGGAGATATGGGTGTGCGCACCGTTGCCGGCTGCAGGAAGAGGTCAACTGGGCACAGAAGCGCAAAGGACGAGCGACGAAGCGTACTGCTGTTCTTGAAGGGACGCGGGGCGAATGTCGCGCGGAGGCCGTACTTGCTTGCGACGTTGTAGATGGTCTCTCGAGTGGTCACTAGCGCATCGGCAGCTTCGAGCGGTGGCAGCGGCTCGGTGACTACTTCATACTAAGGAGGTGTTGTCAGTGGCACGGAACCCTAAAAAGCATGCCGCTCACCTGTCCCGGTGCAGCCTCTGCATGATACATCTGCGGCTCGACCCCAGCCTCTCCCAGCTTCACTGCAATTTCCTCCAAGACAGTCGCCTCCACCGACCCAGACGGGAGTTTGGAGGACACTGACCAGTCTGCGCTGTTCACCGGTACCAGAACTGGCGTTGTGGCGCTGAGGAGGATGAATTCGGATTCGAAGCCAACAAGGTAGGACACGCCTGCTTCGGCCTTCGCGCGCTTCTCGATGTTCTTGAGCATTGTGCGGGGGCAATAGGGGACGGTGAGCCCGTGCTCTGGGTGTGGAAGCTTGTTTTGGAAGAAGCCCAGGATGCTGGCATGGCCGGGTGCGTAGGGGGATAGCCTGAAGCTGCTTGTATCGAGGACGTATTGATATTCGCCGGTGCCGGAAAAGCCAGGCGCAAGTGTCAGGCCGACGACCCCGAAAGACACCTTGGCGAGCGAGACACCGGGGCGGGAGGACTCGAGCAGCTTCCTGAAGTAGGGCCGGGGGACGACGCGGTAGCGGATGTTGTTTATCCAGTCTACCCAGGTGACGCGAATAAACTTGACACCCTGGCTGTCTAGGAAGTCTTCTGTGAGCGGCGTCTTGTGCTCGTCGGATGAGCCGACGTTGGCGGGTGTGTAGAGGACGCCGTATGCATGTTCGCCCATATTGCTGGTGGTATGTGATTGGCTGTGGTGAAAGAATCGAGATGGGGTTCAAATAGTATACTGCAGGACTGGCTACGGCGTTTCGATGACCGTCCTTAGAACCCTAAATGCCCAGTGATAGGTGCATGATAAGTGTTGCATGCGCTGCGCAGTTGATGCTTCCTTCACGTAAGCTGTTTCTTGGACTGTAACAGTGGTAATTGGATCAGTATAATACAAGGCAGTAGAAAGACTCAGAGGGGAATACCTCACACGTCGGGGTCAGCCTCCTTTAAGTAGCCAGCCTAGTGCCTCAGCTCGCCCGTTTAATCGGGCCAATGAATGGTCTCTTACCCTTGCTCACACTGATAAGTGGGGAGTCTGCGGTCGATGGTAACTTTCGGAAAAGAGAGTCAGCTATCGTGATGTGGATGTCTTGCGAAAGCGTGGATGTTGTTCATGGTCGCGGAGGTCAACGTTGAGCTCAGTCCTGGAGCAGTTCGGTTCGTGGTCACTCATGCCGACCAGAGGTGTGATCGGCAATCATCCCGCTGAGAGCTCGAACCGATCTGGCCTTCTGCCAATCCGTCAAGCTTCTGCTTCTTCCATCATCTTCTACCGAACTTGAAGCTTGAAGCTTGAAGTTGAAGTCGTCTGCCAAGGAATGTGAAGCTTGAAACAGAAAAGACACGCTATCATTCGTACCACGTTGACAGGGAGGATTGAGGACATTGCGCGGATACTTGTGCCCGTCAGACATGTGTAATAATGATTGATTACTTTCCTTGAAACGACTGGTGCTGATAAGTCGTTCAGGTTACAATAAGATCACACTGTTTACTGGGAAACATTTTAAATACACCAGTCACTACGATGACCAGACCTCTCCGACCCCTCGTGACCAGCCGGAGTTTGCACTGACTCTCAACTAACCTCGCCCAGTCCCGAGCGACGAGTCCAAGCCGCAATCAGAGCTTTATAGCTCCTCCAGGGTCGAGGTGGCAGCCTGCATCACGACCGTCAACCCGCACTCCCACAGCCCTCGACGGCTAGCCGAGGATCAGAAACCTCGCCAGCAGCTGGTGCGCGTGCGGCTTCGTGCGGACGGTGCTCGCGCGGTGTTCCCCGCGCCGTCTGCTTCTGCAGCACCCAGGTACACCGCTAACCGGCTTGGGCGAGCTTCTGCGTGGTAAACGCCGACGCGGCCGCTCGTCTGTGCTATATGAGCGCACCGCAGCGGATTTTGGCATGGGTTCTGCGGAGTTGGCCTGCGTCGCACCACACCCGCGCCCGAGCGAGCGACGCTGGCATGTCGCTGGACTACGATGCTTTTTACCATGCGCAGATGGAGCGCTACGCGTACCGTGCGTCCTACTTTAACATTTTATGATATGCGACATAGGGCTGACTCACACGACAACAGTAACGGTCGTCGTGTTCCTCGGTTACGAATACTGTAAGTCTCATTTTGTGTCCCAGTTTGTGCATGGATGTGCTAATATATGTGACAGTGCTTCAAATCGATAACGAGGTCGAGTTATTTTGGGTATGCGGAGTCGACAGAAAGCTCGTTGACAGCATCAGCTCATGCACTTTGGGTGGTGGAACAGCGGAAGCGGTGGTCATTTGGGAAGTGCCTCTTTTTGTGGAGTCGCTACTACAGCTTAGCATTCAATACGTGAGTGCCATCAGCTGGCTTGACGCGAAACTCGCTGAGGATAGGCATGCCACGAACTCAGGGTTAACGCAATAAGTCCGTCTGCACTGCCTCTGTCCCTTGCACTCCTCGCTAACAATACAACTAGTGTTTATGAACGTTCATCCTTCTTTCGATGTAAGTACATCTTTCCTAGTAGTATGGCACGTACTCACTCTATCAACGCAGTTGTGAGTCTCCACACGTGCAGACGGCTCAGCACTTTTATCAATAGACTCATCACGTATGAACGCAGCTGTCAGTGTACTCTCCCTCTTAGTCCGGTTGGCGGCTACTGACGGCTGTGTCCCTGCAGGTACGAGATTTTTCCATTGGCAGAACACCGGTGCCGCCCTGCAGGTCATCACAACCCATGGTAGGTGGCGCTCCAGCTGGTCACCTAAGCGCCACTAACGCGGCCGTTCGCAGTGATTCTCGAACTGCGCATCTACGCGATGTATGGCAGCACGAAAGCCATGTTCGTTGTGTGCGCGTGCCTAACGGCCCTGGAGGTCACGGCGTACGCAGTCATCTTCGGGTATCCCAAGGAGGGTCTGGTGTGTAAGTCCGGTTAAGTACACTGGCGAAGAGCGTCTGGTAACAGTTCGGGGCGGTTCTGTAGCGACCAACACACCTTCACCCGGGCTCTTTATCTGCGCCGACGCCGACCCGCGAGACAGCCATTGGATCACGTGGTTCTGGCTTACAATTATCACCATAGAAAGTATCCTACTCAGCTTGAGCGTGTACAAGGGATGGACGACTTACCGGTCCGGCCTTGGCGGTGGCCTCATGGCTACCCTCACTCGCGATTCCGTTCTTTATTTCATCGTGTGCGTGTTTATTTTATTGCTGTCGCCCGAGCGGACTAACCTCCAGAGTTCAGTATCTTCTTTGTCTATGTTGGAAATATGTCCTTGTGGTTTGTTAACATCGTACGTCCCTTGTCATTTCTCCCCGTCTGTACCATACTCAGGGCGTGCCTGCGGTAGATCACGCTCGACGAATTCGGCACGGGCTTCTCCTTTTGCGTGTCCGCGGCGCTCGCGAACCGGCTGCTCATCTCCGTGCGCCAAAAGTACTACGCCATCCACGGCGAGCACACCGAGTGGGACACCTTCTCGTCCATGCACTTCGAGACGGGCACCCAGGGTGTACCGCGGCCGGACGCGACAGTGGACGTCGGCACGTCCACGTTCGGCGCCGTCACGACGCGACGCAGCCGCTGGGACGAGTACACCGCGCGCACCGACATCCAGGAGTACGAACTGGACAACTTCTCGGAGGCCCGTGGGTTCTAGATGCCGACATGCTCTGTATCTTCTATTTAGGTACGTCTCGACGATCGTTGTCACTTGTGTGTCTGCGGGATGTTGACGGCGTCGTTGCAGAATGCGCCTGCGCTTGCTGTCGTGCTCTTCCGTGTATATGTTGTCGCTGTCTCGGCCGTCTCTGCGCCCATAGAGAAAACGAGGGCTGTTGAGGCCAAAGTAGTCTACACTCCTTTTTATTCATGCCAACCTGGTCTTGCCCCATTCTCAGCTGTGAGCGCAGCCGAAGATGCTCAAGCTTCGAGTCGCACCTCCCTGCTCGACATCGTCAAGAACATCGGACTCACTCCAGCGCAATGCGCCAAATACCGCCGGTTGCCTGGCTAGGCGAGCTCGTTGATATCGAAATTTGCACGAAGTCCTCGAGGCCTCCCGGTCCTTGGGCGCACTCCTCGCAACGAGCCCAGGCCGTCAACTTTTGTGCTCAAGGTGCGTGCTGTTTCTTCTTCTTCCTGGGCCTTATCTGTGTGTCTGATCTGACCGTTCGTTTATTCTAGACGCTCCTGGCCCAATGGATGACATTCAAGCATGTCAACTTCTGGTCAACAACTTTAGCTGGGCCAGCTGACTGATTCCAGACGCCTTTGCGTCAACACTCCACCAACTTCCGTCAAGATATAAAACCTTCAAGGGTGTGACGAGCCGCCAGCCAAATACAGAACTTGTCGAATTCCCCTGCTGCTCGAAAAGTTGGAGTCGTCGTCGATGTCCAACGAGTGGCTTCAACAACCAACCCGGCTTCAATCAATCATATTAAACTTTACAATGGCATCAGCACACCAGAAGGCCGGCCCTGATGCACATCACCTGGGAATTTTGTTCAACTTCTGAGCGCCTGGAGACGAGCACGCGGCGTGTTAGTCGGACTTCTCGTCATGCCACGCTCTCGACATCTCTACGCTTTCCCCTTTCAAGCCGAAACCCGAAATTCAGCACATATCCTAAAGCCTAGCGGTACAGAACTGAAGATTCAGGTGCTGTCGTGCGGTCTTGAAGATCTAGAGTCTGAAGAGACGAGCGACATCGCTAGCGGCTCTCGTATGTACACTCTATCCGCCGCCGCCGCGGATCCCCTTCCCGCTACGCCATCAGAACTTCGCAAGGCCCTTCCATTCGGACGTCTGCCGCGCATTCAGCCACATCCCCCGTATCGGCCTGCGACCGTGGCACGTCTCGTTTCCGCCCGCACGAGGCAGGGACCCGGTGCGCCAAGCGCGGCCGACGGGGGCCAGCGCGCCGGGGCATGACTTATGTAGGCCGTGATGCTTTCGCAGGATAGCGCGCCCCTGCACTTCGCCGCTGCCCTTCTGCCGCCGCGCACGGACGCCTCAAGGCAGCTCAAGGTTTTCCGGATAGTCCCTGTCTGTTCATCGCACTGTCGCACTGTGCGCGTCCTGGGATGTCGACGTTCAGCGACGAGGCGCGGCTCGCCCGCCTGGGCTACAAGCAGGAGTTCAAGCGACACTTCACGCCCCTGGAGGTGTTTGGGATCTCCTTCAGCATCATCGGTATCTTCCCGTCCATCGCGTACGTCCGGGTTTGCGTGATTCTTTGGTCCCTTGCCTGATCCCTGCACGCCGATAGATCAGTACTCGTCTACGCGCTCCCGAATGGCGGCCCAGTCGCGATGGTGTGGGGCGTAAGTACATGTCGGTTCCCAAGTGTCGCACACTGGAGGTTAACGGTTCTATGTGGCGCAGTGGGGGTCTGCTCGGTTTTCCTGATGTTCATCACTATGGCTCTGGCTGAGCTCGGGTCCGCTGCACCGACGTCTGGAGGGCTGTACTACTGGTCGCACAAGTACGCGCCACCAAAGTGGAAGAACCTCTTGGCATGGATTTGTGCATGTAAGTTGTCTCTTGGCTGCAGGTCTAGTTTCAGACTCATGGTGCACTGTGTAGACTCAAACACGATGGGGAACATCGCAAGCGTCGCCTCTACTGACTGGGGATGCGCCGTGCAGCTCCTCGCGGCAGTGAGCATTGGCTCAAACATGACATACGTGCCCACGACTGGACATATCTAGTATGTTGCTGTACAAACAAACTCTAGAGCTGAACTCACCTCTGGATAGCGGTGTCTACGCTGCACTGCTACTTTGTCATGCATTTGTGTCCTCCTTAGCCACGAAGGTTATCGCCCGACTGCAGAAACTGTTCATCGCTTTGAACGTCCTGTACGTCCTGTCAAACCCGCCAATTATTCTCCGTTCTTTTACCAATCCTTTATTTACAGGTTATGCTTAGCTATCATTATTGCGGTACCCGCATCGACACCCTCCGAGTTCAAAAACCCCGCCAGCTATGCATTTGGTGGCTTTGAGAACCGTATGAATATTCAACACCTTTGCTTGTATGCTGTTGCTTACCGTGATGCAGTGTACGGCTGGCCAAACGGCTTTGCCTTCGTCCTCAGCTTCCTCGCTCCGCTGTGGACAATCGGGGCCTTCGACTCCTCTGTTCACATCAGCGAGGGAGGCGACCAACGCGAGCGTTGCGGTCCCATGGGCTATGATGGGCGCATGTGGGATTGCTGGGATTCTTGGCTGGGGTATGTCCTTGTTCGTCTTATAATGGGTATGAACGCCATCTCACGGGTTGTGATTAGCGATTAACGTTGCGTTGGCCTTCTGCATGGGCAACGACGTGGAGGGTATCTTGGCAAATCCTATCGGACAGCCTATGGCTACGGTGAGAGCCGTGTCTTACCTGCCAGCCGCGCATGGGGTGTTGACAACAAACACCGTTCGCAGATCTTCTTCAACAGCTTTGGACAAAAGGGCACACTAGCAGTATGGTCTATCGTCGTTTTCACGCAGTGAGTAGCATCTTCGTCTTTGACAACTTCAGCCAGTTGATTAACGCGGACCTAGATTCTTGATGGGTGCCGATATGGTCAGTCCCGCTGCACCCCACTAGGATCGCCGACGCATGCATCTGACCCTTCTGCAGGCGACGGCGTGCTCGCGCCAGATCTTCGCCTTCGCGCGCGACGGCGGCCTCCCGGGCTCGCGCTACCTCTACCGCATCCACCCGCGCACGCACACGCCCGTGTACTGCGTGTGGGCCGCGTGCGCCGTCTCGCTGCTGCTCGGCCTGCTCGCGTTCGCGGGGCCCGTCGCGATCGGCGCGATCTTCACGCTCGTCGTCACCGGCCAGTACGTCGCGTACAGCATCCCGATCGCGTGCCGCTTCTGGGGCGGCGCGGAGTGGGTGCCCGGCCCGTTCACCCTCGGCCGCTTCGTACGCATTTCCTTTCATGTGCGTCGGCTCGCGCGTGTGGCTGACGGTGTGCGTGCAGGGCTTCCCCGTCGCGGTGGTCGCGCTGCTGTGGATGGCGTTCTCGGTGATCATCCTCATGTTCCCGACGACGCCCGCGCCGACGGGCCCGACGATGAACTACACCGTCGTCGTCCTCGGCGGGTGGCTCCTCCTCTGCGTCGCGTACTTCTACGTCCCGAAGTACGGCGGCAAGCACTGGTTCACGGGCCCCGTCGCGAACGTCGGCGTGCCGGATGCGGGCAGCAGCGAGAGCGTGGGCGGCTCGGTGCCGGAGAAGGACGGCAAGTACGAGAAGTACGAGCAGGATTGAGCGGGGGTGGTCTTGTAATCTCTTGTTGGAATTAGACGTACGTCGCTACGACCACTACGATTTTGTCACGTTACAATGTATAACACGGTCTTCATCTGGGTTTCTTGAGCAATGAAGGAATGTACATATGTCAATCAATGAGAATGGCGTTGAGTACAACGGTCAGTGTGTTTATTGACGGGTCACGGAGTGATCACAAAGTTGGACTGAGTGTGGGAACTTATCAATGTATCGCGATGTCATTGATCACATTTCTTCTACTTAGCTTCTACCACGATGGACCTACATCTTCAAACAAACGCGTAGGATAAGTATACGAATTCCCGTACATAGTGAGTCGGTGTCGATGAACCATGCGTTCTATTGATGATCATTTTACCTTATACAGGTTGGCTCAGTACACCATCGTCATAGCCATTTCCAGTGCTCGGAATGGAGGATGATTCCAACTACCAGCCTGCGCCTGAAGCGGCAGCAGCAGCGTGGATGCCCCCAGTGTACGACGTCTCCAGGATACCCCGACTGCAGCACACGTCCTCTCTCATTCCCGGGAGGACAGAGCAGAACTTCGCCCGCTGGGCACGGTGGTGTCCCGACGGCTCCGTCGCACTCGCACAGTGCGAAGACGCAACCTTCCAGTACCTCTCCCTGTTCATTCTCCCTCCTTTCTCCTTCCAGCATCTTTGCTGATTAAACCCGCGGCAGGCCAGAAGATATTGTGGGAAGTGCGGCAGCGCGGGCGATGACGGCGCGCGTCCTCCCGCAGCCCGCGCCGATCCTCGACTATGCGTGGTACCCGTACGCGACGGCGCGCGATCCCGCGGCGTTCTGTTTCGTTGCGTCGGTGCGCGAGGGGCCCGTGAAGCTGCTGGACGCCGCGGACGGCCGGGTGAGCGCGACACGCCGCTCTTGCCCTACTGAATCAGCATGCTCATGGATTCCCGACAGCTAAGGGCGTCGTACAAAATCGTGGACCACCGCGAGCGGCACGTCGCGCCGCACAGCCTGGCGTTCAACGGCACGGCAACCAAGTAAGGATCTCGATTATTTACACATGGCGGCGCGCAGGCGCACTGAGCGCACGCGAACTGCTAGGCTGTACTGTGGCTTCGAAGACGCCATTGAGGTGTTCGACTTTGCGGCCCCGGGCGCGGGCACGCGCCTCAAGACCACGCCGAGCAAGAAGAGCCGGGACGGGCTCAAAGGTGCGCCCGCGCCGTTCGCCTTTCCCTCCTTTCCGCTCACTCCACACCACCTGGTCGCCCAAAACGGTCGACTGAACAGGCATCGTCTCTGCACTCGCGTTCTCGCCCGACGCGGCCTCGGGCGTGTACGCCGCGGGGACGCTGTCGCCCTCCGCGCCGTCCGCGTCGAACATCGCGCTCTTCAGCGAGGCGGGCGGCGAGGTGCCTGTGATGTTCGTCGGCGACGAGAGGGCCGACCGGAGTGCGTTTGGCGTGCGCGCCAGCGTTAGCCAGGTGAGTTGGATGAATAGATGAGCTCAGGTCCGGTCCGAAGCTGATTATGTCTCTGAGTTGTAGATGAAGTTCAACCCGTACAAGCCGTACATGCTGTATGCCTCCTTCCGACGGCGGCCGGAGGTGTACAGCTGGGACTTGCGCGGCGACGTCGGCCGGCCGGTGCAAATCTTCTCTCCGGGCGACAGGCTGGGAGACGACAAAGCAGCTGGGCCGCTGACAAACCAGAGACTACGGTTCGACGTCGATATTTCTGGGAACTGGTTGGGCGTCGGGGACCACGTGCGTTGTGTTCTCCGCCTAATGAAAAGCTGGGCGCACATAACGACGTTTTACAGTCGGGCGATATATCGCTATATGATTTGAACGTCTACGAGGACCAGGAGGTCCCAACAACCGATGGCGAACGACGCACGGTCGTTTCCGCCCCTGCCCTGCAGTACCACGCTCACAATGGTGCGTCCTGCGCTCTCTCAAATGTCCGTGAGCCTGATCCTCCGTATCATCGAACTCAAAATGATATAGATGCAGTCGGCTCAGTGGCCTTCCACCCCCTCCAGCCGCTCCTCCTCTCCGTTTCTGGCTCGCGGCACTTTGTAGGAAGGCGCAGACTCGGGGTCCGGGTCGTCGACTTCCGAAAGTGAAGATGAAGACTCTGGCGAGGGCGATGATGGTATTGGGGATGAGGGTGAGGATAAGGGGGAACAGAAGAGAGTCTTCGTGTGTAAACCAAGACATAGGCGGGCACCTTTAACAAAGGACGCGTCTACCAGGGTATGGGATTTGGGGGCGGTAGTTGACTCACAGTAGAGTGCCGTGTGCAATATCAAGATTTCAGACCCGCGTAGGCCATGAGGGCAAGATGAAATGCACGTTCAATACCTCTTACACTTACCCATATGGCACGAAAGCCCTCGCAGCCTCCGTCGTTGTCCGACACATTCCAAACCAACCTACTCGCTTTACTTGTCCCTCGCAGCCTCGGGCTGTGTCTGACCAATCAAACCACCTGTTCCCAGCTCCATCTACTGTATTTACGCACTTTTCTAGTTTCTGTTGCGTATACATCCCAGGTTTACTGTTGATCGGTTGACCAGCTTCGCAGCAGACTGATACCTCACCCAATGCCATCCTCGCCCAACGCGACCCTGCGAAGGCACCTCTTGTCATAGTTAAACCATTTATATGTCATACAATACACTGAATAACTTCTTCCCGAATTATACCATCCCCTGCTGCGCACACCCGCCTCACGGGTAAGGGAGGAGATCTACCAATGCAGACGGTGTGTGGGGCACTGGTACCCGCTCGGGTTCTTGTGGAGGTACTCCTGGTGGTAGTCTTCTGCGTCCCACCAAGGCCCTGCGGCGACGATTTCGGTCACAATCTTCTCACCTGATTAGGTTTCACTGTCAGTAAACTAGAAGGAGTGCATAGGTGAGATGAGACGCACCCTTAGGCTCAAAATGCTTCTTCTGCACCTCCTGCGTGACGCGCTCGGCGATTGTCTTCTGCTCGGGCGTGTTGTAGAAGATGGCAGAGCGGTACTCTGCGGACACATAAAGTATGAGAGGGTGTCGGAAGAGTGGAGCAATAAGGACGTACGAGAGCCGGTGTCGCCTCCCTGCCTGTTCACAGTCGTTGGGTCGTGCGTGCGGTAGAAGAACTCTGCTCTCCGTCAGCTCTCGCCCTGACGCATACAGCCAGCATCACCCACCCACGAGCTCGTCGTACTTCACGACGCTCGGATCGAATTCGATCCGGAGCGCCTCTGCATGGTCGGTGGAGCCCGAGCACACCGTGCGGTAGTCTGGGTCATTGCTGCTCGGCTTCCCGCCCGTGTAGCCCACGGCGGTGCGCAGGATGCCCTTGTTGTCCGCGATGGGGTAGTGCTTCAGGAAGATGTGCTCGACGCCCCAGAAGCAGCCTGCGGCAAAGGTCGCGACCTCGGGCTGCTGGCCAGACATGGTGGTGAGGGTGTGCTGCAGGGGGCGGTTCTGGAGAGCGGGCGCGGCGAGGAAGGGGAAGAGGCGAGAGAGGCGGTTGAGCATGAGATGGGTTATGGATTTGGAGGAGGAGATAGGTGTGTCTGCGTATGTGCTTTATAGTCCGCCTGTGGGAAGCTGACTACTACCGGGCTATGCATGCGCATGATTGAACTGAAAGAGACATGACGCGAGGTGACGCCAAAGCGGTGGATGGCTTGATTTGACCAGACAAAGTCGTCGGTGTCCCGCCTGCGATCGCGCCTTTGCCTCTGCCTTCATTCCCGCCTCGAATGCTGTCCTGGCCTCATGTCTTGCAGTCTACATGCACCGTCTCTTTAGTTTCTGCAATTTCTTCACAATTACTTGCGACACTGGAAGAAAATTAATCGCCATACCAGCATGCATGTCAAGCAAAGCCGCAAACTTCATTCGCGCCGACTCGGACAGGATAAATCAAAGACACTCGTCCCCACTGCTCGCCATCTTCTGTCACAACATCGCACTCTGCCACCCAACAAAACAGAAGAAAGCCCAGAAAATATATTTGCAGCGTACAAGCAAAACTACAATGCATCATCTTCCACGGTATGAGGACGTCTCAGCTCTTATCTAGCCCGTCCCTATTACAAGTAACAAGGTGGTTAGAAGCCGAACGGGCGAGGTCACCGCCGGCTCGTCCACGGGGACGTGCCGTGCTCATCTCGCTGCTTCCCTGACGAGTCATCACCGACGATTCAAGTTGTGGAAGAATCAAAGAGCTCAGAAACGTTGCGCACGCAATTTTATTGCGTCGCTGAGCGTGGGAATATCGCACGGGCCAGGTCACGTGATATGTAGCTCTATATTTTCGTTCGCCGAGTTTGCGCCAAATTGTGAGTTGACTGGTACTGTTTGAGCGGTAAGCCTCTGCCTTCCACAGGTGACCGCGAAGAGTGCAAAACATGTAAATAGGCTCTATGCCTGACATTGAATCCAACCCTCGAACGCCCCCAGCTTTGCAGAGGTAGGAGGAAATATTCTGATATTGGAATTGCTCCTACTGAAGCTTCAGCACGGTAACCTTCCCATGAGTATCCCCTAACGCAACCAGTCCCCGTGCCTCGTCGTAATCCACCGCGGTCCAATTCCCATCTCCTTCCTGCAAGGTCCACAACGTCCTCACACCCTCCCACTGGCAGCCACGTCCGTTCGTCACCTGTGCATTGCGCAACAGCCCCGGCAGCACCGTGGCTACGAGCGACTCCCGACGCACAGCTCCGCTGCCGAGTGTCTGCACATGCCCATTCCCAAAATCGTCGAGCGCATCCGCGTTCCCCTGTGCCTCCGACGCGTGCAGGTCCATCGCCGTAAGCCCGACATTACGTGCCGGGCGGGGCTGGATCCAGAGGGCGGTGCCATGCGCACCGAGGTGGATGTCGGTGCACCGCAGGTGTCCGCGGGCCGCACGGAACGACGCTGCATGCGTCGGGGGAAAGACGTAGGGAGACGCCGTCGGCTCCTGCAACTCCGCTGGCACAACGGTGGAAGGGCTCTCGGTGCCGCGGGCACTGGTTGAAGTGTGATACGATGGGTGAGGGTGCAGACTGTAGTAGTCGAGGGTGTGCACGTCAGAAGCCCATGGGTCGTCGCTCTCTGCGCGAAGAAGTATGTTGACTGGCGGCGGCGAATCTGTGTGCGCACTATCGAACGCGACTTTGGCTTCGCATGTAGCGACGCCATCTATCCAGCCAAATCGGTGGTTTGCTACGGGATAGTATCGCGCAGCCGCAGATTCTGGAGGCGCAGGGGTAGGATTTTGGAATGCTTCAAAGGAGCGTGCGCGGACGACGAAAGTGTATTGGGAGGTAGTAAGAACTTGGAGACACCGATTGTGCTAGTGCACAGATGGATGTGAGATTCAGGTTCGTAAAACTGGGATTGAGTTACTCACCTGAAAGTTGTGCTCAGAGGGCTCGTCTGAACCCCACAAGACTGCGAGGTCATTGGTCCGCCAGTTGAGCAGATGTGTCTCGTTCACGTCGTCGCTAAGCGTGACGATGTCGCCGTTCAGACTCAGGGCGCGGAAAGAGCTTATGATGGTCGCAACGGTGACAAATTCTGGGTTCGCATCCGTGGAAGAAGCTTTTAAAGCGAGGACCTCGACGATATGGTTACTACGCCATGGTCAGCCTGACCCGCATATACCCAGCAATATACAGACCACGCACCCAGCAAAGCTCAGCGACACCGCCAGACACGCCTCTGCATCCGGGTCCGCATTCACCGCCACGCCCGTGAACAATGCGCCCTTCCTGAACCACTCCACCACCTTCCTAGGGCTGCGCGCGCCGCAGGGCGCGTTTGAACTCAGCGCGCCAGGAGTCGCGCGCCGGCCGCTCAGCGACGTCCCAGCAGGTGATCAGCGGCCAGATGCCTTTCGTGACAGTGAGGAGCCAGCCAGGGTGCCCCGCGAGGAAGCGGACGTCCGCGACCCCCATGCCGGAGCTCGCGATGAACGCCGCCTGGACGTGCGGGCCCGCCGCTTGCGCAGGCTCTCGCCAGAACCGCGCGAGCTCGCGGGCGCGGAGAACAAGGGCTTCTAGACTGGGCGTAGGCAGGTTCGCGAGAGGGACGGCGGGGAAGGGGGTGCCTTGCGTCAGGACGTGGGTGACCAGGGCGCGGGTCCAGACGATACGGAGGTGGGAGATCGCGGCGAGCCGATGCGAGACCTATCCTTCGCAAAGGCCTTTTCAGCGGGTTTGAAAGTGGAGGATGTAGGAGTATTCACCTGTCTGAGTCGCAGCACATCCTCAATGTCGAGGAAGGTGAACACATGTATGAGAGTATCGTCGTCCAGCCGGGCAAGGGAGTCTTTCGGGATGTGGCACATGATTTGTGCGAGGTGTGCTGCTTTAGCTGCCCAGTGCTGATCTACAAGTATGTGATGCAGGCCGAGGCTGCGTTCGCCATCGAGGAGGCAGAGTCGTAGGTAGTCGTCGAAGTCAAGCGCAGAGATGATTGAGTGTACAAGCGCCCACTGCTGTACACATATGCCATGCATGTAGCCTTAAGCTCTCCTGATGATTCCAAGCTCAGCTTCGAAGTTAAAGATTCGATTGCATTTGGCGAGTCAGACAATAGATATCATGTACAAAGCGATAGCAAGAGACAAGATACAGCAAGAAGAGCATAGTCGTAAACTTCAAATCGTCCCGAATAACCAATCGACGGCACTGGCCCGCTGCAAAACCGAAAACACTCATCACTACATGCCTCAACCTACAAGAATTCCGTCGGATCCCGCCATTCTGCACTCTCGCAGCCGTACCACTCCAGCCACTCCGTCGCATTGTACTGTGTCCTGTTCTTCGGCCACTCCTCGATCTGCACGCTCCCGCCCGGACCCTTGCTCACCGTGTAATAGCTGTCCTCGATACGCGCAAGGCGGACCATCGGGAAGCCGTGCTTGATCACCTCCAGCACGTCCTCGATCGCAAACTGCGACAGCCCGATGAAGCGCAGTCCCGGTGGCAGGCCCGCGCGCAATTGCTACAAACAGCGCAGAAGCCGAATGAAAGTGAGCACGCGGCTTCGTGGACAAGGAACACTCACGGAGACGATGCTGACCGGGTCGCCCGCGGCCAGCGAGTGCAGCGACAGCGCCGTCACGCTGCGCGGCACGAGCCACATCGCGACCGCGGCCGCGACGTCTTTCGGCAGCGTCGCGTGCAGGCTCTTGAGGCCCGTCAGGCTCGGCAGCACGCCCCACACCGTCGCGTCGTACCCGAGCCGGCGCTGCGCCCAGTCCGCGGACGGCACGGTGAGGCGCAGCGTGTGCAGGTGCTTGCGGTCGCGCAGGAAGTCGGAGATGGCGGGGAAGAGGTCGTAGTCGTTCACGCGGTAGCCGCCGAGGCTGAACGCGAAGTGGCGCAGGAAGGGCAGCGCGGTCGGGTGCGCGCGGAACTGCGCGGAGGCGTTGCACTCGAGCACGCACTGCAGGCGCAACGACTCGAGCTGGATGCCGTTCGAGAGGATCTCGGCGATGCCGAGCGAGTCCGCGGCGAAGGTGCCTTGGAAGTCGAGGTGCGTGAGGTTTCGCGTGCTGAGGTGCTCCGCGGGGAACGTCCAGTTGAAGTTGTGCACATGCACAGAGCGTAGAGAACCTTTGTTCTGTGAAAGGAAGTCGTTCACTTGCGTGGCACTACCTGATGCGGAGGAGAAGCAGAATTGGTTCAGGTGCTTGAAGCGCGGGAACTTGAGCTCGCCGACACCGTCAGAAGGCCTAGCATGGTCACTGGTCAGGATTGTTCGGACGAAAGTGATTGTGTGGGACGGACATGAGGGAGAGCCCATGTAATCTGTGATGTATGCCTTCTAGTATTCTCATGAATGCGTAGATGTCCTTCCATCGCATGTTGCAGTGAACGTTCCGGAGGTTTGTCATCTTGGGCAACGCATTGGCAAGCATTCCTAGAGGCATGTGAGCGGCGTCAGCAGCAGCGGGAACAAGGAGGCGGACCTGTCTGGAACGTCATGGGGAGAGACCTCGCGCTCAGGAACGAATATCCGGAGGGTCTTTACATGGCTGGCAAACGATGCATCTGGTTATGATCCTTGTCAAGAATATCTGCGCTTTGTTGAGCGTGCTCTTTGTCTACGATAAACAATGTCAGCGTCTGCGGTGTTCGACATAGAGCGATGATCCATGTCTCCTGCAAGTCCACAACACGGTCCAACTCTACTCAGCACTGGCATCTCCCTAGTATCAGTGCGTCACTCGTCACGGCTGGAGCTCCACTCTCTTTTCTCCTTCTAGTGATGCCAGGAGGTGGAGGTACCTCCGAGGTAAGGTCATCTTTCGCTGCCGCGAGATGGCAAGTACCTTGCCTCGGTGGCACCTCGAGGTGCCTAGAGGTCGCAGGGGAGCTGGAGTTAACTCCGTCACCTCCATTGGCACGTGACACCGAGCTGTGCTTCAGCAGCAACAGTAGTGATGGAGGTGAACCCGGAGGTGGAACATCTACCACCTCGAGGGACAGCGTGGTGGACACAGTCCGACACCTCGAGCTACCTTCACCTCCACCTTCCGGAAACACTGGCCGCTTTGTCATTGAACAGGCCGCGCCGTTCACTGTGTATAAGGGGGCATTGAAGACAGAGATCGACTCACCAAAATGTAGGTCGATCTTTCGGAATAATAGCTGGCTGGCGATCCGTGAGAGTACGTGGGGAAGAAGGAGTAATGTCTTCAGATCCCTCCGTGGAAGGAACTTGGCGACTTCCCGCCAGATCTCTGTCGAGAAGCTAGGTGGTTGATTCCGTTGCTGGGCATGCTACGTGGTACACCGTCAGCACGCTTAGCAACGACCGCCCGATGTTTTGCGCGAATCGTACCTTGCCGGGGTGGATTGAACGACCCATGAGAGCGCGAGCTTCAGTGTGGTCAGGATCAAGCCTAAGTATCGCTTCCAAGTCTGCAAAAGAGCAAAAGAGTGAACGGTCACCGTCAGTCTAGAGTGGTCCGCGCCGGAAGCCTAGGCGGATCCCGACCTTGATGTGCGCCGGCGTGCAGACTGGCCGCCAACCTGGCCTTTGCACGTAGCAGCCGCGCCTTGTTCGCAACCTCGGGCGCAAGCTTCGGCAGGCGCAGGCACGACTCGATCGCATTTTCAATGAGCGACCTTGACCTAGTTGAATTGCATTCGTTAGTCTGGAGTCGTGATCACTCGTCTAGATAAAGCACCGACCGGTCGAGCTTCATGTGTTGCATGGCGTAGATCAGTACATCGACTTTGTCTGCGTCGGCGAGATCTGTGGTGATATCCCGGATGCTAGCATCCAGGATTTTTGGGTTGAACACGCTCATTCTACCGGTAAGTCAAAGCAGTGCTCGCTCAGACCGGCGCTTGGCTGTTCCTGGAGTTTTGCGTCGGCAACGGCTGAGGCGAATCGGTTGTGCCTGGTCGCTGTGTGGCTTGGTAGAGACGTTGTGGCGGCGGCGCGGAGGATACGAGGGGTATATGAGCGAATATGCCGAGCTCTGCGAACGGCGAAGGCAACCTTGAACAGAGTCCAAATCAGACCTCGCCCCGTGCCACGTGGTTCGCCGGTCGGCTACCACGCAGACCCCGAAAGCAGCCGTGCCTGAAAACGGCGTTTCCCCCAACCACTTCCCAGGTTTGGCGTATTTTAGCAGGTTTGACCGCTTTGCGGCCATACTCTCAACAAGCGGCGCAAGAGCTGGAAGAGAGGCAAACGCTGTATTTCTGAGGAATTTATGAGCACCATCGGACGAGCAAATGGATGCTGCGTTGCAGCGGACGAGGATGCCACGTTGTCACATTCACGTTGAATCGTCGGGCCACGTAAAGCTGGTTCAGGCTGAACGCGGTAGCTCATACGCTCACGGCTCAAAGACCGTATGCCTCGGCGTTCAGGATCCATCCCCGTGGATGTACAGAATAGTACAGCTGCACTGTGTGCGTGTGCGACGATGCAAGACTGCGTAGTGAGCACTCACAAACATCTTCCCTCACCATGACAGTGGTAATGGAGACTGTTTCATTTGTCGCTAGCGAGTTTCAAGCCTTCCTCATGGCAGCAGGACCCCGACACCGCTTCCCTTTATGGTAGGAGCGCACTTTGTGGCGCTCGGTGATGGCCGCTTTGGGTACCCTCCCAGTCAGGGCCTCGGTCGAGACCCCGCCAATCCCAAGCTCACCGTTTGCCGCTATGAACGACTCACAAACAGAGTGAAAATCATACATAGATAAGTAAGAGCTATTTCGACATGGTCACGCAAGTCAACCGGACCAACCATGATCATCTTTACCTTGCCCCGTTGGGTGTTTTTATCTTTCTCCACCTCAATCTGCACCCTAACCTTGTCAAACACTGCGATAGTCGCGTCACCTTCCGGCGAAGGGACCGTGATTTGATAACTGTCTGCGTCAAACTGTGTCTCGCGCTTGAACATCACAAGGCCTTCCAGCCCCAGCCTAAAATGCAGCATGTATCAGAAACCTCATATCCACGGTGATCAGATAGGACGTAAGGCGAAGAAAAGACGCACTTGGAGACGAACACGCCGACGCCGTTCCGGAAGACCCTGATGACGAACGCCTCCTCCTCGACGGTCTGCTTCTCGCCGCGGGCCTTCAGCGCGAGGCCGACGTAGAACTCGATGCTCGCGCGGCTCGCCATCTGCGCCATTCGGTGCCGCTTGTTCACGACGTCTAGCACACGTTCCACATGAGATTTGGAGTGGAGACTCGGGTGCAACGAGGTGTATGAAATCGCGGCGGCGAGCTGCCGATGCGCTAGAACATCTGAGAAGGAATCAGAATCACATGCTATGGTTTCGTTTGACAACAAGGGTAACGAGGGCACCATACCTGCGTAACGCCGGATGGGGCTGGTAAAGTGCGTATAAATAGGCGAAGCCAGGCCGTAATGCGCGAAGGTATCGCGGCCCACACTGCCGGAGCAGAAATACTCGGCGGACAGCATGCAGCGCGTCGCCATGATGCGGACCAGGGTGTTGAACGCAGGCTCGGACGGATCCTGCACAGGCATGAGCCTCAAGTAACCGGCATACACAAGACGGTTCTTCACGTACGACACACTTATCTAACGAAGCTGCCAGAGCCCCTGAGCTGGACACATCGAGGCTCAAGCCCTTGCGCTTCTTCAATATATCCTGCAGCTTCTCAAAGTTGGTTTTCGGCGGCGGTAAGTGCCGTCTCAGGACCGCCGTTTGCGGGAACGTCTCTTGAATCTTCGCGGCAACGCTAACGTTCGCGAGTAGCATGAACTCTTCCACGAGGCTGTTGGTCTCTCTGAGCTCCTTCTGCTCAACGTCGATTGGGTCCGAGGACTCAGCGGTGTCCATGTGAATCTTGACTTCGGGAGAGGCCAGGTTCAGAGCGCCCGCAGCCATACGACCCGCCCTGAGCTTGATTGCTAGGCTGTTTAGCAGTCTAATGCTCTTTGTGAGCTCATCGTTCTGGTTGCTGTAGTACACTCCTGAGCTTCTGTGCGTAAATAGAAGTTGCGTTGCTTACGGGTCGTCTTTGCGTATTTGGGCTTCCTCGTAGGTAAAAGCCTGCTTAGACGCAATGACAGACTTCGTGAAGCGGACATTGGCAATCTCGGCATCCGGCGTCATTTCCTGCGAAGGTTGTGAGGACGACGTTGGCGACGGCAATTATAGCACTGACCCATATGCACGAGAATGCAAGGCGCTCGACGAACGGTCGCAATGAGCATAGGTTGGTGCCCAGCAAAGCCGGCAACATATCTATGCGCTTGTCAACCAAATATACCGTCGTTCCGCGGGCAGCGGCCTCGTTGTCCATAGGCGTGTCCGGGTGGACGAAGCGAGAGACATCCGCGATGTCTACGCGCTCCAGTTTAGTAGAACGTTCCGAATTGGCATGCGAGCCTACTCACGGACACCAGCCTCGATATTTCCATTCGGCAGAGGTCGAGCGTGTAAAGCATCGTCAATATCCTGACATCCCGGTGGATCGATACTGCAAATTAGCAAATCTCGCAAATCTTCACGATCTCGCCAGTCCGGGTGGTTGTCGCTCTTCGGGGAACAACCCAGCTATCGCCCTCTTCCGGCAGGCAGTCCAAGATGGCCTTGCCAAACGGTCGGTATGGAACGTCAAATTCGAGAAGTAGACTCTCCTGCTCTGCTTCTTTGCTCTCGACCTTCCCCAGTGCGCGAACGAAGTGCCCGTCGGGGTAGCGTGACGTTGCGTCCCAACGGTCAATCGTCACGAGGATCTTCTGACCAATGAGAGACGGGGCTTGTCGGGTGCGTAGACGGATACGGGGGAGAAGACGGGAGACCGGAGTTGCAAAGACAGTTTGCTGAGAGAGGGATGTTGAGTTTGACGAGGTGAGAGACGTGCTGTCTATGTGGCAAACATATCTGCAACACGTCAGGGTAAAACCAGTATGGCTTTGACGATGAACTTACGATCGCCAGTTACGCTTGATGATACCAACAATACGACCTGTAGGCTGTCTCTCTGCCGCAAGCTTCTTGGCCTGTTCCGCTCGGAGTAGCTTAGCCTCGGCGATGGCTGCAGTATCATCTGTCTCCTCCTCGGACTCGTCCGCATCGTCGTTCTTTAAAGTGGCTATATGTGCATGCTGGGAACATTCCAGTTGATCGAGAATTGGAAACCTTACTTTCTTGGTCAACGACCTCGTCGCCCGGCGCCTTCCACTCCGACTCAGGAAAAACTTCGACAGCAACCACATCCCCTTGGACAGCACGGTTCATGTTCTCTCGACCCATCAACAGAACAGGCTTATCAAATCCGGGAACAGGCACATTACCCTGCACGTAACACATTCAGCAATCGTCGGCGAGCGCATACAAAGACATTCTACCTCCAGATAGTTGTACTGATTGGCGTTGAAGTGACCCTGGTGCAACTGCCCAGATTTAACTCCGGCTGAGAGTGTTGCCATTGGAAGATACTACCAGTCGTTAGCAGGACAACCTGGATATTTTTACTACCAGCAACGTACCTCAGGATACAACGCTTGCCTGGCAGCGACAGCCTTTGTGGGCTCGATGTTATCTGACCCTGCTGCCGAAAGCAGATCAAGAAGCTTGCTAGATTCCTTTGCGCCCTCCACATAGCGACGGGCTGCTCGTGCAATCAACCTCAAAACCGGGCAGAATCGAGGGAGAGCATGGGCACGCACCAGACATGGACTTGATTCCGTCCTCCTCGGCTTTCTGCCGGTTAGCCGCATCGTCCGTGAGGAGAACTACATCCGGCAATATAGGTCCCGGCTGACCGCGGACGGGTGGACGCGTAAGTATCAAATGACTCCAGTACCACGCAGCTGCCTTCCGGATGCCTGCGCATATACTCAGATACGAGCACGTCTATCGGCATGCAACGCTTACTCCTGTCATTTCTGTCATTTGGAGACTCGTTCTCCTCGCGTACCACAGCGGTTTCCCTGTATAAGACGGTACGTTCAATGTACCACCAACCAGGGATCTCATCACGCACAAGCGAAACTCATTGTAAAACACAAATGTTTGCTTGTCATCATCCTTCAAGAGCGACTTGAGGCGGTTGTACAACGGCAAGGAACGGTGGCGAACTTCTTCTACGACAGTTTGCAGGACGATGATGGGAGTGGTGAATAACGTGGATTCTATTAAGTCCATCTAGGTGTACATATGAGTTGACTGCTTCATCGGATGCTTGTAAGGTACTGAGGTTCCTGTAAAATTAGCCATCGCAGTGGACATACCTGGGCAAGGAATACGTTGGTATCGGGGAGTACGAAGTGTCCATTGGGAAACGCAGAGTGGTCGGTAGAGCCTGAAGAAGGCAGAGTAGGCTTTGCGTCTGCTATTTGCGCACACTGCCTGCAGCTGTGAATACCGCAGGCAACATCGTCACGAAGGTATCGCTCGCGTAGAACTATCGAAGTCAAACATATGGATAAAGAAGCGTACATGAGATCCAAGATGAAACATACCTTTGATGACTTTTCCCCGCGCAGTTTTCTTGAAAAACTTTCGCTGTGTTATCACCGCGTCTGCTCGCGGTCGTTTACGAATCGTAATGTCGACCATTTCCACGGAATGGTGAAAGTCCGAGGTGAAGGGAGTTGAAGGAAAGGATTTGAGGAAAGAGGGATTACGAAGTGAGTAGAAATGGGCAAGAAATGGGCGCCTTCTCAATGGTCTTGAGCTTAGTGAGGTTAGGGTCCGGTTACTACCCTAACCCCATAGTCTCCCCTTCAAGTGCCCGCGTTCTTCCGTCACGAACACCTGCTTTCACTCGTCCGCTCGCTATAGCCATGTCTCTCTCGTCGTTCTTCTCGTCTTTCCTGCCGACCGTCTACGCCGACGCGCCTGAGGAGAAGGAGGAGAAGCAGCCTGAGCAAGAGGCTCCTGCCGAGGAGGAGTCCGCTGAGGAGCCCGCTGCTGAGGAGGAAGAGGAAGAGGAACCTGAAGACGTGCGGAATCAGACACAACGTCGAGTTACAACATGTCTGACTCCGAATATTCGTCCAGATTCTTCCTGCTATCCGTGAGGAGTGCGCCCAGTCCTCCAAGTGTATTTCTGCCACGAAGCACTTCCAACACTGCGAGGAGAAAGTCAACGCTGGCAAGGGCTTCCATGGCGAGACCTGCATTGAGGAATTGTGCGTCTAGAAGTCGGTTCTCTGCCGCTCTACTCATATTAACTTTGTATGGTTTAGCTGTACGTGTTTGAATGCTAAACCGTGCCATGTTGACTGACCTTGCCCACCACTATGCCATGAATCAAATGATACAGACCAGTGAGTCCTCCGCATATACATCTGTTGGTGGGCTCTGACTTGTTCTTGTCAGCATGATGCACTGCGTCGACGTACGTTGTTATGCGCTTTAACACCGCTTGTCGTTAACCACCTGTTGTAGAACTGCACCGCACCAAAACTCTTCGGCAAGCTGAAGTAAACGCTTTATGCTGGAGCATGGTTGGCTACGTGAGTCTGCTATGACGAGCTCTTGCTTTTGTCTAATAAATCTCGTAGAGAAGGACGGCCTTTCATGAACACAGAGCTACACGCAATTCATCATTCCGGGCTACCTGTTCCCAACCAAATTTATTCTTTACACTCTGAGAACCAGTAATATCATGTCATAGATGAAGACTATCTGGACTGTCTTCACTGCCACCCAACGTCTTCGAACGTTTCGTTACAAACGCCCATGAAGCACTCACTGTATGCAACTTCATCTTTGGAGGGCTTTTGCTAGCGTGCCTCCTAAACGTGGCACTGTCGCCTTTGTTCTTCCTGCCTTGTCGCGTAGATGACATTGCATCCTCTGACATGCTACGCATATACGTCGCACATTCTTTGCAGACTTTGAGAAGCAAGCAGTGTGCTCGGTAGTGATGCCTCTAACGAGCGTTTGTTACCGTAAGGTCAGCTCTTTCCCACACCACCACCGTCAAGAACCCTAGGGTCATCCTTCGTGACCACCTTCATCTTCTGCCAGCATGGCTCGCGGTCCGCGAGGTCAGACTCAGAAGGAGACCAATCCAGCGCACGTTCGTGCGGCCAGGCCATATAAACCCGGTTACTGGAGGAAATGAGCTTCCTCGCAACCCTGCAAGACAGCTTGGAGGACGTCGTGACCATGCTCTCGAGGTTGTACGCGCTCCTCATATCGACGGCTTTGTTATTGCATCCCATCGTCGCGCAAACCCAACGACCATCGATAGTTGGGACCATTTTGACGAACCAAACCGCGCTCGCCTCCGCGACAGGCGTATATAACACTTCCCAGACACCGTCGGACTTACCATGGGACACATACAACTACTGCAACGCTCCTCATGTGAACGCAGTGCATTACACCAAGCCGAAGGTCTCTGGGGCCAAGTTGGTGTATTTGAATACGGTGATGAGGCATCATAAGGCGCGTGTATGCTGGATGATTCGTATGAAGTCGAGGCTAACAAGCACTTACTCATGCAGAGGACACCGGACAATCTGTACCCCAAGGAGAATATGCTCAACACTCCATGGGACTGCAGGGATTTCTTACAGTTCAATTATGGCGGTCCTGGGGCTGCTCAAGTCTTTCATCAGACGGATATCCCATCCTGGCACCCGTTCCTTAGCACGATATGGAATGGGACGTGCGACGAGGGACAGTTGACGAGGGGCGGATTGGAGGATGCAATAAAGCATGGTCAGGTACGCAGCCCTATTCTTCCGTGCAGCCGCATGTCTGACCTTTGAGATACGCACTTCAGGACTTCTGGTCTGTGTACGCTAAGAAACTCGGCTTCCTGAAGTCTGTCAATGAGGAAGACATTTTCATGCGCACGTCTGTTGAGACGCGTACGATGCAGGTCGCCAGCGGTCTCCTAGTAGGCATGGACAAGTCAATGGCGACCAAAACATTTCCTGTCACTACTCAGCCTTCGCCCGTAAGCATTCGCGAACATGAGCATGCCGCATATCTATATATGAAGTCTCCACTGTCTAGATTGATTCGATACCGCCAAATTACCCTTGCAGCAAAGCGAACGACGTCAGAAACGCTTTCCAGTCTGTCCCGGCTTGGACCAACCACCTCCAACAAAACACAGATTTGAAGCAGCGACTCGATAGTATGTTGGGCACGGCTGGTCTCGCGGATTGGGCTTCTTGGTGTGAGTGGAGCAATTACCGACTGCTTCCAAGTTCGTGACTGAACATCGGCCGTGGCAGATGACCACTTCTTCGACACGTTCACATCCCGGACTTGTAATGGTCACCCTCTACCGTGCAACTCCACTGGAGCGTGTGTCTCTGATCAGGATGCCCGCACTGTGTTTTCCATCGGTGACTTTGAGTATAAGTAAGTTGCACGGTACACTCCGCTTCTGAACTAACGCCGTGCACTAGTTACATTTGGAGCAACGCCCAAAATGCTTCGACGTATAATCAGCTCACATTCGGTAAACGCCACCTTGATTCCCACGCACAATAATACTCAGTTACTTCTACGTAGGTGTCTTTCTGCAAGAACTCTCCCAAAACTTTCAGCTCTTCCGCTCCGGCAAGGAGACCACATAAACTCCGTTTTTATGTCGGCCATGACGGTACTATGATCCGCCTCATTTCTGCTCTTGGCCTCGGAGCGACGTCCCAACTACGCTGGCCCTCACTGGGTAGTGAGCTCGTTATGGAGGTCAGCCTGACAGTCCATCAGGGTGTGAACCAGTCGGATGCTGACTATCGCGGGTACATCCAGGTCTGGGAGCGGCAGGGAAACCATTTCGTTAGGGTCCTTCATGATGGTGTTGAATTCCCTGCGTTATCATGGGTACCGGTCGACAGCTTCATCGACCTCGTGAATTCTCAAATCCCTCCTGATGTTTTCGCTGAGTGTAATTCGTCTTGACCGGATGGGCACAATGCATTCTACATGTTCAGCCCTCAACAAGAGTTTGCTTCCGTAAATCAATACTGTCCATCAAAGGGGAGTAGCTGTGGTCCGTGCGCTTCCTGTCCATCAGTCCATCCCACAGCTCTGCAGCTGACATGTGAAATCGACAAGCAGTATACTATAACTTTATTCAAGGATAGATGCTAAGTCGTCCTACATTTTCACACCTTATTGTGCTCATCCGCCTTAAGTAGCTGACACGTTCGAGCACGGCCCGCCACAACGGTATAATCTATCGGTCAGTTGCAGCGCTTTCTCTTACTGACTGAACTGAATCATGCTCTACTCCCCTGATAGCTGTCATGGGAGTACCAGGCGGTATTCGCGCATATTCTTACGCTTTTCATATTTCATTCTCTGTGCAGCGGGTGCTCTCTGGTGTTGGAGAGGGCAGCAATCTCAGATATAGTTGCAGCAGGCTCGGCATTGTGCGATCAATTTTGATGACGCCACAAAGTTGCTGCTACCACTTCAGACCTTGCCACTGCCGCTTGATTCGTTTCCTAGCCTTTGCTTACCGCCAATTGTCCTGCCATATAGCTATACTCCCCAGAGCGAACTCCCAGCTTGCGCCACACTTCAATTCCAGTATGCTGATCCGAAATATCCGAAGTCATTCCTCAGATGAAAATCCCTGCATCAGAGACAACCACGATGCAACAATTGTGGTCAGCGCACCAATTTCCACTTGGTAGTGACGCGCATGCTGACCAGTTGAATGTCAGTAGGGTACTTCGGTACGAGAGCCCACACTACCTCAAGCGCTGACTCGGGAGTTGTTCCTGCCGGTTTCGAACATACCGACAGTCTTATCTCTGGGATGGTTTCGCGGGTACTGTCTACTACCCTGCATTGCTCAACACTCCCAGGTTACTTCTGATGATCATGATTTGGCATCAAAATACGACTGTATGAAGGAATAGGCATGAATCAGGTGAGGATGCCGCCCGAAGTGCCGCAGCGTCAGCGGCACGCTCACATACAAAGTTAAAATAGCGACCCGCTGCCGGACCTGCAGCCCGGTGCCATAAAATGGCTGCTGGGAGGGAGACCTGCCATAGTGTGGTCTATCCCACACCTTGCCTGACCCCACATTCGGCCTGGATGATGCCTGTAATTCCGCCTCTGGACGGCTCCTTGCGCACAGTAGTGGATTTCTCGGAGTTCCATGCTCAGCACAATGCCGACCTGCCATGGATTTCGTTTCCGCCGTCCGCTGAAGAGGGCTCGTCCCCATCAATATCCTTCGCAGAAATGGTCAGGGCAAGTCATCGTGTCGCGCATGCACTGAGGCCATCCAGAGCTGGTCCCGAGGGCGAGGTTATTGGTGTGGTACTCCATACTGATACAGCCGTCTACATTGCCGTGTTGTTGGGTCTCATTAGAGCAGGGCTTGTGGTGCGTCCATATTACATATGTGTATCAAGAACCATTACAAGCTAATCAGATATAGCCATATGCAATGTCACCTCGGAACACACTCCAAGGCATGATGTACATGCTTGAAGCTACTTCCTGTAGACGCATCCTTGCCAGCACGTTTACCGCATCCTTTGCTTCTGAAATCGAAGCTGAATTCTCCCGCAAGAACGTGGAGATCAGCGTTCAAGAGCTGCCCTCTCTGGAGACTATTTTCCAGCCTTGTCCGGTGCATCAGATGAAGCGTTACCATATCCTGCACCCGACAAAACCTGTTGATGTGTCCCGTCCTGCGATGTACCTTCATTCTTCCGGGTCCACAGGCTTCCCTAAATCGGTACCATTCTCGCATCAGCAGATGCTTGAATGGATCGACCGCGGTACGTCTCAAATTCTCAGAGGTCTATGAGCTATAATATAACAATATTTTATAGCTGTTTTCGGCAGTACACGCCAGCCACTCACGGTCGGTGCTATGGGACTGCCGACATTCCATGGAATGGGTGTGGTTTCGCAGCTATGTCTTCCACTGTCAACAGGAAAGACAATCGTCGTCTTCCGCCCTCAGCACCCGGCGGCGCCTGTCATTCCGCATCCGCAGAATGTCTTTGAGGCATGCAAGGCTACAGGTTGCGACGCCCTCTTAGGCCTCCCATCATACATTGAGGTAGGTGTCATAGCAGTCTGGGACCACCGTAGTCACTAAAGACCCAATAGGCTTGGTCGCACAATCCGGAGGCTATCTCCTTCTTGAAAACGCTCAGGGTGCTGGTAAGCTCATATTCTATGTCCGCGTGATACAATGTAATGACCCACTCAACTAGATATACGGTGGTGGACCGCTGTCGCGCACAACGGGCGATAAGTTAACGCAACTCGATATTCCTCTTGTTTGCGGCTATGGCGGAAGTGAATTTGGCAGCCCTGCGACAGCCTGGGATGTACTACCTTCCTACTTCAACCGGCGGGAGGACTGGGTATATCTAGCTTTCACTGACCCTGCTGTTCCGGTGAAGTGGGATCCGCAAAGTGATGGGACTAGCGAACTCGTGGTATATGTAAGTGGACGCCTGTTTATCGTTAAATATATCTGGCTAATCCTGGTCTCATTCAGGAAGGTAAAAGACACCATATATCCGCGTATAACGTTCCTGGAGAGAAAGCATACGCGACTGGAGATATCTTCGAGCCTCACCCAACCAAACCAGGCTTATGGCGAATGTGAGTATGTGGTGGTTGGTAGTTGCTTGTTGGCTAACTTGCTTTCAAGTGTTGGCCGTAAAGACGACGTGATCACGCTCAGTACGAGTAAGTGTGCACTTCCCTACGATAATCTCAGCTCAACCTCGAATGTCATATTTGTAGGTGAGAAGATTGTTCCTATCCCACAAGAAGGGCATGTCAGCGGCAGTCCGATTGTCCTGGGCTCGGTTATGTTTGGTAGAGAAAGAGAGCAGCCAGGGATTTTGATTGAACCCCGACAAGACCATGCCGTAGATCCAACAAACGAAGCCGCCCTTGTTGATTTTCGAAACAAGATATGGTAAGCTACGTATTACCTTATATAATGCTGAATCCTGACGCCAGTCGCTCAGGCCTGTCATCGAAGAGGCTAACGCCACCGCACCGGCTTTTGCTAAAATCTTCAAGGAGATGATCATTGTCACCTCTTCTACGAAACCGTTACCCAGGGCCGGCAAAGGCACGATTATCCGGAAGCAAGCCCTTGCAGCCTATGCAGAAGAGATCGATGCGTTGTACGTATACTCAATTTTATTATCTAACGAAGGTCGCTCAAGATGTCTAGGTACAAGACGATTGAACAGAGCACCAATGCAAATGGTGTCTCTCCGCCGTGGTTGTGGTCTGCGGAGCACTTGGAGCCGTGGCTGCTCGAGCACGCACGCTCTGTCACGGATGGACACGCTATCTCGTCGAACGAGAACCTCTTCCAGCAAGGTTTCGACAGGTATGTGGTGGTTTCTACGTTCTCAGCGGTCTATTCACTCTTGCTTCAGCTTAAGTGCCACTTTCTTTTCCGAAATCGTATCATTGGTGGTCTTCGCTCATCCGATGAACCTCTCGTTCAACAAGCCGCGAAGAGCCTATCGCCAAATCTTGTTTTTGAGTACCCCACAATCCTGGAGCTTGCAAGCAAGATTGCTGCGCTCGTCCAGGCGCCTTCAACGTCCGAGGAGCAGCTCAAACGAGTACCGGTGACAGAAATTGAATCATTGGTCAAGAAGTATTGTGCCGACTTGCCCACGGCTCCCCGAGAAGGCGCAGATCGTCTTCATAGTTCGCTTGTTGTGCTCCTGACTGGCTCAACTGGTAATATCGGATCTCATATTCTAGCACATCTTCTCGCGGAGAGTCGGATCGGCAGAATCTACACCCTGAACCGCCCGTCAGAAGACCCAGAGAAGAGGCTGAAGGCGGCGTTCAGTAGTCGAGGTTTGCCTTTGGAGCTACTCGCCAACTCCCAAGTTAATTTCCCTGGCTGGGAATGTGACGCAAGCGAGGTTTGGATTGGACGAGGCCCAATACACGGAGGTACGTAATGCTCGAGTATACCTGCAAAAATGAAGCTTGATACTTTTGTCAGATCCTGAGCTCGGCCACGCACATTATCCACAATGCCTGGACCGTGAATTTCAATCTTTCCCTCCCGTCCTATGAGGAGCAGATCACCGGAGCGCGGAAACTGATCGACATCATCGCGAGCTCAAAGCACTCCCCACGGCTCCTGTTCACATCTTCTATCGGCATTGTCACCGAGTGGGACCCCTCCAACGGGCCTGTCCCAGAAGCTTGCCCGCCTGAGCCCAATATTGCGACTGGCAGCGGCTACACGGCATCGAAGTATATCGTAGAAAGGGTACCGTGTCTTGACTACCTGACATCGTGCAGCAAAGCTGACCGCCTACAATTCTCCAGATCATCGAAAAGGCGGCGGAGAACGGTCTTTCAGCCACAGCGGTGAGGATGGGCCAGGCCTGTGGTCCAAAGGCGACCGGCGCATGGGGTATCACTGAATGGATGCCAATTCTCGTCAAGTCCAGCGTTGGCCTTGGATGTCTCCCAGCAATGACAGGCGTAGGTGCTATCCTTCAACGCAGCTAGAACGCTTTCTCACGTTCATCCCAGACTGTCGACTGGGTTCCACTCGATGCGATCGGCGGGATGTATGTCGATTTGGTGCTGTCGGGCGCCCTGCCGATGCTGATGAACGTCGTGCACCCGCGGCCTACGACCTGGGACGTCATCCTTCGCGGTTTCACCAGCGAGTTTGGAGCCGCTTTACCCGTGGTCCCAGTCAATGAGTGGGTAGCTAAGCTGGAGGCCGTTGCAACTGACATCACGGCCGAAGATCTCGACCGAATTGTAGGCAGTCTACCTTCCACTTCATAAGTCAGCTGACTTCCCATTATTACAGCCTGCCTTGAAGCTCATGCCCTTCTTCCGTAACCTCGCTGGTTTTGGCCGGGGGCGACCAGATCCTGCGAAGCCGGCCACCTCGGCGATTCTCGAGTACGAAACCTCGGCGCTTCGGCAGTCGAGCACGACAATGCGCGACTTGCAGCCCGTGACCGAAGAACATGCTCAAATGTGGGTCAGGTATTGGAAGGCAAGCGGGTTTATTGTATAACAGACAAACAAACGAGTGTAACATGTCCAAATGAATGCAATTATACGAGCTCCCCTGGTTTCTTGGCATCGTCTGAGCCAGACCCTGAGCCGGAAGGCTCATGCGACTGTGACACTGTTGAGTCCTGATTCGACCATATCACCGGAGGTACTCACCGGGACCAAGCTATGCATGGGTATGGGTATGTCTTCGGAGCTAACCCACACTTCTCGCTGCACTTGCACGCCGCTCCGCGACGAATCAGTCGCCTGCAACCGGGGCGAGTGCACACCTGACTGATAACGTGTTCGGGTCCCGTCTGTACGATATTCACTCCCTGTAGTAGAGTGATACATCAGGTCTCGACCAAACCGGCCGTCGCCGACGAGCTGCACCCGGCTGTTGAAGATGACCAGCAGCGAGTTTGAATACAGCTTTCCCAGGATCGTAGCGAATGCGGTGTGGTAGGAGTTATGCGGAAATGCAAGATATAGGATCAGAGACAGGATGGCGCCGAGTGCTGTGCATCTCGTAAGTTTGTTGTTCAAAGACAGTGGTAATAATAGGTAGGCTACCGACGCACCCGTCAAGGTTCCTGTTTCAACGATGATGCGGATGAGCTTGGTCACGAGCGCATGCGTTCCCGCAATCTTCGTGTCTTTCCGGATAAGCTACACGGCGGATCTAGTCAGCGGAGGGGTAACAACCTCATACTACGTATGCTTACCAAAATAACCATAAAGAAGGCTATGAGAATGTCGGCAACCGCACTCGATGCGAGCCAGATCTATGAAGACGACGCGGTGGGTCAAGCTTGATACCGGCTCCCTATTGCGACACGACGTTAAACGTACCGGTAAAGTGGTGAGTGCCGCCTGCCGGAGATCCGCAAAGCTTGCACCGTCAATCACCGTCTCAATGCCGGTAACAAACCCTGCGACGGCCTGGAGCACCGCTACCTGTGAATTGAACGATCTCAGAGCAGCCGCTTGCGTACATACTGAGCGAACGACTTACAACACATACGACACTCATTAGTACTACAGATCTTGACAGTATCTTCAAGCGATATGCGTAGTACATTTGCACCGTGGCGCTTACTGTCAAACACGGTCAGCAATGCGAAGGACGATAGTGACTGCAAGACACCGACTAAGACTCGTAAGTATCGGGACAGCGAACCATTCCAGCTGGATAGCGTTCAAGACGTTCAGATCCCCAAAATGTCGGCCATAGGCGTTGAACACGTCATTGGTGACAATCATTGTCTGGGCCGTGTCCAAAAAGTAGACGACATAGACGAGACTTTTGGTGATGCTTCGGTCTTTCGGGAATGCAAGATAATACCAATCTGCAGCGAGAAAGTCAGACGAGTAAGATACGGAAGAGCTTAGTACTGACAGACTTGAACGGAGAGTACACCGTATAGGCCCCAGTTGAGCAGGCACGCTATCACCTGCAGATTAACCTGATATGAGTATAACGCCACAAGTGGGATGAGCGTGAACGGACTCTGGGGGCGGCACTGGAAGAGACATCAGTGACAGTGGTGACAACTTTGCTAAGGACCTACTCTGCTTCAATAACTGACTGTGAAGGACGACCAGTAGCGTCCGACATGTTGGGGGCCAAGGCGAGGGCAAAGACGAAGCGGGTGCGGCATGAGAAGCAGCAGAGAGACAGACGCCGAGGTTATAATTGCACGCCTTTTCCCGTCGGCTAATCGTCAATAGAGTTCAAATCATTGACTCAGTCAGGGTGTCGTGAAGGAAGTGCTGTACTTTCAGCATCCTGCTTACGCCCTCATCACCGAATGTTCTACAGGGGTATGCAGGGTAGGTAGCCAGTTTAAGGCGTCGCCGCGGGGTCACACATACCGGTTCGTTGCCGTCTTCTCCATACATGGGTGTCTCCGTGCGAAGGCTACGTTAACTTCCGGAGCCAATGACGCTCCGAGAACCGTCGGCCTGAAGTGCAACGAAATTGAGACAGCTGGTACGGTCACAGAGGGAAATAGACTCGTACCGTTACTGTGTCTAACAACAGCCTAGCCATTCCTAATCGTGCTGCAAACCGAAAGTCATCGTGAAGGCGCCGCGGTTACGAGCGCCAGCACAGGATGCCACCGGAGAAATGCACGTAAGTACGTGAGAGCCAGCCGCGAAGCGAGCTCTGAATCATGTGTGTGACCTTCGATGTACTGTTGGTGAGAAAGGAATGCGACGGAGCCAATTGATACGACCGCATCGGACTGCGTCCGCTTCGAAGACGACTGAATTCCACTGTTGGGTCGTCAGGTCGAACCCGCGTGGAAAAGGTGGGATTGTGCGCTGTGTGGCGTATAGGGCACAGCACTGAACCTAGACAACCCTTGCGTGTAGCTCTTTGAGTGGGACTATCCGGGGTTGTAAGGCATAGGCGCGAAAGCTCAGACTCGTGAAGAGAATAGCCATGATTAAACAGAGAAATGTGAGGAGATTGTGGACCAAGTCAGTCACTGCAAAGTCTGTCAGTGGCTGACTTAAAGCTCGAGGACAAATTTGAGCTTGCAGATCGCTTATGTAAGCCACCGCCTACAGTTATAGGCGCCCAACGCGAGTTGGCGCTCGAACCGATTTCATTCCGTGACCACCACGCCGATGATCACGAGTCCATGACCGACTGCGCCAGTAACGTCGATTTCTACGGGATTCGAGCATTGGATTAGCAAGATTATACATATATGAGCATTGGCAGCTGGACGTCTCCCCTTTTTATAGTAAATACACTTTGGTCTAGCGCGGGGAGGGTGTGAAATAAAATGGTGAGTACGATCGTCTGTATACTAATGGCTCTGGAGACTCAACATGCAGACGCTTCCATTAGATGGGCCTGATTTACCGATGCCGTACCTGGCGTAGACCATTCCGTCGCAGTTTCATAGTCTTTCCCGGTCCTTGTTCCACGGGCGGATTGATCGCCCAGCAACGATATGTGACGTTTCGTGTCTTCTTTGCTTTGCCAACAGCGAACAAGTCCCCTTTACACCCACGCAGTTATTTCTGTGGGTAGAAATATCTGCGAATCTTCCTACAGTTACGGCTGCCCTGCCAAGTGGGTTGCTGATGAGCCCGTAACCAGGCCTGGATCCGTCATTTGGCGTACAGGTCGCCCCGCACCAAGTACCGATTCACTGAAATGTCTCATCCCGTTGTATTGACGGGCTATGGGTATCTTCAGCTCCGTGACACTTCTCGCGGAGACGACACCGCTTAAATGCACGGATGGGAACTATTGAGCCTGCAGTTTATAAGTCATGCGGCTCGCAGCTATCGGGAGGAAGTCAACGCATTATGTCTTCCGACTCCGCCTCAACGATGAATTTTGCACCCATGTACGTCCTTCATTTATGTACCAGCGACAGCACAGCACTGACACCCTCCCTCAAGAGCCGGCCCTGTGGTACGTCCTGACGCAGGAGACATGAGCTGCCCATTGACGTCGCGAGCCAGCTTCTCGGAGCGCTTTTCAACTGGGGGCTGTATGGCACGCTGTCTGTACAAGTTTGTGAGCACGACGGGATTTTTCCTGCATAAAATGCGAGCGCTGACAGCCAGTCTACTCGCAGATCTGTATCATTTGTCTTTTCCAAAGGACGGCTGGATTACGAAGACGCTGGTTTATGGTGTCTATCTGCTGGATACCGCTCAGACGATTCTGGTGACCAACGATGTCTTCAACTCATACGCCAAAAACTTCGGCAGCCTCGAAGGGCTCAACGCCATACAGAACGAGTGGCTTGCAGTACCCATACTTAGCGCTATTGGTTAGTGATGCCAGCCAATCACCGTTCGGCTGTCTTAATCCTAACTCTGTGGACTGTAGTGAGCTTTGCCGTGCAAGTGTTCTATGCCTATCGTATCAAGGTTCTATCAGGTTCCATATACCTCCCAGTTCTCGTCGTTGCGGTATGTATATACAAATCAAGCCCCAACCGAGTATCCTGACTCCCTGTATAGCTTTCCCTGACACAAGCAGTGGGCGGTATCGTTACCGGAATTCAGTCCGTCATCCTCGGAAACTTCAGAGATATCTCCCTCAAAGCGCGAGTGGCGACCAGTGTAGGTGACTCGCAACTTGAGAGCAGTGCTTGATGAGCTCACGAAAAGGCCCTCTCTCTTCATAGATATGGAGCGCAGGCAGTGCTATCAGTGACGTCGTCATTGCCGTGATGATGGTATATCTGGTACGATACGGGCTCTCCTCCCGGGTCTCGAGCGAGACTGACTTTGCGTCTGACAGCTTCTTAGGAAGGACACCCGGATTGCTAGAACACATGCCATAATCACGAAGCTAGTCCGCCTCATCGTCGAAACAGGCATGCTCACAGGCTCGTACAATATGCCTTATGTGCTCGCGTTGCGCTAAACATCTCCTGGCTGTACAGCAATCACCGCAACGATGGTCCTCGTCCTTTACATCGGCCTTCCGCAGCATTCATATTTCACTTGCGCTGCAACCATCCTCGCCAAACTCTATTCAAACTCCCTACTTGTCGTCTTTAACAGCCGCATCCGCATCATCGGCAGCCGCAACGGAACCGATACACAGGGTACTTTGCACACCATGCCTGGCGAGAGTAGCGGCCATAATAACGCACATCGGCATGTGTCTATCGCGCTCTCGCCTCGCGCGGCTGCTTCTGCGCTCGGGGGTGTTCATATCCGGGAAGAAGTGTGGATGGACTCTGACACCATTCAGATGGATGACCAGGTATGCTCTATCAACTACAGTGCCAAGCGAGGTTATCCTGATTGCAGTGTAGAAAAAACGCACTGGTCTCTCTCATGATACAGGTGCATGAACACCGACAAGATTCGAATTTTGATAGTGGGATGAATTTGTGGTAGCCAATATTTAGCACCGGAACCCGTGTATATCTCTATTTATGCCATTGTGCGATTATAATATAAAAGCTACTCGATTTATAACAGCTGGTTTATCTCAATTTTTGTACTGGCTTCAACATGCTAGTGCTAAGAGACACTGGCTTCAAACTGACATTCTCACTTCCCGGGAATGACTTGCCGGGTCTCTTCGCCGTCGTAGTTTCTATGATCATCGCCGGAGGCGTGAAAATGTTGGTTAAATTCAACTAAGCATCAGTGTGGCGTACAGAAATTGTCGTGGTGTGCGGATGGGCGTCGAACATAGACGTTGGACCCGTGGCCCCGTGACTCTCTTAGACTCCAGGCTGCCTTCAAAAGGATTGGTGGCACGGAATCTGCACCGATACGCTGACATTTCCCGTGCGTTGCAAAACCCGACCGACGTTTTGTCGGCCCGCCGCTTTCCTTATTTAGTGAGATCATTGGCGCCGTCGGCTTGTCTCATAGGCGCTCAAACAAGGTATCGATTTTACGACTACCATGCCCTTGACAATCGTCCACCTTACTACCACGCTACGGTACCAGCGATGTTCATCTATCTGTGCTTTATTTAACAATCCTTCCCGCGCACAAGAATGCTCTCTTGCAGGCTTGGTAGATGGACAAAAAGGCTTACGCACTTCGTAAGCACGTCTGATTGAGCTGGTCTTGCTGTGAAGAAAAGAGTGAGTACCATAACATTTGTGAGCTTCCATTAGATGGACCTGATATATGACAACTACATCTGTTACAGATCGTCTTTACTACAGCTTTACTACCCTCTTCGTTTATGTCTTAAAGCCGCACGAGGGAACTTCTCATCCACAAAACAACTAAGTGCAGCATTCGTGTTTTGTTTACTTCAGCGACATTCCATGCACGAAATTCACTCTTAGGCGTTTACGAATGTGGGTACCTGTCTTCGCGAATTAGCACTGGCACTGACCCAAGTAGGCTGTCGACGATGACCATGATCCCGGACCTAGCATAACAGCTTCTCTCTCGGCAGATGCTGATTCACCGACATATCTCAGGCCAACATATTGAAAGAAGACTGACACTTTGATTCCGTGTAATGGTGTCACCCACGTGTGTTGATAGGACTTGCTGAGTATATAGTCGGTGGGCCCAGTCATTGCGCAGATTTGGAACGACATGTCCAATGCACCCCCAACGATGGATATTGAAGTCGCAGCTATGTATGCCCATCACTACTCCTTAGCAAACGGCATGACGCTAACACCCTTATAGAGCCGGTCCTGTGGTATGTTGCCACTCGTTTTGCCTGGATGTCGACTGAGGTGGCAAGCTAGCTTCTTGGGTCACTTCTCAACTGGGGGCTTTACGGCGCACTGTCCGTCCAAGTCTGTGAGTGCTACTGGCCTGTATTCCAGTGCATTATTATGCTGACTTTTGGCGTGTTCGTAGACCTGTATTATTTGTCTTTCCCGCAGGATGGCTGGATCCCGAGAACTCTTGTCTATGGCGTCTACGTCTTGGACACAATCCAGACAATTCTGGTCACCAACGATGTCTTCAATTCATATGCAAAGAATTTTGGAAGCCTCGCTGGGCTCAACGCCATACAGAATGAATGGCTTGCGGTCCCTTTACTTAGTGCCATAGGTACGCAGCTTATTTTCCGGAATGTTTTTGTTGTTTGACGCTAGTCAATGCAGTGGGCTGCGTCGTACAGTTGTACTATGCATATCGTATCAAGATTTTATCAGGTTCATCATACCTTTCAATCCCGGTCGTTATCGTATGTGTCTACGAATCAAACATCTCATCAAGTAGTCTGACCTTCAATGCAGCTTTCCCTGACGCAAGCAGTGGCTGGAATTGTGACCGGCATTCAATGCCTTATTCTTGGGAATTTCACAGACGTCTCTTTGAAAGCACGTGTAGCGACCAGTGTATGTTACTGGATATTTGGGAGCCATACTGTGTTGGCTCACGATGCGCCCTTCTCTGTAGATGTGGAGCGCAGGTAGTGCTGTTAACGACGTCGTCATTGCAGTGATGATGGTATGCCTGGTAAGATCTGAATTGCTTTCCTGTCAATAATGGCCCTCATTTTGCGCCCCGTAGCTTCTGAAGAAGAATACTAGGCTCGCAGGAACGCATGCGGTAATTATCAAGCTCATCTGTCTCATCATCGAAACCGGTATGCTCACAGGTACGCGTCTTCCACCCGGCCTGTCATGGCGTTGATTGAGCTCCTACTCCTCAGCGATTACTGCAATAGTCGGCTTCATTCTCTACATCGGTAAACCGCAGTATTCATACTACACCTGCGCCGCAACCATCCTCGCCAAACTCTACTCTAACTCCCTACTTGTGGTCCTCAACAGCCGCATCCGCATCATAGGTAGCCGCAATGGAACCACGCTGGGAGGCATACACACACTTTCTGGACACAATAGCGGTCATACTGACGCACCTCGGCATGTGTCTCTCACAATATCACCTCGTGTAGCTGCTTCTACGTTTGGGGGGATCCATGTTCAGGAAGAAGTGTGGATGGACACCGATACCATCCAGATGGACGTTCAGGTAGGTTCCACGTACCCTGAGGCTTGACTGGCTTGACGCGCTCACTTTCCTTGTGCATCGACAGAAGAAACGCGCAGATACGATCCCTTGTGTTTCCAGTGCCTAGCAACCTCAGAGACTCGGACTTCGGATGTTTTTACTATCCTGGGCCGCGCACGTTTCGACGTGTACACTAGTTCTACTAGTAGCCTCAGAACCTAAGTACCTGAGCTTTCACAGTAATCTTTTGGGGGTGTCTCAACTTGGTGTGCAGCATCGTTTTTCACAGCCTCCTACTTGCAACTCGTTCACTTGAGGCCCGACCGCGCCTTCAATTCAAGAGTGAGTGCGGCTTAGAGAGATATCAGGGCTTTCAGAGTGCAGCGGCTATGGGCGTCAGGTGTGTGAATTTTCTCCGGTCTCACGAAGAATCCCAAATCTCACGTACTTGCTCCCGACTATCCCACCGGTACGCCCCCATAACCCGTAGGAAATGTCCCATGGGTGCTGCGGCGTCGTGCTTCAGTGCGCTTCGAGTACACTTTCCTCGAAGTCGGAGCTCCGCTTTGATGAGACTGCGACAATACATGCTGAACCAGCAAATCGTTCCCTCGGTCAAGCTTTCCCGTCCCACACCGACGCTCAGCCCCAACGTCCTGTGAGAATGTATGTCTTGAAACAAGTGCTCATCATTCCAGGGACAACAGGGATTCCTGCCCGATGACCTAGGATCGGTGCTGTAGAGTTCAGAGGTGAGTTATGTCCGTCTTGGCTTCTTCAGTTCTATCACATTACATACTGACAGAGTTCGTATTATGAGCAGTCAGTGAACAGAGCGACCTCTGCTTCGGTCGACCTCTACTTCGGTATCAAACACGAGCCACGGTGGCGGTTCGTGGTGAACCACACACCTTCCGTCCGGCTCCTCTAGCGACTCTCGCGACGCGCGGTCTTGGGCTCTGGGCCCGATCAGTGGAGATTATGGCATTGCCCCAGAGCGTTCGATATTGGTTGAACATAAGAGTGCCGTCCCAGGTAGCCTTGACGACCTTTCCTGTCCGACCACCATAGAACACGCCCTGTGGGCCTAACGCTGTCAATGTCGCTCAACGCGACCGCGTCGACGGATCTGTCACCTGTGTGAGTACCCCAGTTTTCGTGGACTCACCTCTCCTGAATTCTTGGCTGAATAGAGCGGGACCGTTGGTAAATGACATCTCAAGACCTCAAACTGGCCTTTTGTACTGATCTGTTGCCCAAAGTTGCTGTCTGCCCTTTTCAACTGGGGTCTTTTCGGGGTGCTTTCGGTGCAGGTCTGTAAGTGTCTGGCTAACGAGGAGCGTTTCTCGGTACGCTAAGGTATGCATGACAGACCTGTATCACTTGGCATTCTCCCATGACCGGTGGCTGGCAAAAACCCTGGTCTACGGTATCTTCGCCTTGGACGCAGCTCAGACTGTCGTCGTCACGCGAGATGCGTTCAATGCCTACGCCACGCATTTTGGGGACATCGACGTGCTCACGTCAATCCAGTTTGAGTGGTTGGCCGTACCGGTCTTCAGTAGCTTGGGTACGATGTCCTCTCGGTAACGCTTCAAAGTCCTCGTTGCTGACTTCCTTCAACCAAGTGAGCTGCATTGTACAATCGTACTATGCCTACCGTATTTGGTTCCTGTCGGGCTCTAAGCCTCTCATGTTTGCTATAATCACGGTATGCAGAATTCTGCATCATTGAGGTTTGTCAAGCTAACAAGTCCACTACCGATAGCTTGCTCTGTTGCAGGCAAGCACGGGCGTTGCGACCGGTGCACGTTCTCATTTAATCGGCAGCTTCAAGCACCTAGCGGCCGGCGAGCACATCACCACTGTGGTAGGTATAACGTTTATGAACCGCTAGCACACCCATTCACTTGATATAGATCTGGCTTGCGGGAAGCGCGCTATGCGATGCGTGTATCGCCGTTGTCATGTCGTACTTGGTATGTGCGATTGCTCAATGTGAGTATGCGAGCTGGATTGATGACAATATTTAGCTGTTGAGAAAGGACACGAAATCGGCGCAGACGCACGCTATCATAACGAAGCTTGTACGCTTGATCGTTGAGACCGGGATGCTGACCGGTATGTTGTTGACTGGAAGGATGGTGGATGTTATTGATGCTTCATCCTAGCAATCTCGGCTTCACTGGTGCTCATTTTATACCTGGCCATTCCCAAGCATCAGTATTATAGCCCAGTAGCGACCATCCTCGCGAAACTATACTCGAACTCCATTATGGTTCTCTTCAATAGCCGCATGACCATAGACGGCGGGAGCAAACGGGCCACTCAGAGTAGGGCCGCTGTTGTATCGGACAGTGACATCCACTCGAGACTATCCACTCTCTCAAGAAGAGTGATGTCGCCTCGCAAAGCCCCTACTAGTCCGCTGACAAACATCGCTCAAGGCATCCATATCCAAGAGCACGTCTGGGTACACACAGATAACATTGAGATGGACGATCAGGTTAGTGAAACTATTCGCCTGACGCAGTTTTTTGCTTACTCGCTACGTTACAGAGGTCCTTTGGCACTGACATCGCAAAGCAAGCCGGGCTGTCTTACGCGGTATAGGGCTGCGACATGCTGTACGTTGAATACGCCCTGATATTTATCCTATATGTATGGATTCGTCGTTTCATGTCGTGACTTGAGTATCGAATGTTATTGGCCTCTTGTCGCTGAAGTGTACCCGGAAGATAGATAGATATGAGTCTTACTTAATGGTACTCGATTTCGTTGCTGCACTATATATTGAAAGGCCTGCCCTAATGCATCCACGTGATCACTACGCGAGGGTCATTATCGAGTCGCGCGTCATTCCCGTGTCACGGACAACAACCACGTCTGTTTTGTTTCCCAAACCAATAGTTACCCGCTCTTCGTTTCGTCCCCAATATCCGCAAAGACTAAAGACGCTGCCTCAAGCTAACAGCCAAGCTCAGTCCAACGAAGAGGAGGTGAAGATTGAACAACTTCAACGTAGACTGCCATCTTGCAAGTTTTGGCCGAGTGTATGGATCACGACGGCTTCGACGACGCACAGCTCGCAGCGTAAGGTTTCCAGACTTTAGGCCACTGGAATGTTAAGTCTTGACATGCATTCTAGTGCCATCGCAGCGAGTCTCCAAGAAACACAAGTCAAAGCAGCTCCCACTCACAGTCGGAAGGGGCAGCCAGAGATCATAGAGATAGAAGATGACGAGGAAGAGGCCAACATCGCGTCTGATTTACCTGTGGATGAAGATGAAGCTGCATTCCAAGCAGACCTCGAGCGAGCCGTGAAAGCATCCCAGGCAGAGAGTGTACGGACAGCTCCCACCAGCGTGCCGACAACCCAGGCCTCAACAAGGGCGAACTCTGTTTCAGTCGAAGGGGGCACCTCTGCACCTGCAAGGCCCAGTAGAGCCTTTTTACTCGATAGGGCGCAAATGGAGCGAGAGCGCCTGGCAAGACAGCAGCGATTACGGCCGGACGTGGTACACGACGCCAAGCGAACACATGAAGAGGACAACGACAGCGAGGAGGAAGAGGCAGACGTCCGCAGTGCAAAGAGGCAACGTGTCACTGCTCCTCATCCGTCTGTGCCCCGAGCCAACCTCGCATCCCACAGCTCGCGCACTGCGTCGCCTATCGCTGGCCCAAGCAGGGCGAAGGCAACCCCCAACGCGGATTCAGGGCAAGGGCTATACTTCGACGGAGAGCTGCGGCAGACGGCGAATAAGCATGTGGGTGCGGCGAAGGACACTCGGCCTGTATTCCGGTTGACAGACATTCTTGCTCCAGTGGGTACCTCGTTCACATCGTCGTGGCCACTCTCTGACGGCTCGTTCAGCGGGAAGATATAGTTTTCGCCATCGTGTCCGCCTACGTCCTCAATCTGCCTTGGTTTTACCAGTTCTTCAATCCGAAGACACCGGTCGTTGTTGTTACTCAGGATCCCAATGGTCAGTCATAGCTCGGCAGCTTCTAGTGTGCTCTAACATCGCACAGGGAATGAAACCATCAAAGAGGTTCTACCTAGTTGGATCAAAACAACGCCGTTCCTTCGAGGTGGTCGGGGCTGCCAGCATATGAAGGTATATTGGTCTTGACGAATATCCGAGATGACTGTAGGCTGAGACCTGGATTTATAGTTTATGCTCGTGAGTGGCTCGTGATCAGCTCACAATGTAACACAATTTGACACTATTCGCATTGTTTCAGCTTTTCTACAAGACGGGTCGCCTGCGGATAGTAATCTCAACCGCTAACCTTATTGAGTATGACTGGAGAGACATTGAGAACGTTGGTAAACCTTCTCAGTAACTTAACTGGACCAAACGCTGAATCCCTTTCATTCAGAGTGTCTGGGTCCAAGATGTGCCATTACGTCCGTCACCGGTTAACCACGATGCGAAGGCAAAGGACTTTCCGGCGGCCTTCATGCGAGTACTCAGGGGCGTAAATGTTGTGCCGGCATTGCTGAACCTGGTGAAGAACGGTGTACGTTTACCAGTCATGTCAATGAACCCGACTATGACTCATCAACTTCCCTAAGCATGAGAACATTCCCCTCAAACGCATCGAAGAGCTCCGCATGAAATGGGACTTCTCGAAGGTCAAAGTGGTCCTGATCCCGTCATTGGCAGGCAAGCACGACGGATGGCCCGAGGTGTGTATCACAAATTCATATCAAAGGATCCGTGATAATAAGCTTTTCCAGGTCATTTTAACGGGACATACAGGGCTAATGAAGGCACTCCAAGATCTGAATCTGAAGACACCAAAAGATAAGGAGCTTGTATTGGAATGTCAGGTATGCCAGCTCTTGTCATCGTGCTTACTCAATTCGCTGACGCGGTCGTTTATAGGGCTCCTCCATAGGGACATATAGCACGCAATGGACGAACGAGTTTTACTGGTCTGCCCGAGGCGAATCCGCAGAGAAGTGGTTAGACGACAGCAAGGCGAAGCGCGCGAAGTTACCGTTCCCGCCGATCAAAATTCTGTTTCCTTCAAAGAAGACGGTACAGGCAAGTGCACTTGGCGAGCAGGTGTGTACAAGCCCTCGTTTTGAGCACGTTACGGTCTGACTGACGGGGATACCTCAGGGCGGTGGGACGATGTTCTGCAGACGAGCACAGTGGGAGGGCGCAAAGTTCCCAAGAGAGCTATTCCACGACTCTCGCAGCAAGCGAGGCGGAGTGCTGATGCATTCCAAGGTAACGCATCTCATACACTGGTCGATCATGCATTTGTGCTCATGCCGATGGTAGATGATCGTGGGCATTTTCCGTGACACTGGTTTATCCAAGTCCATCCAGCGATTTGACACGCCGTCAGACGCGAGCACGGAAGGCTCGGACAGTGACGTTGTAGAGGTTCGCGCGGGGTCGGAGACCGCGAACATCGGCTGGGCATATGTCGGCTCGCACAACTTCACGCCGTCTGCATGGGGGACATTGTCCGGGTCGGCGTTCCGACCGACGCTCAACGTACGTGCCACCGCATGCATCTAATTTGGGCCTTTGGGCTGACGGAGGACATGGGCAGATCACGAACTTTGAGCTCGGTGTGCTTATACCGCTGCGCTCGGAGGCGGAGTTGGAGAAGGTATCATGCTGGGAGCGACCACCACGGAAGTACGTGCGTGGGGAAGATCTGCCATGGGTGTGTCAACATGTGGACTTTAGTTCTTGTTGGATGGCTGACTCACCCGCGCTGTAGATGCAGTCAGAGTCTCCGCATTTTCAAGACGGACAAGGTTGACCTCGTTTCTACACTGCTGGTTCCAAGCTCTGCATCAATATGATCGTTCTGCCGCCGGTTCTCTTTTCTGCGTCGGAGGTGCCTCACGGAACGCTGGATCGGCTCGGAGAACCGCAATGTCCTTCTTATACAATGGCTTCTCTTCGTTTGCACGACACTCTCGTTTACGGAATGTTCGACTGCTTCGGCAAGGCTGTCTAGGCGTCACGGGTCACGGTCACCAGTGTGACCTGTCTGTAGAGGCTCGTTTGCGACCAACACAGCGAGCGCGAGATGGTTGTGCGGACGACAATGAAAGCAACATTCGCCTGTACATGTATTTGCATAATTTGTTGTGGATATCCTTTGCGGCGGGCGAGCCGTTGGAGACGGTCGTGACTTGAGTGACATGCGGCGCACCAAACAAGGCCAAACAGCTTTAACGGCGTCGAAAACCCGGCCAACAGCTTTGACTGCAACGGCAACGCCTCGCCAGTTTCTCGTCTTGTTCCGTCCCTCCTGCGACCTCGGATATAACGCAGACTCATAACGGCCTCACAGTCCCTTCTCTCGCTCGTTTACTACTTGGAATAATCTTTGAACCTACCTCCACCTCATAATCTGCTCTCGCCCACCGACTTTGTCGATATGCACATGTTATCTCTTGTCCCCACTTCCATCCTTACCCTCCTGTTGACTTGGGTGTTACCTGCGGTGCAAGCCAATTGTGAGCACAACAGCAATTCTCGAGAGGCGAAGAGATACTCATGCATGCATGCTTTACAGACTGGGTCGTCACCCAACCAGCAGCGGGAGCACAGTGGGCTAATGGCCAAGCGAACCTTGTCACGTGGACGAAAGGTGTAGACGATGGGATAAATGGTGTTGATATCGAGATGTCGAGGTTGAGCCAGGATGGAATTATCTTCGTTGCCCGCGATGGTAAGTGTCATTAATCACTGCTTCATGCCTGGGCGGCGTATCAGCTTGGCGGAGACGAGCAAGTATTGGTCACACTTGTGTTTCTTCAACGCTTGTCAGAGCCCCGCTGCAGTCAAAACGACCCCCTTGTCTCAACTGCAGAAGGCTCTTACTGACGCATTTCGGTATCGGCAGCCCCAACAAGCCCAGGCTCCCTCAACATCTTCCTCCAGGACCTCCCGCCAGCAGACGACTACTTCCTCCTATTCCTCAACTCCACCTCGGGCAACATGTTCGGCTCTTCGTCGAAGTTTACGGTGGGCAGCACCGCCAACTCTTCCGCGACCACCGACTCCACTGCGCCGACCGTCACGGTCTCCGGCGCGCCAAATCCCACCGCCGTCTTCGCGACCACCTTCCCGCCAAGCTCAAATGGTGTTGCCGTACCCGGTTGGAGAGCCGTCGAGGGAAGCATCCCTCAAATCATTGCGCTCGTCGGCGCTATGTCGATGTGCCTCCTCGGAGGGGCCATGACCCTCCTGTAATCTTCCAGTGAGGGCGGGGTTGTGATATGGTGGATCCCGGTTAGGCGGGATCGATGCTAGACTTTTGACGGGACATGGACCTTTAACGATCGCATGAGGACTTGGCTACAGATGATGCAATGCAGTAATACTGTTCGTGGTCTATCATACGAAGATCCGACCTGCAAACGCTCTGACTCTGGTTCACGGTAGTATTTATCATGGGATGTGGTTCGCTCTCGATGCCCATACAATATAAAGGGGGATTTGTGTATATGATATGGTCTGGACCTGACCATTCCATCCCACCGAAAGGCCGGATCCTCTTTCCACTGACTTTTATCTAGTCCAGCTTTCCGAGAGTCGACAAATTACAAGACTGCTAGTGCAACTTCAAGGAACATGTTTGCAACTGTTCAGTCCTCGCAAGATTGTGAGTATGTACCCTCGCGAGCCCTATACACGCTGCTGACATACTATGGACTTAGATTCCGACCGAGGGGACCGCATTTACTGCATATCGGCTGTGAATCTGAGTTGTGTGCAAGGCACAATACCTGTCAGAGACCGTCGCCTCATAGGGAAATGAAGGGCGTTCAATGATACCCAAATCTCGGCATGTCTTGAGTTTTTGTCAAGGAAAGTTGTCTTTGCCCCTATTACCCTACAGCTCGGGCCCTTAGCTGTGCGGGAATCGGTCGCTTCGTTATCGCGAGTCTTGGTAAACATATTGATTCTAAGGTGATCATAAATCCGGCATTTTCTTCAATGAGTATTAGACAGTAATGGCTTCTCAGCTCGTGCCTTCGCCAGAGTCTTAGTAAAGGACCTCGACCCGGGCGTGTTGCCGAGCGCCACCAAGTCTCACCAAGTGCTCGCGAAACATGAGCAAACACCAACGAGCTGGTTCGTGTAGGAGGCGCTGACAGGCTTTGAAGCGGGTCGTCACCATCCTGCATTACCTCGTCAAGGATCCGCTACATTCTAGGCCCACTGAAGCTACCTAAATCTATATTAAATTAACAAACAATCTACTGTTCCCGCTTCCACTGATTCGTGAATCGTTCGGCGTCGAATCCGTTGATTTGTTTTACTTCTCAGGTACAGTCGTTCTACTCGTTATATCTGAGTCAAACGACTGAAATGCCATAAATCAGACGCCTTTCGAAACATCTATTTCTCCCATCATTCACTTGGAGTATCTATACCCGAAATCGAAATTGGTGCTTATACGCCACAGTCGGCCGTAATATGGCGAGCTTCCCGCAAGAATTGCTGGATATGGTCTTCAAGGAGCTCTACCCTCCAGAACTAAGACCGTTCGACAACGTCACGGAGAAGAAAGATATAATTGCCTGCTCGCTTGTATGCAAGCGGTTCCACCTAATGGCTCGCCCCCTGGCGTTCCGCGACATCGTATACTCATTCTGTCACCTTCCGAACCGCGAAGCCTTGCGCCATGGGTCCCGCTGGGGCTCTCTATCTTCCTATCATCGGGGTCCTCCCGTGCCCTTCAAGACATTCCCCATGTTTGTCGAGTTCATCGAACAGTCGGAGGCAGTCCGCCCATTCATCAGACAGCTGCGGCTTGTGGCACGCCCTTCCGACCTATCAAACTACGGTTGGGGCGAAAGGGAGAATAGCATTTGGCAAGCGCGGGATGACGTAGATCCAGGTCTGCTGTCCTTCCTTCTACACATGCTCCCAGACGTGAAGGAGATCGAGCTCGTCGATGTGCTCACGGCGGCAACTGGGTCGCATGTCGGCTCCGTGGCACCGCCGTTGGCCCGGCTTCTCATCAATTTAGGCGAAAGGGGTGAAATCGTTGATGCTAGGCTGAACACCCTTCTGGGTTGTTTCGGCGTCATAGAGGAGCTGCATATCGCGAATATAGGCCCCGGGGTTTCGCATTTGCAAGCATGCGACTGTCCGGTGCTCCCTAACCTCCAGGCCCAGACGCTGATTTTTGAAGAAGTTAGTCTTCAATCGGCTGTTTATCACCATCTATCCTCTTCGCCATATATACGGGGTACACGCTGTCTCGACCTTCGTACCAAGGAAGGGCGCGGAGTTGCATACAATGATGGGGATCCAGGGCCGACCACCCAGCTGCGACGCTTTGTTGGCGACATTGTTGGCGCTGAAATTGAGCATCTTCGCTGGGTTCTCAATAAAGAAGATGGATTCAAATATTTGTCTAGTGAGTTACGCTCTCGAGATCGCTATCAGCTCGTCATTTCGTGACTTACTACTGTGGCGCTTAGTTTCGCCTCCGCTCGAAATTTCAAGTTACAAAAAGCTGCTGTCGTTAACCATCGGCATCACTTTGACGCTCTTCGTACCAGGAAGGAATACGTTGCTTGCAAACGACCTCCGTCAGTTCCTCTCAGGGATCTCGGTTCCGAACCATCCGGCCCTCCGAGACATTACCATTGAGATATTGTTCGCCTGCAAGCCTAAACCGCACATCCCTCGAGACCCACTGTCGTTTTGCGAAGACCCGATGAAGATGGTGGACGGCGCTCTGTTCAACCTCATTTTTAAGTGCTCCATCGACAAAATCAATTTTGTACCACGCCTGACGATGGGGCGACTTGACCAACTTTCTCAGGAACGAGTCAGCAGGCTTTTCCCCAAGCTGAGTGAAACCGACTCAATCCACTTCCCAGATGCTTTGGATGTGCTTCAGCCTTATGCGCACCATACTGATACGACTCATGCTTATTTACTCGTTCCTCAGGAAGAGAGTCATATGTAACAACGTGAATGCCTGTGTAGTTCAGCTGTAGCGACACTAGTCAACACGGACAGATTCTCGCGACCGGACCTGATTGTCTGTCAGACCAAGTACAAGTATGTTGACTATATGATGTGGGCCAGTGGCCTTCACTCTATCAGCTTCTGCTGTGTACTCGGGATGTGATTTTCTCGAGATAAATCAAGGGGTCTGTCTGCGTTCTCTGTTTCACAGCTTGCATATGTTCTGGATCGTCGACCCGAAGCTTCCTCAGGCTGTCGCCGCATCTTTGCCCAGCATCCAGTGGCTCGGGAGTGTACAATGACGAGTAGAAGCCGGGACACGTGCGTGGCGTTCACACGCGCCGAATAGAAGTATGATATATCGCTGAACCTACGCAGAACCAGGAACAATTCAGATTTCAGCTGACCGTGCCAAGCATGGACTTTCCTGTCTAATTGATATGCGTTCTTGCGTGAACGTGCCACAGAGGAAGAGAGACGATTGGGCTGCTTCCAGAGCACAGATTGAAGTGCCGGGGCCATGTTCTATGACAGTCGAAGGGCGAAAGCGTGGCGGCTTCTGGGCAAATAGAGCAACATGCGGCAGTCGCTGGTCGCTGTTCATCATCGTGAAGATCAAGTTCTCTATATTTGCACCCGCACTCTCATACACGTACATCAGCACTTTACAGGATAAATACCACCATAGATACCACGCAGAATCCCAGCAACTGTTCAGCGTCGATGCAGCCTCGGTCGGTTGGTATCTCCGAGGTGGGGACACGACGCCAGGCAGACATGTCGACTAAACACCCAAGAAAGTCACCTCCGTGCGTCCATTGAATGCCCGCCGGTCTCGCTTCACAGACCATAGCCTTTCTTTGAGTTATCCGAGGATGTCTGGTAGACGGAGGAGCTTGTTAGTCCGAGTTTATGCTATGCTACCGAAGGCAGACGCGCACCTGCTCGTCCATGGGGATCGCCTCAGCGTCCACCCAGACCTGCTCCTGCACGTGAATGCCGCCCGCGAGAGACGTCGGCGGCTGCCGCGCCGCAAAGGTCGTGCGGTTGCCCGGCGCACGGCTGTCGTACGAGATCGTGTGCAGGCCGCGCGGCGCCCAGTTGCGGCTGCCCACGACCTGGATGCGGCTGTTGAACACGGCGAGCAACGAGTTCGAGTAGAGCTTCCCGAGGATGGTCGCGATGCAGCTGAAGTAGGGTTCGGTGGGGAAGCCGTAGTAGAGCGCGACGTCGATGGTGGCCGCCACGGCTGGAGGCGCCATCGGCTTAGCGAAGAGGGTCGGGGGATGCGGGGTGGGGCGGACGTACCGGTGAGCGTGCCGGTCTCGACGATGAGCCGCACAATCTTGGTGATTATCGCGCGGGTTTCGGGCACTTTGGTGTCTTTTCTCAGCAGCTGAAAGCTTCAGTCAGCGGGGGGCCCGGCAAGGCAGACCAGTCCGCGCACCAGGAACGCCATGATGACAGCGATGATCACGTCGCAGACAGCACTTCCACCAGCCCAGATCTGTACGAGCGCGGATGAGCGACAGACACCTGCGAGTCTCCGTTCAGTCACTTACACCGGAGCTTGATCTTAGAGTGCGCCGCCAGGTCCTTGAAGTTCCCGATCTTGAACGCCTGCGTGCCGGTCACGATGCCAGCAACACTTTGCATCAGTGAGATCTATGCCGACCTGCGTGAGTATGCATTCATGGTTGGCAAATAAAGATCGTACTGCGGCGACGAGAATCGGCAGCGCCCTTGAATTCGACAAGATCCAGATGCGGTATGCGTAGTACATTTGCACGATGCAGCTCACTAATGTGAGCCAAAGTGAGAGGCCCCTTCGATGAGCGCACGAGAGGGGTAGGACGTACGAATCGCGTCCAGCACCGGAACCGCGAGCCATTCGTTCTGCATGGCGGACAGAATCTCCAGGTTGCCGTAGTGTCTTGCGTACGCGTTGAACACGTCGCTCGTGACGAGGACCGTTTGGGCAGTGTCGAGGAGCCAGATGCCCCAGACGAGCGTTTTCGCCAGCCAGCCGTCCTTCGGAAACGACAGGTAGTAGAAGTCTGGCGAATGTGCGATCAGTACATCATAGTCGCTTTCGAAGGAGTGCTACCCACAAACTTGTAGTGACAGAACGCCGTAAAGGCCCCAGCTCAACAGACATCCAAGAAGCTACGTGGTCACCGTTAAGTTGACGTCATACGGGAGCATAATTATACATACCACTGGCCCCGCGCTGTCATCGTCAAGTCAGGCATTGCGATCACAAGTCGAAATAGCAACTCACATAGCGGCAAGGTTCAAACCAGGCGGAATACCGGAAACAGCAGGGGCGGTAGCGTTGGCCGACATGGAGGAGCTATCGGCGGGCAAAATTTCGCTAGTATCTGAGCGGACGGAGGGACCAGTAGTTTATACTGCCTGCGGGCGGACGTAGTTGATAGCATGACCACATTACCCGCTGCCGCATTGGATTAGAGTTGCAATACCCACAGCTGCCACTCCGTCTCCACCTACCATATTGCGCGGGATCATCGTAGGAATGCACGCTTCGGGCGCGCTCGTCTGCGTAGGTTTGTTGAGACCTAGGGCATGCGGCGTGCCAATGCGGTTCTTCGCGTCCAGCCCGGGTACTGAGGTGTGGTCATCAGGTCTTGCAGCATCGGAGAATCCGGTTGCGCCTTGGCAATCGCATGGCGATGCCGGAGCGGTCAATGTTATGGCTTCAGTATCAGCTTCTTCCGAGATGGGGAACACTGCCTGGGTATTGAGTGTCAATGAATACTGATTGGTGTGCAGGTAGTCACAGGAACCCGATGGCAGCAAAGGATGAAAACGACCCGCGGCACCGGAAGGTGCCATGTAGCCCTTCTGCGAGCCCGAGACTGCCTTGCGCGCAGTCCACGGCAAGTCCCACGTACGGCACAAGGAGGCAGACAGCCATGAGAATATCATTTATTTTCTCTACCAAGTACACAAATATTCTGTCAAGCAACCGTAAGCTTGCATTTCATGACCCCCGGCCCGTAAGGAAAAAGCAAATGTGGAGAACGTGCGCGCGTACCGGAAAGCAGGTCGTCGGATGCGGGACTAGCTTGCGCCACGAAGGCGTTGCGCACTTGAACACAAGCGGAGGCCGCTAGCCGAAACTGTCCATAATTGACGGGACGTGGTGTCCACAGCGGTGGCCGGCGCTGATATGCAAGTCGGACGTGATGGGGGAAATGTGGGGAAGGCGGGCCTGGAGACTGACTGAGCGGCATTCCCCAACAGACATCGTTGATATCAGGCAGATTGCGTGGATCACGCAGCTGTCATCCCGTTACGTTACTGTACTGAATTCTGCAAGTAACGTTCATCTCCCCCTGGACTGATATGGACCGAAGTACTCACGGGCGCGACCAGCCGTCCCTGGTGTCCTCCCGGGTGTCCTCCCTGCTCCCTCTCAACCACGCCGACGCCCCGCTGGCAGCTTCAGCACAATGATCTGGCTCCCCGCGCACCCCCTGCTGCTCTCGCCGCTGCTGAAGATCCCGCTGCTGCTTTCGAGCACGCGGCATGCCGTCCAAGCGGCGTCGCCCCCCAACCCGCCGCCGCGGCCAGAGGAGAAGCAGGCGTATGCGAAAGTGAAGGACTCGATGGTGCGGCCCTCGATAATGATTGCGTCTGTGAAAATCCAGCACGTAAGTCTGTTTTCCGAGGGACAGGTCGCAGAGGCTCACGCTGCTTGAATTGCCACAGGCACTGCACTGGGCAGCCACGCTCGGCGAGACGGCCGTCATACTCGCCGCGCAGGTCCCCTCCGCCCTCTCCGACCGCGTGCTCGCCCTCCTCGCGCCGAACTACGCCGCCGCCGCCCGCGTGCGCATCACGCCCGTCTGGCTCGCCGGCTGCGCGCTCCTGTACGCGGGCGCGTTCGTCCGGCTGGCGTGCTACCGCGCGCTGGGCAAGGGCTTCACGTGGGAGCTCGCGGTGAAGAAGGACCAGAGGCTGGTGACGAGCTTCCCGTACACCGTCGTGCGCCACCCGAGCTACGTCGGCAGCCTGCTCATCTACCTCGGGATCGTCGGGACGTGGTTCGGGTCCGGGAGCTGGTACGCGGAGTGCGTCGGGTTCGAGACGGTGGGCAGCAGGCTGTTCAGCGGGTTCTGCGTCGGCTGGTCGCTTTACATCCCGATCTTGCTCATGTCGCGGGTGAACAAGGAGGACGCGGTGTTGAGAGAGCAGTTTGGGACGGAGTGGGACGCGTTTGCGAAGAGGACGCCGTACAGGCTCATCCCGTATATATACTAGCTGAGCGTCCTCGCGCGCCGATGTGGTACCTTGCATTCAAACTTAGGGAGTACTTCATGACCTGTATGCGAGGAGTTCGGTCATTTCGCTGGAGAGCAGGAGAGTATGGACTGACGCGACACCGCAAACCAGGTTCGTTGCGTTGCAGGACACAGTCAATGAAGCATACGATAGCCACAGACAGCCTAGAGACGCAGTAATCAGTGTATAAGTATGAACCGAGATGTAATTAGGGATGGTCAATTCTAAACTCGCTGGCCTGAGGGATGGACTGCCGCCCGCATGGCTCTCGCGCGAACGAGTTTTGGCGGTCGTCTAAGCGCCCACGAAACGCTGTCCGAATGCCCTTGTCCGCCCTGTCTTCATTTGCATTATACACGAACACTCCTCTGAGTCGCAGCAGTTTATTCTTGTTTTCGCCGTGGAATTTGGTCGAGGGCTCGACTGTCTGGAAAGGGTACAAGTTGGCTGTAGAAGACGGCGGAACAGGGCGGGCAGTGACGCGCCCCTCTGCGCATCACGATCGATCAGGAACAGCTGCTTCCTCCGCGTGGTGCTCGCTCGTCCTCCCAGCAGAGGTTTAGAATTGACCATCCCTATTGCGATGAGCAGCAAGCGAGAAAAGACACTGGCAGTCTTCGGGCGTCGACTTCGGGCCGGGCACAAATGCCGAAGGGCGCATCAAAGCCCCAAAGAGGTAAGCGTGCGGGATGCTGCGACCGCAACAGTGGAGAGCTGGTGGACTGGCTCTAGCGCGTCATTATCTTCGACAGTAGCTAGGAATGATCAATGCAATGCGTAATGATACATAGGTATATAAATGATTCTGGTATATGTCACACGCCGCCCTCTCGTTCAGACTGCACCGTCGTCTGCATGTCGTACGAACCGACGGTGGTGTCTTGCGTGTGGCCCGTGCGCGTATCGCACGAGTCGGGGTCGGACGCTTGCGTATGGCCCGCGCGCTTTCGCGCGTTGAAGCGTATGGTGGACAGGCGAAAGGAGCCGGACTCCTCGCCGCTGGAGGTGCGCGAGGATATCTCGGCCGCTTGGCGCAGGTGGAGGATGACGCGGCAGCAGAGGAGGGCGTGCAGCACCCGCGTTAGGCTGGGGGACAGACCGCCGTCATCAGTTCTGGAGTCCACTTTCGCAGCGTAGCCACATACTTGATGAGAAGATCAAAATATTCGACCTGGATGTGTGATTAGCCAGGCCGCGACGTCACTAGACATGAGCGGCGTACCGGAGTTGCCAGGATGACAAGGACGTTCCCAAGAGATAAAGCTGGAAGCGCATTTAGATACCCAGTTGTGTTGATCGCCAAAGACACTCACCTAGCAGACAAATAAAGAACAGCACTCCATCTCTATACAAAGTCTTGACCAGAGGGCTCGCGGTCCCGCGAACTAAAGCGTGTGGATAAGGCACTTGAAGTGGCATACACACACGACGACCACTCACCGTCCTGGACACCCTTGTACACAGTCAATACGACGACGACTATGCGCCCGTCCCGTCAGAGCCATACTGACCACTGTGCCATAGAAACATACCGATTTCCATGAGCAATACAGAAAAGAAGCTGCCAAAGGCGATGTCACTCGCGTTCACCAGGTTGCAGCCGGGAATCTCTGGCAACGGCTGAGGGCCAACTGCGAGATGTTCGTAAGCGAGCGAGTAAATCAAGGATGGTGGAACGGCTTACAGTCAAGGGACCGCGTGAAGATCGTTAATATGGGGACGTTCGCGAGGACGATGACCTGGAATACACGATTCAGCTCGGCGTGTACAGAGCCGTGTCAAATCCACGCACCGCCCATATTGTCCCTACTGACCACATGATCTTCTTCGATTGGTTCCATATCGCATATGTTCGCCACACCAAGATCACTAGAAGAAGTTGTGATGAGCGATGTGAGAGTGCGGGCGATGGCGCGGTGCTCTTACGCTCTGCCGCGGCAAAGCCCACTACCAACAACCCTACGCGACTGTGGTGTCAGCGAAACGGCGCCTGAATGGTGGAGCTTGTGACTCACAAGTGCCCAGTGCGTAATTTATTAGGCAGGTCTGGGTGGGTGCGTCGCGTCAGCAAGTACTTTGTGAGCTCTGAGAAGGCAAAGTGGCTGACGTGCGGAGTGATAGTTGGAGACAAGTAATCTAGTGCAGATGTGCGTCGATGTAAGCAGCCGTTGAAGGTCGGCATGCAACGACGTACATATCATGGATATGGACACGTCCACGAATGGCATGTATCTCGTGAACAGGTACATCGCCTCGGCAAACGTCCACTTCCTTGTCCAGATGTATTCCCACTAGGGCGGGGCCGTCAGCGAGCGACGCACGTTGGGTACACCGCGGAGCACACCCACTTCTTCTGAGAACAGATACAGCCAATCCGCAACCTGAAATTGAATCAGAATAGCTTTACGGTACGCGAACTGAGCACGGCTTACCAGAATTGTCATGCTGACCACTATGCCCAGCGCCGCATGAGCCCGCGTCGTTTGTCTCCCAGCTCAAGCACTCACCGCTCGTGTACTATCCAACGAGAAAACATCAGCATATCGCGAGCAGACGAAAAACATAAGCACGACTGGTACTCACCCGCACGACCTGATGTCGGGCGGCCGCGATGACGATGTCGCTCGACACCGACTTGTCCATCGTTGCATGAAGCCGTGGGCGGGAGAGAAACAGGGGACCGCGAGTCGCCCCGTCGTCGCCGTTATGTACGGCGCGGCTGGGCTGGGCTGGCGCGTCTTTGGACCGGATAATTGCCCGTCACGATCGCTCCAGCGGCGTGCGCGGCAGCAAAGGCGATCAGAACGCGCTGCGACTGCTCGGAGCCGCGGCAGGGCGTAAATGATGCTTCCGCTGGCCGCTTGGGGCATAGCGCGTGCCGGTGCGTGCCGGTGCGTGCTCGGCGGCCTCGGCCACGCAGGATCTGGTTCAAACGACAGAAATGATCAGGAGGCGGTGGAACGCACGCCGTGGCAGACCGTTGCAGGCAGATGCAGCGAGGCAGATGTGAGCACATGGTTCGTTACGCGCTCGTTATCAAACCTACCGCTCGGCGCTTGCCGACTGTCCCGAGCTGCTGGACTCCCGGAGTGCCTGTGGGCCTCGCAGTACTGTCTGTTGCTGTTCACAGTTGTGTGCCAGAGTAGAGGGCGCCCGGCTGTTGGAATGCGGCTACGTTACACATCCCCGCGGGACCCGCATAGTCGACGACGTCCTCTCCCTTCTCTCTATTTTATCTAGGAGATCGTGGTGAGACGGAAACTTGAAGGACATCGCCGATTCGGATGTGCCTGCAAGTTCAGCACTTCAGCATGTACAGATCTCTACTAGCGCTGATGGGGCTTTGTGCAACAGAATGCGCATGAAATGCGATGTTCGCGCAGTCTCTGGTCGCCGCGACAGTCTCGGAGCCTTACGTGGTTTAGGCCTGCAATGTGCCCCTTGCAGTGCGATGCAAGACAGGAGTAAATCCGACACTGCTGTTTCAAAAACGTTGAAGAAAGCCTGAGAGCTGATTCAACAGATGTGAGTTATGGGTTGTGGGCTTCGTGGCGTGAGTCTGCAGATCGAGCTGCCGATCAATATTAATGTTCTGTCAGGTAGTCTCCCTAGGCAGATCTTTAAATCTTTGATATAAGTCTGTCAGGCACCGCCGCACCATGGACGAGTGCAGAAACAAACGTCATGGCAGAGCTTCAGACAAAGTTCGTTGTGGACTTGTTGCTGCTCGTGAACAGATACGACGGCCATGCCACGGCACTCAGACTGCAGTGTGCGTTTCAGAAGATCTCACCGCCGAGGAGTGGCGCGATGTGAAACATTCCACAGCCACACCAGGACTGTCCCGAAGTTCGCACATTGAAATATATATGCATTATTCACAGCTACCAGCAGTAGTTAGATATGTGAGTAGTAAAGACAGTAGTACGAATAACTTATACACGTTAATTCATGATACAAGAACGTGCGCGAATCCGCGACCATCCTTACTCTTTGTGCACTGGCAAAGCCAGCTCGGGGTCATCCGAGCCCAAGTTCTGCTTCCCGTCTATGCCCCAGGTCTCATCCACCTGCGTGTGCAGCGGCAGGCCCTCCATGAACAGCGACGCCAGCAGCCCGAGCGCGGCCATGCCGATCATGACGAGCCAGATCACGCGGATGCTGTCCGCGAACGCGACGCGCACCTGCGTGCGCAGCGGCTCGGGCAGCGTCGGGATCGCGGGGATCGCAGAGTACGCGAGCGCGACGCCGCCGGGGAAGTGCGCGACGAAGTCCGCGGGCAGCTTCTTCGCGAGCTGCGTCTGGAGCACCGCGGTGCCGATCGTGATGCTCCATACCTGTACCGCGCGGTGTCAGCGGCGCGACGGACGAGGACAGACGGACGACTCACCGAGGCGAACGAGCGGAAGAAGGCGATGAGGGCGAGCGCGTGCGCGTTCTCCGACACGGGGAGCGGGGCCAGGACGGGGAAGTATGTCGCGGAGTAGACGATGCCGCCGCCCAGGCCGAGGAGCACCGGGAAGCCAAGGATGTGCGCCAGTGGCGAGTCGGCGCGGATGGTGGACAGGGCGGCCATAGCGATGATGTAGCAGACCCAGCCGAACCAGAGCTGGGCGCGGTACATCTTGGAGACGGCGATGGTGACGCCGGTGACCACCAAGAAGAAGCCCATGGAGGCGGCGTAGGGCAGGACGTCGACGCCAGAGCGGATCGGCGAGGCGCCGCGGCAGGCTTGGAGGTACGTCGGGATGAAGTCTGTGACAATGTGGGATGTGGTCAGCCGGGGCTCGACAGTAGATGGGTATTGGGACGCTGACAAGTGGCAGCCACAGCGATGAGAGGGCACAGGAAGTTTTGGATATAACTACCAGAGTCGGTCAGCTCCCGATAATAGTACAGGGACACTGGGTGACTTACCCGCTCAAGGACGTTCGGTTAGACAGTAATGCAAAGGGCACCTTAATAAACTATCAGCCAAAGTGGACCTACCAATAGCGACGGTACTCACCAAAGGATATTTGGCAACCTTTGCTTCATACACAATAAATAGAACCATTCCAACAAGACCAATAATAAGAGGTGCGAGCACGCGCGCGGAAGTCCAAGAGTAGCGAACGCCACCCCAGGTAAGGCCGATCACAACGGCGCAAGAGCTTGTGATGATCAGCAGGTTGCCCCTGGATGGCAATACACAGTCAGTGGTGCGGTCACGGTGCCGGATGAACGCTCGCGACGTACATCCAATCCATGTGAGCGAGTTTCTCGCGCAGGGAGCCTCTTGGGGTGTGCAGCTTAAGACAGAAGAAAACGAGCAACGCAGCGACGCCGGAAATGGGCAGGTTGATGTCTGCACACCCGGTGTCCACGGATGTCAGCAGGCCTCACGACGTCGAGACGGGCAGATGCGCACAGAATAACCATCTCCACTGGCCGCCCTGCGCAAATGCGCCGCCGACGAGCGGTCCGAGCGCGCAAGCAACTGCCCAGGTTCTAAGGAGGATTTCCCGTTAGACAGACACTGGATGACGATCTCTCGAAAACAGCACTCACAGCCCGATCAAGCCGTTGTACACGCCGCGTTCCCGCAGTGGGACCAGGTCCGACAGGATAATGCTGGAGAGGGACATGATCCCCCGCCGCCCGCGCCTTGGACAGCTGAAACACGGTGACCGTAAGTAAGCTCCCTGCGGCGGCGAGTGGCGGCGTCGACAGGACGTACTCCGCGCGGCGATCAGCCAGTTCATGTTCTGTGCGGCACCGCAGAGCGCGCTACCCAGCGCAAACAGGGCGATGGCGGCGAGCATGCACGCGCGGCGGCCGAATATCTGCGGCGCGGGGTGAGCACGCGGCGGGTGGGCACGGAGCGGAGGCAGGCCCTACTCACCTGGGCGAAGCCGCCGGACGCCGGCAGGAGCGCGGTGGCCGCGAGAGAGTACGCGGACGAGACCCAGACGAAATCGGCGCCGTCCAAGGCATGGACGATGGTGGGCAGCGCCGTGGACACCCCGGTCTTGCGGCGGACGAAAACCAGTCAGTGTCGGGACCGAGCGAGGGAGGCGCAGCGCTCACGAGTTCAAGCGCGCTCAGGAAGAGAGACACGCAGATGGCGAGGATGACGAGCCAGAATTGCACGCCCCGTTTCGCCGGGGACGCGGGGGATGTTGTTTGGATTTTCGGGAGGTCGAGGCGCGCCGTTTTGTGCTGCTCAAGCATGAAGTCCGAGACGACTTTACCGAGGTCGACGGTGCTCGACGCTGCTGTGGTGGGAATCGACATTATATAGGACGTATAATACCCTCACGTCCGAGGGCTTGGAAGAAAAAAAATGAAAAGAGGGACGAAGAAGAAACGGGAAGGGCTGCTAAGGGGCGTTCGGGCGGCACATATCGACTGTTTTATAGGTAGATGCGGCGGGGGTCCTGCATTTGATGCCGGCCGTGTAACATCGTCCTCCGCGAAAACAGGCATCCTCGTGGAAGAACAAGAGCGCAAAGCAGTGAGCTACTGGCGTCGGGGCTGTACACCCGGGCGCTTCGCCCGGCACCGATTGGCGACTTGCTCCCAAGGATGCTCGGGCAATCTCAAACATCATCGACATCAGTGATTGTGCATTGACTGAATCGCCCGCCGAGTCCGCCGTCCCCCAACTGTGTGCACACCATGCGACACGGCGGATGAAGTGAACTCTGTCCATCGCTCTGCAGGCATTTGGCTGATGAGAGGCCTGGTCAGTTGGGACATGATACTGTTGAGGTCTGGTCGGGGGCACGCACCTCTCGAGTCTCAACACACCAAAATGGCTGTAATAGTTCATGTTTCTTGGCTGCGCCGGAGGATGATCATTGCCCTGCGCCACCAGACGCATCTGTTCCACGGCAGCCGCAAAGCACGTGAATGCGTCCGAGACCGGAGGCGTCCCTGAGTCATCGTGGCGTCAACCGTAGCTATCATCCGCCGCCCATGCCCGTCACGGTCTGTCACGGTGGAATCGAATTATATATATCTTGTGTGGCAGTATGTTCGTCGCCGGCGCACCTAGGCGTAAAGAAGCGGAGCAGAATGGTGGGGCTTGAAGCTTGACAACCAAGCGGGGCTGGCGATGCGACCGCTTGGAGGGATGATCCTGGGCGCATTCAAGAGACACCGATCATGAGCTTTGCTTTGAAAATTATCACAAGCGCGCCAGCCAGGTTTATGTTTCGATGCGGCGAGCATGTGCACTGCATGTATGATCGCTTTCAAGTCGTCCTGGCATAATTGTTGCAACGTTTGTCGGGTTCATGCGGGCACTGACGGAGCCCTGGAGTATTAATATTAACATAGCAAGATATGTGATAATATAGTTAGGTCAAAAGAATTCAATGATCGAATACGACATACGCAGGTTCTGGTCAGAGGTGGAAGTGCGCGGCACTGGCAGGTGACGTGTTCGTGTTGGCACAGGGGCGTCTAATTGCATTTGCCGCTTCGTTCCGTAAAAGGTAACCGTCGGGGAAGAGGCGCTTGATTCCGTGACGGTGGTGCGATCAATACTATATGTGACGCTCTCGCAGCCAGACGGCCAGGGCAAGTGTTAAAAACGTTAAACTTAAGTACGTTCAGGCCTTCAAATGAACATGATAAGAGTAAGAGGCTTCACGCGGGGCGGTGTGAGACGGTGGAAACGACTGGAAAGTCATATGTGGGAGGTGATGCCGCACACCAGGCTGAGACGAGGCCAAGCCTGGAAAATTGCTGTGAAAGTCCGAATACTTGATTTCTGATGCTAGAAGTGGTGACAACTTTTGAGACGTCCGTCATCCATAATACTGAAAATCCCCAAGAGTCTGAATCTCTGAGGTCGCTAAACACTGGTGACATGAGGAATATCCGCACGTTTCTTCTGTCGATGCGGAATGAAGATGAGCTTGTCAAGCTCCTCAAGCCTCACAACAAGCAAAACATACCTGAACGTCCATCTGAATAGCATCGGCATCCATCCACACTTCTTCCTGAGTGTGTATCCCGCCGAGCGTAGAGGTAGCTACGCGAGGAGAGAATGCAATAGACAGACGTCGAGGTGCCTCAGCATGACCTCCGCTCTCCCCAGAAAGGACGTGTATGCCTCCCAGCGTGGTCCCGTTGCGACTACCGACAATTCGGATGCGGCTGTTGAAGATAACAAGTAGAGTGTTGGAGTAGAGTTTGGCGAGGATGGTTGAAGGGCAGGTAAAGTATGAGTGCTGCGGTATACCAACGTAGAGGGCGAGAATAATTGTCGCAGTAATCGCTATAGAGCAGGATCTTATTTAATGTCGTAACAGGCCAGGCGGAAGATACATGACGTACCTGTAAGCATACCAGTTTCAATAATAAGACAAATGAGCTTGGTAATCATTGCATGCGTTTCTGCAAGCCTAGTGTCCTTCTTGAGAAGCTAAGAGGCCCAAAATGAGTGTGTCTACTAACTAACAGGAAAGCAACTCGCGTCTTACTAGATATACCATCATAACGGCAATAACGATGTCGGTGACAGCACTGCCAGCGCTCCACAGCTACAAATTAGAGTGTCTCATGAGCCAACAAAGTTTAATTTTCAGTAAACAGTAGCGTACGCTGGTTGTCACACGTGCTTCAATGCTCACGGAAAACACTTTGAAATCTTGAGCAACGACGGACTGAATACCAGTCGCAATTCCAGCCGCTGTCTGTGTCAGGGGAAGCTACATAGAAGGTCAGATCATTTAGTCAGATGTTTGATACATAGGCACATACGAAAACAACAAGGATTGGAAGGTATGGTGACCCGGATAGAATCTTGATGCGATAGGCATAGTACATTTGCACGACACAGCTCACTACGTTGTGCAATGTCAATTGTATTAAAACTCTGTGAGATGAGCTACATACCTATGGCACTAAGTAAAGGAACAGCAAGCCATTCGTTTTGTATCTTAGTGAGCTCGGCGAAATTGCCGAAGTTTGTTCCATACGTATTGAAGACATCATTGGTAATTAGGACTGTCTGGATTGTATCCAAAACATAGATCCCATAGACCAGAGTCTTCGGGACCCAGCCATCTTTCGGAAAAGACAAATAATACAAATCTAAAGATATGCCGATGGTCAGCACAAATATATACTAGAGTATAGATCTATATTACTCACAGACTTGGACAGAAAGTGCGCCGTAAAGCCCCCAGTTGAGAAGACCCCCAAGAAGCTAGCTCACGATGTCAATTGTCATCCATGCGAGGCGGGTTGCAACGAACTACTGGGCCGGCTCTGCATGAGTGTTAGTACCGTGCTGTTTGCTGAGAAATTAATGATGAGCATACACAGCCGCGACTTGTCCATACATCGCGGGGGTGTTTCTGACATGTTGTTCTAGGATTGCTGCGACAGCTGGGACCTGTATGCGCTATTGACTATATACTTAGCAAGCTCTATCAGCACGTGAGTGATGTTCTTACACGGGATTGGAGCTTCAGCCTTCCTTCAATGCATTGGCCTGGGACATAACAGTGAACTAGCATCTGCCGAGAGAGAAGCTGTTATGCCAGATGAGGGACTGAGGCTCAATCACCATTGACAACCTATTTGCGTTGGTGCCAGCAGAAATTCGCAAATATTGATACCCACAGCCTGAAACGGCCGGAAATGCATGTCATACATTGGCTGTTTTGGAGCAAAGAGCACGCAAAATGCCACGCCTTATTACTCTGAGGATGAAAAGTTCAAATTCACTCACGAGGTCCCAGCACGAGAACGAGCCAGGTAGGAAGGTTGTACCGGGGATGTTCTGTAACAGACGTAGCTGCGGGCTATCAAGACCATCCAATGGAAGCTCATAAGTGCGGCGGCACTTACAAGCTTTTTCACAGCAGGTCAGTTTCAACGAGAGGAGCGAACGTGCCAGTGTACTACCGTATTGGGACTATACTTGATGTGATTTAAAGTGTGAGGCTCCTGGTCTGGCTAAACAAGCCTGAGAATATGCATGATGGTATGCGTATAATATTCTGAAGTGAAGCGCAGAAAGATGAGCAACGCTAGCCAAGTCGTGAAGTCAGCCATGGACGTCGACGTCCTCGGTGGAATTCATGCACGCGCGTCCCATAGCTAAGCGCCTATCACGTAAGCTGAGTCCTGGCGACGCCAATATTAATCCGATCGCGAGTTATACATAAGGCAGACTCCTAAACCAGTTCCTCGCGCACGATACGGCATTGGGCCTTGCTACTACATCTCGCTACTTCGCATTTTCTTGTATTTTACCTGTATGACTCATTTTTGCTAACCTTATTTTGTTGGGCGCCAACGCCCGCCGTATCATCCGCCCGATGTGAAACGTTCCACAGCCGCGGCAGGACTCTCTCAAAGCTCGCAGAATCCAATGAGATAGACATGCATTATTCATAGCTCCAAGTAATAGTTAGATATGTCAACCAGTAAAGACAGTGATACGAATAACTTATAGACGTCACATTCATCATGCAAGAACGTGAGCGAATTCAACGCGACCATCCTTACTCTTTGTGTGCTGGCAAAGCCAACTCGGAGTCATCCGAGTCCATGCTCCGCTTCTCGTCCATACCCCAGGTCTCATCGACCTGTGTGTGCAGCGGCAGGCCCTCCATAAACAGCGACGACAGCAGCCCGAGCGCCGCAACGCCAATCATGACGAGCCAGATCACACGGATGCTGTCCGCGAATGCGTCGCGCACCTGCGTGCGGAGCGGCTCGGGTAGCGTCGGGATCGCGGGGATCGCAGAGTACGCGAGCGCGACGCCGCCGGGGAAGTGCGCCACGAAGTCCGCGGGTAGCTTCTTCGCGAGCTGCGTCTGAAGCACCGCGGTGCCGATCGTGATGCTCCACACCTGTGCCGCGCGGTGTCAGCGGCGCGGAGGACGAGGGACAGACGGACGACTCACCGCGGCGAACGAGCGGAAGAAAGCGAACAGGGCGAGTGCGTGCGCGTTCTCTGACACGGGGAGCGGGGCGAGGACGGGGAAGTATGTCGCGGAGTAGATGATACCACCGCCCAGGCCGAGGAGCACTGGGAAACCAAGGACGTGCGCCAATGGTGAATCAGCGCGAATGGTGGACAGGGCAGCCATAGCGATGATGTAGCAGACCCAGCCGAACCAGAGCTGGACGCGGTAGACTTTGGAAACAGCGATGGTGACGCCGGTGCACACCACGAAGAAGCCCAGGGAGATGGCGTATGGCAGGACCTCGACTCCAGAGCGAATTGGCGAGGAGTTGCGGCATGCTTGGAGATAAGTCGGCAGAAAGTCTGTAACATGGTGCGATGGAGTCAGTCAAGGTTCCAAAATTGAATGGGTGCTGGAATGCTGACAAATGGAAGCCACAGCGACGATAGGACACAGGAAATTTTGGAGATATCTACCAGAGTAAGTCAGCCTCCGACAAAGTATTGACCCGACATTAGATAGCTTGCCCGCTCAAGGATGTTCGGTTAGACAGCAGTGAAAAAGGCACCTGGAAAAGTATTCAGTCCAAATGAGCTGAAGGATGACGAAGATGCTCACCAAGGGCTCCTTAGCAACCTTTGCTTCGTACACAATAAATAGAACCATGCCGACAAGACCAAGAATGAGAGGTGCGAGCACGCGCACGGAAGTCCAAGAGTAGCGAACACCACCCCAGGTAAGGCCGATCACAACCGCGCAGGAGCTTGCGATGATCAGTAGGTTGCCCCTAGGTCACAGCAAACAGTAAGAGGTACAGTCTTGTCGGTGGATGAATACTCTGGACTTACATCCAATCCATGCGAGCAAGTTTCGCGCGCAGTGAGCCTTCTGGAGTGCGCAGCTTGAGGCAGAAAATAACGAGCAAAGCAGCAACGCCGGAAATCGGCAAGTTCATGTCTGCACAATAGGCAGCCAAGGTATCAGCCAGCCTCAGGACGTCAAAATAGTCACAGACTCACAGAACAACCATCTCCACTGGCCACGCTGAGCAAATGCTCCGCCGACGAGCGGTCCGAGAGCGCACGCAAATGCCCAAGTTCTATACGTTCAGTCAGAAATATGGTAGGAAAGCAGACGGCTTGAGCATTCACTCACAGTCCGATCAAGCCGTTGTACATGGCACGTTCCCGCAGCGGGACGAGGTCCGACATGACAATGCTCGAAATGGCCATGATCCCTCCTCCTCCTGCGCCTTGAATGGCTGAAATAGGGCAACCGTAAGCTCCCTGCAGCGGCCAACGACGGCAAAGGCACGTACTCCGAGCAGCTATCAGCCAGTTCATGTTCTGTGCAGCACCGCAGAGGGCGCTGCCCAGAGCAAACATGGCCAGTGAAACCAGCATGGAGGAACGGCGTCCAAAAATCTAAGGAGAATAAGGCTGAGGCTGAACTGGGCTGGAAGCCGGTCGTACCTGAGCAAAGCCACCCGACGCGGGGAGAAGGGCGGTTGCGGCGAGTGAGTAGGCAGAAGAGACCCAGACGAAGTCTCCGCCGTCCAAGGCATGGACGATTGTTGGTAGAGCTGTGGACACTCCGGTCTTGATAGAAAAGGCAAATGAATTCCCGTCAGTGTCACAATCGAACGACGGAAAGCATACAACTCACGGATTCGAGCGCGCTCAGGAACAGAGACACACAGATGGCCAAGATAACGAGCCAGAAGCGCAGGTCCTTTTTCGTGCTGGTGGGGGATGTCGTTTGAATTTTGGGGAGGTCAATGTGGACCGTTTTATGCTGAACGAGAGTGAGGTATGATTTGCCCAAGTCGGCGGTGCTCGAGGCTGCTGTTGTGGGAAGAGACATTATAAACAAAGTACGATACCCTCGAGGCGAGGACAAAAAAAAGACTAAGGAACAGAAGAAGAAATGGGAAGAGTTGATAGGGAAGGCGTTCGGACGACGCACTCACCATTTTATAGGCAGATGCCGGTCGAGGGTCCCTGCATTTGATGTCGGCCGCGTAGCATTATCCTGCGCGTCCGCAACGAATAAAGGTATCCTCGTTGGAGATCAAGAGTACAAAGCAGTGAACAGCAGGCGTCCGGGCTGTACACCCAGGCGTTCTGCCCGGCACCGATCAGCGACTCGCTCGCCCAAGAATGCTCGGTCATTCTCAAACGCAATTGCCATCAGTGATTGTGCATTGACTGAATCGCGGCGCTCCCCTGACTGTGTGCATAATCATGCGACACGGCGGATGAAATTAGCTTTGTCCTTTTGTCCATCGCTCTGCAAGCATTTAACCGATGAGAGGCCTGTTCAGTTGGGACATGATACTGTTGAGGTCTGGTTGGGAGCACGCACCTCTCGGGACACATAGCGGCTGAAATAGGAGTCCTAATTTCTTCCTTACGCCGAAGGATGATAATTGACCTACGCCCCCAAGACCATCTGCTCCACGATGAGTCAGAAAACACCTCCGGCCTCGGACGTAGCCCTTATGCGTCTGCGTCTGCTGTCCGCCGCATAACTACCCGTGGGATCACTCTCTGCAGGAGGATGTCCGTCGCCGACGCGCTCGCGACGCCTGGACATACAGACGCGGCATACAAATGATGGGTGCTTGACAACCAACCGGGACTGGCGATGCGACCGCTTAGAAGGTGACGTTGGGCGCATTCAGGTTGCAAACGCCCATGGGCGCAGCCAACGTCCTGTTCGGCTGAACAGAGCCAAGAGCCATCCTGGCATGAACTATCGATTTGACGGGGACACCAACGGAAGCCGTGAATGCACGCAGTAGTGTTGACCTAGTTTGTACGACAGGATAACAAAGTCAGATAACAGCATTTTATGATAGTAAATAGACCGAAACACAAAGAACATACAAGTGCGCAGCAGTTGGTAGTTGTGGTTCAGAGGCAAACGATCATCCCGTCACTGTTTTGTGGAATCAGGGCGTCTAAGTATGAGCTACCGCCGCTTTACAAATAAGGCAACCATCGGGAAGAAGCATACCGACGCTGAGCGCCGCGTGAATGCACGTACTTGGATCGTACGCACCAGTACTTATGGTTTCAATGTATAGAGCCGGATTCAATGGTAACATGGCGTATGTAATGTGAAGTGCATTTCACAGAAAGAGCAGATAAATAAACCAGATGTGCAGCGAGCACTCAGCAGCGTAAACGAATGACAAAAGACTCATACTATCGAAATCTCCTCTTCTCTGGCTGGAATCTTTTGCCTCAAAGTAGCCTTGTGCTGGCGTCGAGACCCCAGCCGAACACTTGGCTTTCGGAGGGACTGCCTAGCAGCAAGCCGCTGCGCATCCATCACCCGCCGCCTACGCTGCCTGAGCACGTGCGAGGCGTACTGCTCCTGGTCCGTCAACGGACCTGACGACGTGCTGGCCCTGCTGCTGGTACGCGACATGTCGGAGCCCACCGACCCGTCTGTGGTCGAGTACACGTGCTTTAACGGGGTGGATTCGCGGGCGATCCTCCTCGACTTTCCGCGCCGCAGCTGCCTGTGGCGTCGGACGGCCCGTTCCAGGGAGGACTCCGAGCCCGTACGAGACAGTGGGATCTGCGGCAGCTCGAAGGCCGTGACCGAAGACTCGCCGCCCACGTCCAAACTGAGTGTAAGATGTCCGGTGTCTGCCGTCGCTTCCTCTGCGTGGGCGGGTCCGTCGTCCTGGTCCGCCTCGGGTCGCTTCTTCCCGCTGAGCCACTCACAAAGGCACTCGGGGTCGTGGGCGGGTTCTATCACTGGTTCATCGTCAAGTGCGACAGATCCAATCCGACTTTCTGGCCGTGGCGAGATGCTCGGGTGGATAGAAGGCTGCCTAGGGACGTATCTCCAGCTTCAAGGTCGACGTTGAGGAAAGAAGCCCGCCTGGTCACGCGTTTCACGGGAGCTACAGTAAGGTTGTCCTCTGCCACGGGTGTACCACGGATCATGGACTGGAAAGCATTAACGACATTTGACTTAAGGGTGGCCGTCCACCCACTGGGACTAGGCTGCGGAAGCGACCCGGTGGACTTGTTGAAATAGCTAGAGCCATTGGCAGGATATGGTGCCTTGGCGCTGTCAACGATGCCTAGCCCACGAGCAGAACTAGCTCGTGACGAGGGCCAGGGATTCTTGAAGCCATCTTCTGGTCCATAGGTGCTCCACCCGCGCGGGTTCGGCGACGGATCAGCGGGGGTTGGTCCGACAAGCCCTGACGCGAGTTGGATCGACTGCCGTCGTCGCTTGAGACGTCGCCTGGGACGTAGTTCTGCCACCGCAAGCTTGCCCAGATCTGGAGCCAGGTCGGGAACACTCGTCTGTCGGTCTGGCATGTGCACCCTACGATATGGGCTGTCGAGGATTGGGAGAGTATGATCAGGACCGAGCGCATCCGCTGCGGTAACGGCTAACGCAGGGTATTGCGGGTATGCATCGCTCCCATCTGGGTTGTGGTGTTTGGCCTCTTCGCTCCCTGCGCCGTACTTGCCGTAGTCGTAAGAAGGTGAGGCCCCGAATCCATTCTCCGTGTCCCCGACCTCCCGATCCCAAGGCCAGCGGACGCTCTCACTTTTCGTGCGACGCCTTGATGCAGCGCGTATCCGCATGAGCCATAAGACCAGCGCTATCGAGAAGCCGGTGACGGCTATGGCGGCGAGCGGGATTCCGACCCAAAGCCCCGTGCCGTGCTTGGAACTGGAGGTTGTAGAGATAGCAGAACTACTTGGGGAAGTAAGTGCGGAAGATGAGAAAGTTGACGAGGACGGTATTGACGAGGAAGTGACGGCAGCGGCAACGGCGGGTGCCGTGCTGGTTATTGGTGATAAGGAAGTCGAGGCGGAGGGCGACGCATCGAGCGTACTTGAAGTAGCCGTTATAATCGAGGGAAGGAGGGTGTTCACGGCTTGAATACTACCAGAGGGATGGCTTGTTGGGTCCGTGGTAAAGGCCGCATTGCTAGACTCTGGCGCAACCAAGATAGAGGGTGAAGCATCGGGCCCTAACTGTACGCCAATATCAGTAAAACAACTTCGTCAAGCAAAAGACGCAGCTTGTAAAATTACCGTAACAAGAGGACTTGCCTCCACGCTCACTGTACCAGACAGCCCTTCGGTAGCTGGCACAAAGTGCTCCAGACGACCGGTCACGACTTCAGGTATGGCTGGAATCTGGCTGCCAGCGCCGTATGCTGCGACGAGTTCGCCTCCAGGGCCAATAAGAAGGGCATTGGATCTTGTGCCCAAGCTTGCGTGGAGGAGTCGGCGGTGAGGGGCGGCGGCGCTCTGGTGTCTGGAGACCATCGTGAAGTGTGCAAGCACAGTAAACGCGGCCGGCGCAGAAGATGAGAGTACTCAGTACTCGGAATGAAGGTGAAGAACGGCAGTGCGAGCTCAGTCGGGTGCAGGTTCAGGAGACATGGTCAATATTTGCATGTCAGCCTAGAATATGTTAGCCCCATGGCAGCCAGACACTGGACGGACCGTCAGGCGACCTCCCAGGATCCCAGGGATAACAAGACTTCGCATCGACGTAATGGCGAAGGTTTGCTGGTATCTGTTTTCTTATTACTCCGAAATTCGGCGAACATTATGTACATGGGCGAGGAATACATGTGTACTGTTGAGCGGTATGAGTGTATGCAGTTCAAGCGAAGTGCAGTCTACGCACCACTATCTGTGGGACCCGTTACAATGAGAGTTCCCGGCCCCTTGCCGGGCTATGCGGTTATCATTGAGTGTATGCTTCATGTTGTGGTTGTGGTTGTCGTCGTCGTCGCAATTAGGCCGCTCGCTGTTTGTCGACCATGGCGCTTAAATAACCCGGCCAAATCCGGGCTCTTCAAGACAGCGCGAGCATTCACTCTACCTCCGACCTCACACTCCTCATTACCTCTCCAAATGCTGGCAGCGAGAACGTCGGCCGTGCGCAGCGCAGCACGCTCTGCGCGGCAGTATGCCACCGCGGTCGAATCTGCGGGCGTAAAAATCGCCGCTGTCGACAACGGCGAACCGACGTCCACCGTAACCTTCCTCGTTAAAGCCGGCAGTCGGTACCAGAGCAAACCTGGCGTCGCGCACGCCCTCCAAAACTTTGCCTTCAAGGTACGCAATACATGAAACGTACAGGAACCGTACGAGTTGGATCGTTTCTGACGCTTTGAGCAGAGCACTGGCAAGCGCTCCGGACTTGCGACCGTGCGCGAAGCTGAGCTGTACGGCGGCGTTCTGTCTGCAACTTTGACGAGGGAGCACTTGGCGTTGACGGCAGAGTTTTTGCGCGGCGACGAGTGAGTCGTGCACGTTGGCTCTGTTGCGTTTGCTGACCGGCGGCGGCAGGCCTTACTTCGTCGACGTGCTCTCCTCCGCGGTCTCCGACACCAAGTTCACCCGCCACGAACTGCAGGAATACGTCGCCCCCGTCTGCCGCGACGAGTCTCAGGCCGCTGCGTCTAACCCTGCAACACGCGCCGTGGAGCTCGCGCACGTCCTCGCCTTCCGCACCGGCCTTGGCGCACCGCTCTTTGCTGCCGAGCACGACCCTGTAGACACCGAAGCCATCAAGGCCTACGCGTCCTCTGTCTTTTCGAAGGGCAACATCACCGTCGTCGGCACCGGTATCTCCCAGGATACCCTTTCGAAGCTCGTTGAAAAGAGCCTCGGCCCCCTTTCCGCCAGCGCAGCAGCCAGCGCCGCACCATCCTCCTACTTCGGAGGCGAGACCCGTGTCGAGGTGCACGAAGGCCCTGAGACCGTCTTCGTTGGATTCGGTACCGCCGGCACCCCCACCGCTGAGCTCGCCGTGCTCGCTGCCCACCTGTCGCCCAAGCCTTCCGTCAAGTGGTCGCAGGGGCTCTCACCAATCGCCGCCGCGCTTCCCAAGGGCACCAGCGTCGAGACCGTGCTACTTCCCTACTCCGACGCGAGCCTTTTCGGTTTCCTCATCCAGGGTGCTACCGGCGAGGACGTCAAGGTCGCTGGCCAGGCTGCCATCAAGGCGTTGAAGGATGCGCACAGCTTCGGTAACGATGACCTGAAGAAGGCAGCCGCCAAGGCGAAGTTCGCTGCTGCCAGCGCTCTTGACACCAAGCTCGGCACTGTTGCTGCAGTCAGCGCTCGCGCGGGCGAGGCGTCCGTCAACTTGGAAGCCACGCTTTCCGCCCTGGACAAGGTCAACACCTCTGCGCTCTCAAACGTGTGTATCATTTCCCATGAATATGTCCCAATCGTTGCTCACTATTTCTACGCAAGGTCGTGGACAAGCTGCTCAAGGGCAAGCCAACATACGTTGCTGTCGGTGACATCAAGACTCTTCCTTACGCTGATGAGCTCGGCCTATAGCTTACGCTGTACAGTCCTGAGTATATCAATCACTAGATGTTATTTTCACTATAGACATTGCGTGGAAGGCAGACGCACACGAGGAATGTCTTGCTGAGAGTTTTCTACGAAGATCTGCTTCGTCAAGTGAAGGTTCGGGAATGGAGCGGCGCGGACGTTCCAGGCAAGGCTTCAGCCGCAGGCCAGCTTCCTGGCATGTTTTAGGTTCCGGTCGGTCGGAGAGTTGAACTTTGGCAGCCGTTCAGGCCTATCGTTACGGCACGGTGGCACGAGTGATTTCCACTACGCGAGAGAACTGTCGCGCGACGTGATCTTTTAATGTGCTGTCCAAGTTTGAGCTCGTTCCATTCGAACGACGTGCAGATCATGGAGCATAGGCATATTCATATTTCACATAGGGCATACTCGGAGAATAAACAGCATAGTACAAAGACAGCATTCACAAAACCATCAACAAAAAGCATAGTGCAGTCCACAAACAGCGTTCAGATTCAATCGCACACATTCAAGCTCGGACGCGACGGGCATGGACGGTCCAGTATGAGGACACCATCCCGGGAACGGTGTACAGCTCCCCCTTGTAGCCCTGCACCAAGTCCTCGACCTCCTCAGGGTGCCGTCCTCCACTCTCCAACAACATAATGCGCATCGACTCCGCGTAGATCAACAGCTGGTTGCGGAACCCGACCCCAAGCTGGCGCATGCGCGGCTCGGGGTGCCAGTCGCCGATGGGCATCTTGAAGCGGCGCGGGCGGACGCGCTCGAAGTGGCCGGACTCGGCGAGCCAGGCCTCGATGTGCTGCGCGACGGGCAGCACGCCGCGGCGCGCGAGCGTGCTGTTGACGGCGGCGAAGAAGCGGCACGTCCACGGGATCGCGACGCGCGGGTCGAGGTCGCCGTCCATGGACGGGTACCGCCCCCACTCGCATGCCAGGAAGAGTCCACCTGGCCTGAGCACCCGCGCCACCTGGTCGAGGAGGCCGGGGTAGTCCGTGACCTGCACCATGGCCGTCAGCGAGTGTCGTCGTGCGAGTATGCTGGGAGCAAACTGACCGCCATCGAGACCGAGCGGGCATGGACAAAGTCAAAGGTGCCATTGCGGTAGCGGAACGGTTCGTTCACGTTCGCCATCTCGAAATAGACGTTGTCGGGCGGGTAACGTGTGGCGATGGGCACTGCGCGCACAACATTAAAGAATTCGAAGCAGGGATAGGCGACAGAGTTCGTACCGATGTCAATCCCATCAAACCTAACGTGAGGGAACTCATGGGCCATTTCCAAAACCCTACGGGGTGTCATACAGTCGTCATTGGCTGCGACGTGTAGAAGTACTCACCACTGTCCCGTACCCGTACACAAGTCTAAAACACGCCTCTGCTGCCCAACCACCCGCCGTACAGGTCCTCGGTAGTTGCTGCCCAGTAGCTGGCGCAGAAGGGCGTGCTGCCCGTTGACTCTCTGTTCAGACCGGTCAGTGCTGCGGCGCGCACAGAGCAGCGATCGCCTACTTCTTGCTCCCTCGCATCCACGGGCAATGGATAAGGGGAGCTACCATGAGAATGGAAAGATTGGAAGAGACGACCGCCGCGCTCCTCAAAGTATTGAGCAAACTCGGCGGTGTCCAACTCTGTAATCTCGGACGAGGTGTCAGATCGGTCGGACCGCGGCGAGACCTCCTCGTCGGCGTCCTGATTGTCGTCGGAATCGGAAGCGTCCATGTTACGTCGACGTCGTGGCGGGTTCTCGATGGCCATGGGCTGCGTGGCGAGAATGTTGCTCGTTCTCGCAGACCAGTGGCGGCGCTCGCCCCTAGATACCCCGGAGCGGACTGCTGAGCCAGCTATCAGAACTCCGACGGACGATATTCGAACACAACCCAGACCACCCAGCGTTCTGGCGTCTGATCAACGCGATCGCGGACTCGGAGGGCAGGACACACCCGGGATGGAGGTGTCGGGAGATGGACGCTTACCGGCGAAGCTCGACGGGGCTGGTGATGATGTGCGCTGCCTGCAGATCGTCGACGGCGATGGGAGACTGAGGTTCGCGGGTGCTGGGCTGGAGGCTATTTGAGAGTGCTGGGCCGGAAAGAGGAACAAGGGAACCTCATGGAGCCATGGGCATCTGGATCGCTTACGACCTGGCGCAGAGGTGCCTTACTGAATCGGAAAGATGGATCTCTGTGGCCCGTCAGAACACAAAGGCGATAGGTTGGCCATCCCTGGGGATGAATGTAAAGTCCGCAAAATAGAGGAGGAGTCCGAACTTGAGCTTTTATGGAAAATAGACCTCGTCGTGAAGGGGAAGAGCTCAGGCGACGGCGCTCTGAGCGTCGTCCCATGCACCGCTTCCATCAAGGCGTCAGAGGGCCAGAGCCCAGATGCATGATGTCTGCAGAAAAGGGGAACCCGGGGCCTGGGGAATCACAGACGGAGAATGGTCACGCGCATTTCTCCGTCGTAGTGAGAATCGAGTCGCAGCGCCGCCTAAAATCTGAGACCATGAGTGATGAGTGAGAGAATCCAGGGCTGTGCGAACCCTCTGCCAGTGCTGCAAAGCCCGGGCGGCCGACTGCATGGTGAAGGAAAGGAAAGTATTGTGCATCTGTGGGTGCCTGTTTGGCATTATTAGGCCGCAGTTCTCACGCTCCTGAACTCGCCCCAAGCCATGTCATGCATCACCGAGTTCGACCTTGTTGCACTAAGCCCACTATTCAGGGAAGGTTGTTTCCGGTCACCGGGAGGCTTCTGTGTGTCCTGGGTGGGAATTCAACTCTGAACTTCGTGCTCTATGTCGTCTTCTGGTGAAACAGACCACGGTGTTCAGTTCCAATCCCAGTGAGTCAATATACGTTAATCCAATTGTCGGAGAGCGTCAGGCCAAAACTCACCTTATTTTGTGCAGTTCGATTGTCTTGTGGGAGTGCAAGCATGCGCCCCTCGAACTTACGGAGCATTCAAGCTCGAGCTTTGACAGCGTGGGGTACGCTACAGCCAAAGTCAATCGAAGTGCGTCGTCTAGACTTCGTCCAGATCTCCCTAAAGTATGTGATATTTAGCAGCTGCTGATCCGCTTGTCTGCCGTTTTCTCACCTCATGTACAGGCCGCAGGAGAACATGAGCGCAGCGTTGCTGGCTCAAATTGATCGTGGGAACCCATCTCGTCCGGCGGTTGTCCCGAAAAGGCAACTCCGACGGTTTCGTGACCCCGACCACTACGATGTTGTAAACCGGTGGCCAGAGCGTCCTTCAACCAGGCATTTTCACGATCCCTCCTCCTCCTCAACTTGCTATGTTATGGATAAAACACAAATTGCAAGGTTTTTCGCAGAGCAAGAAGAGCGCTTAGCACTCTCCAACGAGGATTCGAGCGCGTATGCAAAGCGGCTCGCGGAAAGGGGCAGGTAAGTCCACGCATATAGTCCGTTGGGAGGTCCTCTTTCGTCAGCCTAATAGCACATAGGTCCGATAATGCGCAAAAGGTACCGGAGAACGGCTTGGTGGCTTCAGCTTCAGTGTCATCTGCATCCAACTCAGGACCACTGCAGTCGCCCCAGCCAGAGTCAAATAAGCGTGATTCTGGAGGTGCGACGGGCGGTTCGGGAGGTTCCGATATGCAGCATATACGTACATCGGCTGTAGGAATTGGATATGAACTCAATGCCAGGTATAACTCTCTTAATCTCCGCCTGTCCTGAGCTGAAACCTACCAAACCTAGCGGGAAACGGAACTTTCCTGACGACGGCTCCTCAAGCGGCCCGCTTGGAAAGAAACCCAAACACTGTGGTTCTAATGAGGGCCAGGCCGGTGCACATCAGGAATACGTTGGTGAAGATGCGGCGCGACCTACAAATATACAAGGCAATATCCCCGCGATTCACACGTGCGTACCTGTCGTTGCCCTTTTGGAGTGCCTACAGGCAGCTGATTTCATTCACAGTCCAACCAACTGTCTGCATTTTGGGGCTCGAGATAGACGTTCTTCGGCTTCCCTTCAGACAGTGGCAGACGTATCTGTTGTTGCCGACGCCAGGATGCCTCCGCCTCCCGTTCCGTTGTCAGCACGCCCACGACCATCACAACGTGGTGACGTCGGCGGTGTAGAACCGCGTTTGCCGGCCGCGGGAAGGTCTCCACATCGTATCTTACGCAAGGACCCTGCCCCAGCTGAGCGGATGCATACTGGGCGAAGAGGCGGACAAGCAGATTGAAACGGGGAAAGCGCACGCTGCACCTGCCCCATACAGCTCTCCCATTGAGTGCTCCTCTCCAGAGGTGCGAGCCGCCTTATCTCGGGCAAACGCCACGTGTGGTGCTCACATACCAGAACAGGGCAAAATCTCAGAGCTAGAGCGCCCCGCGTGGCCTGAGCAAGTCCTCCACGGAGGTGCTGCGGCCGCTGACACCAGTAACATCACATCCCCGAGCTCGTCTCCCGTGGTCAACCCGCCTTCCCCGCCCAAGCCAAAGAAGCTCTCGTTCCTCAAGCCCCATGCGTCAGCTGCGTACCTCAGGGAAATGGAGCTCCAAAAGAATGCCCCACCGCCGCCCAAAAAAGCCTCAGCCAGGAAGGCTGCTAAGCCGAAGCCTCTCATGTCCATGAAGCCGCACGAGTATGTCGGTTATTTAAAGACAATTTATACCGATGAATCAATGAATAGGAAGGCGGAGAAGGAGAAGTTTTTGGCCGGGATGATAGTATACTATTGCGACAACGACCATAACCTGGCAACGCAGACAACGAAGAACAATCTCGGTTTTGTGCGTTTCTCCTCGGATACCCATACACTCACAGTGTGTTTTGACGTCCGTATCGCGCTTTCAGCTTGCTCGTCATGGCGCAACACTATTTCCAAAGTACTCGCCGGGACAAGTCACTCATATCGTCTCAGTCGCACCCAAGGGCACATTCCTGAAAAAGGCGGGGTTTAGGAGCTTGAGCGACATACCCGGCAACTTGCCTGTTCTTAAACCTGACTGGGCAGTTACCGGGCAGCGCAAGTCGGGCCTCGCTCCCTGGCATGATCATGCCGCCTTCCCCGAGCACGTCGTCTTCCAACCTGGAGTACCTCGAATCGAGCGAGAGCGGATATTGGCGAGCCTGCGCCAGTCGGTTGAGGGGAAGCCAGTGGAAGGGAAGCCAGTGAACACCGCCGACGGCAGGACAGCGACGCGGAGCACAGCAGAATCTCGTGCGTGTGCCCATACACTATCTCCACATCTATGAAATTTGTTGACTCTGTGTCCTCGGATCACAGTCAATTCACTCAGGACCGCGCAGCGGGAGCCGGCGCCGGTGCCCTGCAGCTCAGATCGGGCCCGCGACCCCTCTTCCACCAGGCTCGCTCGTTCGGGACGTCTGCCGCGTCATCGAGCCATGACGCAGAAGACTCCGGAAAGGGCAAAGCGGTCGCTGTTGCTGGTACCTTTTCAGACACGCCTCAAGGCTCGCGGGAAGGCAAGGAACTCGAAGACCCGCTGGCGGAGTTCTACTCAGCTGCGCGAGCAGAAATGGAAGCAGAGGTGTGTAACTCGAGATGTTGTATACCTCTATCGTGAGATTTACAATCTCGTTTTATATCGACAGGTCGGAGGGGCAGCGTCGATAGTGACGGATGCAGCTGGCACGCCGTCAAATGTCGCGGAACAGTCTTCGAAAGGCACCCGGAAGAAAGTCGCCGAGGTGAGTGTAATCCAATTGTAACCTTTGTATACAACATATTGGATTGTAATGCACTTTATAGAGCTTCCAGTGCGACAATATTCCGGACAGTCAGGGAGCGGCCGATGCAAGTCCGAATACGGATATAATTGAGAAGGTGGGCATTTCTAAAGCCTATATGTTGTTCATCGCAATGATCTATTGGGATGCCGTGCCCAGCTCACGGAACTCAAGTCCCTCCACGACACCAAGCTAACCAAAGAGGACCGCTTCCGAGTGATGACGTACAATAGAGGTGAGATACTCTGCTATCGCCAGCCGCAAATGCACTGAAAATCTCCCGCCAGCTATCGGTGCACTGCGAAAGCACCCTACGCGGATCAAATCTGTCGAAGAAGCACAGTCGCTGCCTGGCATTGGCTCGAAGACCGCTGCAAAAGTGCGTACTGCTGCTCTCACAGTAATATCGGCGTTGTATTGAAAGTGTCCGCCGTGGGTTCCCGCGCAGATCATGGAAATTATCGAAACCGGGCAATTGCGCCGCCTTGAGTACGAGCGAACGGCAGATGTCGACGCTGTGCGGCTGTTCCAGGAATATACGGTGTAGGCGCGTAGCGTTGCTCAGTCTTGTCTTGGCCACTCTGACCGACCCTACTATCTCAGGGCGCAGCATAGCGCACCAGTGGTATGCCAATGGGTGTCGGACGCTGGATGACGTCCGCGAAGGCAAAGGCGGCATCAAGCTATCCACGCCACAGCAGATCGGTCTGCAGTACTATGACGGTGGGCTTAACCTTCGTGCCACTTGCAGCGACCATCTCACGGCTCTTCGCAGATCTGAACTCCCGAATGCCGCGAGCGGAAGCGGAGGCAATTTACAATTCAATCAAACCGATTGGTAAGGCTGCCTGGCGTCGGCGCGTCCTAAAGGGAATTTGGTTGATCCTTGCTCTTTTCAGCGCTCAACATAGACCCAAACCTGTTCATCGAGATCATGGGTAGTTTTCGACGGTACGCCATCGCTGTCGCATGTAGGCCTGCCTGCAAGCCGTGACATCGCTTTACAGGGGCAAGGCCGACTGTGGTGACATTGACATCCTTATCACTCGTCCGACGGATGACGGGAAGACGCATTTCGGTGCGTTCAGCAACACAATTGGCCGTTGAAAGCATCGCTTAACTTCACCCCAGACGTGCTTCGCCGCCTCCTTCGAAGGCTGCATGAGGAGAGCATTATTACGGAAGACTTGAGTCTTCCGGATAACTGGGAGGACCTCGAGCTCGTGTATCGCGGTATATGTCGGAGAGACTCGAAAACGCCGGAGAAGGCGCATAGGTAAGTCTCCAGTATCGCGGGTCTCGAGGTTGAAATTATCTCACCGCATTGTCTGGTAGACTTCCTGACCGTGCCCTACAAGTCGAGGGGGAGCTGCGCTGTTGTACTACACGGTGCGTACTCGTACACTTCACTATGGAATACGATTAACACAGGGCATGTCCAGGGAGACGATATTGTGCGCTCGCGACTTCAATTAATTATACCTCGCTCATCTCCTTTTTGAATTTGTAGTTCAATCGTTCTATGCGTCTGAAAGCAAATAAGATGGGATACTCGTTGAACCAGCGAGGTCTTTACGCGGATGTTATCCGGAATCCGAGGAACAAGCAGGAAAAGCTGCATGATGGTGCGCACTTTCGATTTTTCTGTCGGGACATTCATGGTGACCTTCGGTGTTCACAATTGGCAGGTCACATAATCGCATCTGAGAGTGAGGAAGAGATTTTTGAGAAACTCGGCGTCCCGTGGCAAGAGCCCCATCAGCGCGTCCGAGGTTGACCGACTCTCGTCAGAGTAGTGCAGTCAAGCGGGGAGCGCCGCACTAGCTTACTCGACAACGTATTCACCCTATACACAACATAGCCCGACTGTAATCGACACATGTAGCATCCGCCAGACTTTCCATGTATCCTCCAATTATCCTGTATTATTAGCAGTATATCTCTATGACTAGCCAGTAAATATTCTAGCTCCCATGAATAAATAACACGCATCCAACCCAATAGCTCATCCGCGATTCATGCCTCGTCTGGAGCAGCAGCGCTGACAGGCCCAGCCATCAAATCCGCAATGAGTTTATGTACACCCAACTCGCTCTCGGCCTGGGTATTGGCGTATCATATCAGCGGTTGCGTTACGGAGCGTACGCACTTATACTTACCTCTCGCTTCAGCCTGATATCTTCAATGCCAGCATTGGACCCGAATACAGCATCGATCTCTTCCAGGGAAACATTGCTCGTTTCAGGGACAAGGTACGTTGCCCAAAGGTATCCGAAAAAGCAAGCAACCGCGAAGGTCATGAACGTCCCTCTGGCAGATAAGGTATTGGTCAGCAATCAAGGGTGCATGCTGACAGTCGATCGACCTACTGAGGCGATAACTGCACCAATTTCGGGGGTGACAAGACCGATCAGGACTACATGCAACGCTCCTCAAAAATCATCCGGGAAGGGACTGCCTAGAAAGGGACGTACAGTTGTTGAACCAGTTGGACGCAGTGGAAAGAGCGACACCTTTGCTGCGCATGGACAGCGGGAAGACTTCGCTCGGAAGAATCCACCCAATGGGCCCGTACGACATGCCGTACGTTGCAGTGTACATGTAGACGCAGCTAACACGCTATCACATGAGCTAGGTGAAGGGAGCGTGTGACAATCGAACGCACCCGACAGCGAACCATGTCGCCGTTGAATGGGCTGACCAATCGTCCGAGTACGTACGAATCTGGCAGAGAAGTTAGCGTTCTGCACGGCCGGTCAGATGGCCCTGTAAGAGTACCAGCATCGCGATGGACAGATGGGAAAACACCATAAAGACACTGCCCCCTTCACCAGAATGAGTACGGAAGCTGAGGAAGTCGGGAGATGTACGTACATCGCAGAAGCGGTCGACGACCTGAACCATCGAAGTCAGCGAGCTTCTTTGATGAGGCATGGAAACAAACTCGGCGACCTACCTAAACGATCAATGAATAGAATGACAGGCAGGACTGCCACAGCTTGCACAACACCGACGCCGCCTGCCGCAATTAGAGTGAGCGCGTCACCTTCGAAGCCCAACGCCATCAGCAGGGTTGGGCCATAATACAGCAGAGCATTGATCCCGGACCATTCTATAGATGCCCACAGTTTATCAGCTACATCCAGCAGGTCCATCAGAAACGACATACGCTGGAAGACCATCATCATGACGCCGATGGCGGTGCGCTTCCTATAGGTTGCGCTGAACAGCCTGCGCCACGAGCGAAACTCCACAAGCAAGGTGTTTTTCGACGAGCCTCTGCCAGTCTCTGCAACCGCACGTGATATCATCATGACTTCAGTGCGCATTTCCAGTAGCTCTAGCTGAATTGTACGATGAATAATGTCAGCTTACGGTGGAGCGGAAAGGATAGATCAAATTGGGCGTAGGAGCACTGACCTGAGTCAGAACGGGCTCATCACCACGGAGAAGGCGTAACACAAACGCAGCGTCATCATATCGCCCTTGCGCCACCAGTAGTCGGGGGGAAGGAGGCAATATTCTGCGGAACATTGCTCCTACGAACAGAACGAAGGCAGGGACCAATTGGATGAAAAGCGGCAGGCGCCATGATAGTGACGAGTTGACTGAGGACGCAAGCGCAATGTAAGATACGGTAGTCTTGAAGGATGAATACTCTCACCATTTCTTGTTAGGAAGCCTGTCAAGAACCCGAGGACGACCCCAACAACAATGGAGAGTTGCTCTAAAGCCATTAAGGACCCTCTAACTTCTGGCGGACTTATTTCAGCCATATACAGTGGAGTCAGGGTGCTATTACCTAGCAATGTCAATGGTGAGCATTGAGGAGTTGAGATAGACATTCGCACCTGAGAGCGCCCACCCCAAGACCGCCTATTGCTCGTCCAATAACAATATGCGTTAAAGTTTGTGCAGCAAATTGCAAGGAAGATCCAATGGAGAATACGACTATATGTCAAGCCAAGGGCGGTAAGTGATCACTGGTAATACTTGGAATGAGCTTCAGTTCTGATTACGTACCACAAGCAAGTACTATCGCCTCACTCCTGGAAAAGCGATCGGCAAAGATACCAGCAAGCAGCGCTCCTGCCAAAGCCCCAAACTCGAGCATAGCCGCTGCAGAGAAGAATATTGATATGAGCTAACACTAACAGCAGTTCCTCGGACTCACTCATCAGTCCCTTCTCCCAGGGTCCAACAGGCCATCGGTCGAGAAAGCTTTTCATCACAAGAATATTTGCCACTACTCCTTGATCATAGCCGAACAACAAGCCGCCTATTGAGGCGAATATGGCAGACCGTAGCGCAAATGGGTTGCGCAGTAATCCCGCCAGGCCGCCAGGACCGTAAGCGTAGGTGTAACCGTGACCTTCCGGCAAGAGTTTCAGAAAGCCTCCATGTGATGTAGTATATATTACATTGTCGTTTGAAAGCACTGGTAACGGTGAAGTGGGCGCCGAAGGTGAGGTTGGTTCATTGTCCGCAGATTCGGATGGTAATGCTACATATGCCCGGCTTCGCCTGCTCTGTAGATATGAGCACTCAGTAACGCTTGTGGCAAGATCAGTTCCACTCACCATGAGTGTGGTCATGCAGGCGGCATGTACTTCAAGGGTTCGGGAGAGGAGCGAGAGGTTGTTGAGAAAGAGTGGACGGACACGGACGCCGGACAGCGGAATTCGGAGCAAGCGGCGATCTCGGGCATCACCCCGAACAATACTAAATATGGAGATTAAGTCGGCATGTTTAGCGCCTGAATAAAGTGACTCGGAGGTGGCACTGGCAGTTCGACTTTCGTTGTTGTCATCAACCAATATTCAAAATGTCCAGCTTTGTGCACTGCACACCTCTTCGTACTCCAGAAATGTTAATCTCACAAGCTGCGCCTCGCACAAAGAATGTTTCCCTTTAGACAGGGGGAAACTCAGCAGGGTAAGTATTGTTTCAGGCTCGACTGTAATATATTGCAGCCAATTGACGCTTCCCTTCTACCGATACTTAGATACAAGCATTTGAAGACCTTTAATGTAGCTCAACAATATGCTTGAACGGCTACACACGTGTGAAGAGGTCGCCCAGGAGAGGCAGCACACCGTCTGGAACATGATCTGAATCACTCGAAGCGTGAGGCCACATCTGATTGAAAGTGCGGATGTACTGGGTCCGAGTGGATGCGGAGGAGATACGGCACTTGTTTCTGTCGTCTTACACAATCCACATGGTCGCTTAAATACAGCTGGATCTCCGTTAGACCTCTGCGCAATTTGTCTCTTCTACCACACAGGATGACTCGAGATTGCGTTTTACCTATCCCAAAACCGCCTCATAAAGAAGGATGCAACTTCAAGACACCACCCTTGGATAGCTCTCTGACCGTGCCACAGATCTATGACTGGCACTATGCTCATAATCCGGATCAGCCAGTCTTCGTATTCAAGCCAAGGGACTCTCAGGATCTTGTGACACTAACGTACAGTGATGTAGTCCCAGCTATACATCGGGCAGGAAAACGTGTTTTGGATATCAGTGGTCTCATTTCAAGGAAACCGGGGACAGCGCCAGTCGGGCCAATTGCAATTGTTGCAGCCGCCGGTACGCCACGCCTCACTGCCTGTCTTGTCTTACGCTAGTGCTTACTAGCCCCTCACTAACAGACGCAATCACATATTTTTGCACGGTTGCAGGAATACTGAGGGCCGGCATCACGGTCGCGCCCATTGCGCTGATCAATACACCTCCCGCGATAGCAGAACTATTGCGGGAGACGGCATCTACGCATATCCTCGTCAGCGATGATCAGGCCGCTCGGAGCTTGGTGCAGTCGGCCCTTGATCTGCTTTCAAAGGACGGCCTGCAACATCTTCCACTCGTGTTGCCCATGATCCAATACGCCCAGATCTTCGGCGTGGATGGGCCTTTTCAATTTTGCCGGACCAAGAGTACGACTATTCGGCACCGGCGATATACGTGCATTCCTCTGGTTAGTGCAGCAGGACTTGATTTTCGAGAGCATTTGGTTAATGTGCAAGCTCCAGGCTCGTCCTCCCTGCCAAAGCCGATCGCTTGGACGCACGCTTCATTCCTACAGGTAGCGGCGACTCCTTGTCAGTGTATATCGGTGGAGGTGTATGGGTCAACAAAGCTAAATCCCCTTTGATTAGGTCTTGGTTCTTACGACCTCCGGGACGAGGTTTTCGGGATTCAAGGTCTTTCCATGGCTCATGCCAGCGGTATCAATCACATTGCATTTCTCGTAAGCAATCTTTGTTGTCATTCCGAGTCAATGTTAACCATAATGACAGTGCTCCAGCGGATACGCCGCTGCAACCTTACCTCCGGGTCCTCCATACGTAGCGCCTAATCCGGAAGTTGTCATGAGCTCTTTCCGCGACACTCGACCGTCGTTCGTAATCTGCCTTCCGAGCTATCTAGAGGTGTGTCCGTCTCTGAATCCCTAATTATGCTATACCTGTTGACATAATCCTTTAGGCTTGGTCCCACGACGAAAAGGACGTGGAGTTTCTGAAAAGTCTCAAGGCCATAGTGGGTCTATCTATGTCGTCACTACTGATTCTATACTAATTTTCGCTTCGTTCGTAGGCCTACGGCGGCGGCCCACTAGTCCAAGCACTCGGGGATGCTCTAGTTAAGAAAGGCGTTCCGATCTGCGCGGTCTATGGCTCGTGAGCATCTCTCGCCAAAGCCTCGAGTATGCTCACTCTCATAAATGGACACTGCCAGAACCGAGGCGGGAGTAATCGGCCATTTCTTTCCAGGTATATGCTCATGAAGTCCAAGCAAAAGATATCGGCTGACTATGCCGCAGATGTTATTGGCAAGGACTGGATGTACTTCCGTATAAACCGCCACTGCTCCGCTCAGTTCGTTCCTGCAGGCCCTGGGATATACGAACTGATCGTTACTGTGGGTATCAATCGTGCAGCCAGACTTCGTTCTACTCACCGTCTATTGCAGAAAGCGCCTACGCAGGAGCTGCCCGTTGTGAATTCTTCCTTCAAGGGCCAAGAGGCATACGCTACCAACGACCTGTTGGAAGAGACACCCCACGAAGGAAGGTTTCTGGAGGATATATGGTCGCGCCGATGATCAGGTGACATTGGCGAATGGATTGAAGGTATGTATCTGATCTTTTGAATGGACCTAGACTCGCAGCGCATGCTCGCAGACAAACCCCGGACCAATAGGTACGACCGACGCCTTTGTTCTGGTCAAGTCTACGTTTATTGACGCGTCCGCTACCAGAGGCGGTGTTATGCGAGGATCCCGGGGTTAAGGCCGCAATGGTATTTGGCAGGGGCAAGACGCACGTTGGAGTATTGATATTTTCCGACGATCCCGCCGTCGCAGGTTCAAGCGATGCCGACGCTGTAGGGCAGTTCAGGGACCATATCTGGTTAGAGAGGAACATTCGTTTTCAAATAACGTATCAGTAAGCTGATGCGGTTGTTCACGCAGGCCAGTGGTGGAACGTATAAACTCCTCAGTGCCAAAAACATTCTCACATCTTCAAAGAGGTGAGTCAAAAGGTCCGACTGGCTATATTTGTAGCGCTGATCTTCGACCATTCAGATGATACTGATATCGTCCCCGTCGAAACCACTGCTGCTCACTGAGAAGCGGACAGTTAGACGTGGTGCCACACTGGCACTCTACAACGATGATATCGAGGCGCTCTATCGCATGCAAGGGGCAGCGGCTCTCGTCGGCATCGAATCTCCATCAAGGTGGACTCTCGAAAATACGCGTGTATTCGTTCGGTCTGTCGTTCAACAGGTGTTGCCCTCTATAAACTCGAACGTCGACAATTTCTTCGAACACGGCTGTACCAGGTATGTTTCCTTCACCCGGTCGAACATGCAGCATACTCACGATGATTAGTTTGCACTCACTCTGGATCAGCAACGCGATCATCGATGCTCTTGGCCTCTCTGCGAAGTATCGATCCAGGAACTTTATGTATTACTACCCCAGCATCACATCGTTGTCTGGATTCATACACGATTTGGCTAATAACCTGACGTCCGCGGAAAGCGGTACCGGATCGAAGGAATCCCGTGTTGCGAAAATGGAGGAGCTTGTTCAGCGCTTTTCACAAAGCTTCGACTGCCCTCAAGACGCCACATGGTGAACTTGTCATGCCCAGATCCAGCAAGGGACGTTGTCGTTATCACAGGAACCACTGGAGCGTTGGGTGCCTACGTCTTGGCCAAGCTTCTCGCCAGCGATGAGATAGCGCATGTGTACGCCCTCGATCGTAGAGCCACAGACGGAAGATCGATTGCCGACAGGCAGCGAGAAAGCCTGGAGAAGCGGAATCTGGACCCCATGCTTCTGTCTTCTTCGAAAGTCACCTCCCTCGAAGCCGAGTTCGCTGCGGAAGGTCTTGGCCTCGCAGGGGAGATTCAAAGCGAAGTGAAATTTCTAACTCATGTTGGAGGTTTTCTGTTTTGCTAATGTTTCATAAACCAGCTTCGTGATTCGGTGACTCATGTCATCCATTTGGGTACGTGTTGCGCTGCTGCTGAGCTTGTAATGAGTTTTATTGCTTACAACCTCCCGCAGGGTGGCCGGTTAACTTCAATTTGACTTTGGACTCGTTCGTCGAACCCTTAGAAGGTGTCAGGCAGCTCATCAAATTTTCCCTCTCGTCGAAGATGGAGCGCGCTCCACGTCTCATCTTTGCTAGCACAGCTGGTATTTTTCATGGTATGTGTCGGCACGTCGTTTACATTGCTACGTGCTCACAAAACGGTGCAGGATCTCACCAGAACTACGTTGTTGAAGAACAGCCCATTCACGATGCAGCCGCGGCTGTCGGTCTGGGTTATACCGAATCCAAATGGGTTGCCGAAAGGATGTTGGAGGCGTCTGCGCGGCAAGGACGATTGAACTCCCTCACCGTTCGGCTAGGCCAGTTGTCGGGAGGAATTGGCGGTGTCTGGGATACGAAGGAATGGATCCCGGCTATGATTCGAACCAGCGTCTCGTTGGCCAAGGTACCCGAGCTACATGGGGTGAGTGTTCATACTCTCCTACGGTTAGCATGACTGACGGCAATGCTGCAGATCGCGGATTGGGTTCCGCTGGATGCCGCAGCTTCTGCACTTCTCGAGTCGCGGAATGCGCCATTTCACGTCGTCCATATGGTCCACCCAAACCCGGTCTCGCTGCAATCTGTCATGCGCGCCTTTGCTGAGGAGCTGAAACTGCCTCTCTGCTCGTACGCCGAATGGCTACAGTCTCTAGAACAACACGCCGGGAAAGTATACGACCCACGGACGACGGATCGACTGCCTGCGTTGAAGGCTTTGGACTTCTTCCGAAGTCTGAGAGACGGCCACGTAGACGTTGGTGATGGAAAGTCACCTGAGGTGCGCATTCGTTGCGACAACGCCTTGGAAGTCTCTGCGTCGCTCCGGGAATTACCCCAGCTTGGGCGGGGACAGGTCAAGACTTGGGTTGAATACTGGACGAGCATTGGTTATATATAGTTGTGTAGTATTGTTCCCATGTCCACGGTCGGCATGCGCCTGAGCATTGTAGTGTTCAACACGAGCTTGCTGGCAGCACGAGCCCTGGAAAGAATGCAAGCAATACGCAAGACGTTCTCTTCGTTCCATGACTCGATTCGTGTATGATGGGCACCACTGCTGGCCTACACTGGCCCAGTATTAGATAGTCTCCCCAGGCTGCAACTCCCGTCGATGGACCACGCTGACGACTTCACATATTTTCAACAAACTATCTGAAAGACAACATATGTGTATTCTGTTACAACGAATATCTATCCCTTATACAACCCACAATCAGAATCCGAAAGAGTGTGAACAACAGAACGAATGTGTACAACAGCATAGCTGATCCAAGTGATGCGGCCATAAATATAAGACCCTTTAACACATAACAGCCGTCCAAAGCCCATGGAGCCACTGGAAGTCACTGCATTCACTGCACGGAGCGTGCGCAAAGTTCTCTTAAGGCTCTTCCCCCAGACTATGTGGCTTCTTGGATGCGTACGACCCCTGGAACACGTCCAACTATCAGCGAAACGTGTGCTTGAGTTGGGTGATGATCGTACCTGTACGTCCATCTGGATAGCCTCGGCGTCGCTCCACGTCTGCTCCTGGATGTGGATCCCACCGAGGGAGTTCGGATTGTTGCGCGTGGAGATCCGGACCTGCGGCCCACGGGTCGACCGCTGTGTCTTGCCGTCGTACGAAATATACGACCCGTCGCCGTACGAGTTGTTGTTCCTTCCACCTACAATCTTGATGCGGCTGTTGAAGAGCACAAGCATCGAGTTGGAGTATAGCTTAGCGAGCGTCAGCGCGACGCAACCGTGGTAAGAGTTGTGCGGGAAGGCGAGGAAGAGGATAAGATCAATTGTAGCCGCCAACGCTGTAGATCCCGTCAACGTAAGCCACAGCGGCGAGAGGTATGGAACACAAAGCATACCTGTAAGTACACCGGTCTCGACGATGAGATGCACCAGCTTCGTGATAACAGCATGCGTGGCAGCGATCTTGGTATCCTTCCTCAGCAGCTAAAGGAGAGTTCTTGGTTGAGGACGTCAAGATAGGCGATAAAGAATGTAGGGACTGACGAGGAAAGTCATGCAGACTGCGATGATAATGTCGCACCCCGCGCTGCCCGCAAGCCATATCTATAAGGTCAGGTGATTTGGTTAGTAGAGCAAAGCCACGCTGAGTGTAGGCGACGTACAGCACAGCTTGCAAATGCCTTCGTCGCCAAGTCCGCGAAGTTACCGATGATGAATGCTTGACCACCTTGAGCTATGGCCGAAGCACCTTGAAGAAGAGCGATCTAAGAAGACTCGTGGTGAGTATCTCAACTTTCCGAACAATATCGTATCAGGACGTACGACTGAGATAGCCAAGCCGAGAACTCTCGAGCCAGAAAGGAGAGACACCCGATACGCATAGTACATCTGCACCGTTGCGCTAACTGGGATGAATGAGCATTCATTGGAGCATCTGTGGTGGACGTAAGGGTACTGACCGATACCGCTGAATATCGGCACTGCAAGCCACTCTAGCTGAGCGGAGCCGAGGGCAGCGAGGTTCCCGTAGCCTTTCGCATAGGCGTTGAAAGCGTCATGCGTGCAGAGGATGGTCTGGGCAGTCTCAATAAGGAACACACTGTAGACCAGAGCCTTGGGTATCCATCCATCCTTCGGAAATGAGATATGGTACAAATCTACAAAGCTATTGTTCAGTGCGAAGCATGCGTCTATCGTCAGCCTACTCACACACTTGGACGGCGAGAACTCCATATAAACCCCAGTTGAACAGGTAGCCCAGAAGCTGAGAAGCACCGTCAGTCTGAGGACATCGCGAAGACAGGATGCGCGCATACCAAAGGGCCGGCGCTGTCAACAGGCGTGAGTAATTTGCACTAGAGAGCGTATGGTGCGGCTCACATTGGGGCCATATCAGCCGGGAGGGTCACAGTGACGGTCGACATCGTGAGCAGTGAGGCCGAGTGCGTCCTGCGTCCTGGATATTATGTGCAAGGGAAGGGGCGGGAGCACAGGCGGTCCAGAGCTAACCGGTACCCAGGTCTTATGCTGCCGATTGTGCATGACATGACGATGCTTACCCCCGACTCGACTCCGCTGATTTCCTCTGCGCTGAAATGCGCCATCACTAACGCTCTGTGCTCGAAGAGGAATGGTGGCGGTGTTCGGTGGCTGCGATCCACGGGCGGACAAAAACTATGCCCACAGTGGGTGTGCCCGGCTTATGTGCCCGGACGTACCTGAACGCACGCGTGTCTACGCTGGCAATGATGATATTGATGTCCCATGCATCAATGTGCAGCTGATACGAGACAAGATGTGAGCATACAGGTACGAAATGTCACTGGATGCTCACACCTACTGGACCACATGATCTCCGCTGCACTCCGGCTTCTTCCCAGAATGTCCTAAGGTGGGAAGTCGGGGCTTTCTCATCAAAATTGCCATGTCCACTTCCGTGGATCCAATGCTTTGGTCTTGGTGAGCTTATTCCTATCACCTAGAGAACTCGAAGCTGCAGATAGAAAAGTCGGGGAAAGCCCAAGAGGATCTGTTAGATCTAGCCCTGATGACCGACCTGCACTCACGACTCTTGAGAATACTAGTATGTTCCACAAGCATAGGTGAAACATGATAAGCCATGGCGCAAAGGATCACCAGTCGCAAGACCGAGAGCTCGCCAGGTAGAAACTCCCCAGGTCTCCGCCGGCCTAAGTGATTGTGTTGGCAGGGAAGCCTGGAAGCTCAGAGCCAGGTTACTGTCGTCGTGGTTGCCATGCAATCACGGATTGGGAAGGCGGCGCTTAGCAATACCCTTGTGGCGGCGCGCTGCCAGGGTTGCACCGTGACAATGTCGGGTTGTCCCACCGGGCTTGCTTGTCCATCACAACGTTATCGTGCGTACTTCTAGAATATCAAGCTCGTGTGAACGTCGAGCGTAACACTCCGTAACAGCTGCTTGAATCATCGAGCTTCAAACATCTATTCTCATGATCTTCGAAGGGCGAATTGCTGGGTTCACAGTCCAGGCTTGATCCAGGGCACGGTCCCGCAGAAAGTCTGCATTGTATGGTGAGTGATCTACCTCAACTCCGGAGTCGGAGGTGTAGGGCTTACGGATACATCGTTCACGCCACACGGGCTCGCGCCACAAGCACACACGCCAGTATTGACTTCTGGAACTCTTGAGCGTTCCTCCAGCTCTGTCTATCGTATCCGGGTGAGCTTTCCCACTTACCCTCGCAGCATTTCTCCTGGTTTTCTCTAGCCTATCATCCTTGTTGGCATCTTTGCAGAAAAAGATGCGCTGCGCATGCTTTTGCGAATGTGCTGTCCCGTGGAATTCCGAAAAGGTGCTTTGATGTGAGCGACATCAAAGCTCACATTTCCTGCGAATATCCGAAGTCTGGCCTCTCGATTGACAGCCCTGCGTAGCCTTGACATCTTGGACCTGCAGCGGCTCTCGTAAGGCCGGGCAGGGGATGCGTGCATAACCCGAGCGTACTCACTCAAGCCGGATGTCATGGGTTTGGTTGAGAGTTCAGAGATCCAGGGGATCAATCATTGAGGCACTCGCCGACTCGGGGATCACTTGTCTGGATCATTTGGGCTCACAGCCTAGCATGCCTGCTCTCTCTCAGCTACCAACATCCCCGAACGCGCAATGACCGAATCGCATGTTGAGCAGATCATCCAGGGGAATGCCCATACCGCTCAGGATGTCGGCCTTGAGCTGAAACCAGATGAAGAAGGATTCCTACTCTCCGTAACCGGCTTGGAGACTCACGAGCAGCTAAAGGCCCATATTCTCCAAGTAAAGGAAGATGCTGCTGAGGTATACAATGCCGTGATGCCCCCGCAATGACATTTTTGCTGACTTGTTGCTAGGTTTTCCCTTATCCGTGCATCCGGCGGTTCGACTTTGTAAAGTAAGACAATCTGGTCGCAGCATTCACTTCATTAGGAACCTAACGCCCCACAGGTTGAAGATTTCCAGGTTGCCGTGCTATGAACAGCTCCTCCGTCTAGGCCAAGAGCGCCCAGGGGCTTTGCTGCTCGATATCGGATGTTGCTGTGAGACACTAGGCGTGGAACATCGCCGGCGAGGGCTGATCTGCGTGTTCTAGTTGGCACAGACCTACGGAAGGCCGTAGCAGACGGCTATCCTGCGAGCGGGGTAATCGCTTCGGATCTCCGTCCAGGCAAGTTTCTCGGCAGTTTTTCGCTTTGGCCGCCCGTCCTTACACATCCACAGGATTTTTGGGACATCGGACACAAGCTCTTCAAGACCGACCCCGCGACCTTCCCGGTCACCTTCCTCGCGGGCGATGTACTGGACAGCGCTTTCATGGGCTCCCGCGACATAGCCTACGAGTCCGAAGCGGACACACGCCCCGCCGACCTGCGTTCGCTCAGCTCGCTGGGCCAGCTCCAGGGCCACGTCTCCTTCATCCATGCCTCCAACTTCTTTCCATCTGTTCTCCGAAGCCAATCAGCGCGCCGTGGCGCTCGCGCTGGGCGCGCTACTGTCGCCGGAGCCGGGTTCGATGATCTTCGGCACGCACGTCAGCCAGGCCAGAGAAGGGTTTCCGCATGGAGGCACCGCCGCCCGCACCTGGCTACCTCGGAAACCTCATGTTTTGCCACAACGCGCAGAGCTGGGCGGAGCTGTGGGATGGAGAGGTGTTCAGGAAAGGTGCAGTCAAGGTCGAGGCGGAGGTGATAGAGCAGCAGAGAGAGGACTTGGTCGTGCTTGACTCGGGCGTGAAGTTCTATCAGATGATATGGTGCGTAACGCGACTTTAGAGGAATAGAAATGCATGTCGCTTTGTAGAGCTGTCGTAAAGTGCTTGTGTGCAACACCGTAACCAATGCTTGACTACATCCCAAGGAGCTGCCTACATCGAATACTTCGCCTTAACACAGACGTCAGACCATAGGCCAAAGAGTACGTTGAGTAACACTGACCCTTAGCTCGCGTCCACGAAGATACACGACGGGTACGATCATGAAGAACATGCCAGCGACAATCCTGTACTCCACAGTTAGCCTCACGTCACAGCTGCGTTGAAACTCGGACTTACGCTGCTTCACAGCCAAACACCTGCAGCGCGCCGTTTCGGCGCGCCCACGTCGTTTGAAAATACGGCATCGCGAACCCACCGAGCGTGCGGAACAGGTTCAGCAAGCCACTGACCTCACCAGGATAGCGTGGGAAACAGTCGTTGGCGTAGGCGTCTGCGCGAGCCAACCAGGGTGCGTTGTTAGCTGACAGTAAGGGAGTTCAAGGTGGAGTGTACGCACAGACTGCCACGGTGTTGGTCATGACCGCCACCTCGCGGATGCCCCAGCCCATGACCACAGCGGCGACAGACAGCTTGTTCTGAAAGGCAACGCCCGATATTACGAGCCCAATAACGTAGATGGGCAGCGCAATGACACACGTCCTGTAGATAGTGTTTAGCCACACGGCGGACTAGCGAGCATCAACCAGCGAGTCCTTACCACAGACGTGCTTCCGCCTCGAACACACCATTGTTGTGCCGTATCGCACGGGTTACGATGTATTCGTTCAGGTACCGTCCAATGATCTGACCAATAACAACCGAGACCTAACAATACGTGAGAGCGATGTATTGAGTCGCAAAAAGTGGACTCACGATGGGAGTGATGTAGATGGTTGCAATGGCGTCCTGGTCGTATCCGTACCCGAGGGGCCTTGGTTCACCCAAGAACAGCGAATTAGTGAGGTTCATCCCAATGCTGAACCCAAATAGCAAGCCCTGAGAATTCAGAGACCATCAGCCTCCAGTAAATAAGAACTCGGAGTACACTCCTTACCTCGTAGATCATAATGCTAAGGAGATGTGGTCGCCATATAAGCTGGAAGTTATACAGACATAGATCCTTCCACGAAGTGCGGAATTTGGACATTCGCGCACCCGTAACGCCGATGACGGTCTTGAACCTGCTCGTCGGCGTGTTAGGGGGACATGACTGTGTGCAGCCGGGTTTCTGCGGTCGAACAAGCTGCATGGACGTTTATTCTAAGTCTATGGTTTGTCAACTCGAGGTTGGTACGTACGTTTCGCGTCCCAAGAAAGCTATCAAGAGCACCACGATGCCATTGTAGATTACGCCTACTCCGTATGCCCATCGAAATCTGTGAGGTCGCCTCAGAAGAGTCATTCATGCTCACATAGTGGATACGTACCCGGCCCTTGGAACTAGATATCCCAGCGCAAAGGGCGGGAAGAAGGGCGAGAGAATAAAGCCCATCACCCAGATATTTAACTGTAACATCTAAATCAGCCAACTGCAATACCAGGTACAACTGGGAAAGGAGATAATACCTTGGCCGCCTGCTGATGGAATGGAAAGAGATCGCTGACAACATAGAGCCCAGTCACTTGAGGGACTCCGGCAAAGAAGGACGTCAGGAATCGCATGACAGCAAACGTGTTGAGGTTCGGAGCGAGGGCGCAGCCTGTCAGGAATCCGAGGGCGAGAAGTTGAGACCAGAAAAGTACGGGGAGGCGACCGAGGCGCTGCATCAGAACGACAGCAAGAATTCCTCCCCATCCTAAAAGAAAGACGGCCCATCTAAAGAGTAGGCAGTACACGGTCAGTCTATGGTGTACAAAACTTGAACAGGCGCTGAGACGTACGAAGTCGTGAAGCTAGTGATTTCTTCTGTCGAGACATGATATTCGTGGGCTATATTTCTGAGTCCAGCAATGCCAATTCCGACGTTGAAGTCAGGTGTGATAGCGGCCAAGGTCACTATGGCTAACTGCAGATTCTTCTGTCTGGAGCTCCACTGTAGAAAAGACTTAGTGTTTAGAACAGAGTGAATCTCGGTAAGCTTACGTTTTGAGGATCCCGAGCGTCGTCAAAAGGCTGAGGCCATAACACCTTCTTGCCGTCGAGCGATATTTTGAGGCTTTGCATGACGTCGTCTCCGAACTCGACGCGAGCCTTGCTAAAAGGCCAATCAACCTCGACGCGACTCTTTCGCGCGACGACGTGACACTTACGCGGGATCTATGACCAGACGGCCAGCGGCATTTTCATGGTAAATGCGCAGGTCGTGGATGGTCAGCACCTCTTGGCCCCCTAGACTGGCTTTCTCGAGCTGCGAGCCCTCCATCAAGTCAGCGAGACGATTCCGAAGAGCGAGGAGGTGTACTTCACCTGTCGGGCCAAGGCAGCCCTTTAATCCCCATGCTGAACGTCCGGGCTCGGGAAATGCTTGGGCTTGCCCTCACAGGCATGTGTGGTCGTCTGCAAAACGTGCAGGCAGCGCCAGCGTCCGGGTTGGAAGCGCGTGAGAAATACCTTCCACTTCGGGAAAGAACACAGCTCGCCAGCGGAAATGCGCCACAAAACTTGCACGAATCCTCCGACCATTTTCACAGCATCTTCCCAACATCTCCTCCGCCTGCTGGAAAATACATAAAATCATGTGGCCACGATAACCGGTGTGCCGTGTGCTGCTCAACTGCTTCTCTTCTGTTCTCCTTCTTGGCGGGTCTGATTCTGCTGGCGGTGTGGGAGATTGGGGAAGTTTCAAATCGACCGACGTTCGTTGTCTCAGTTCTCAGCTAACGTTAGAGTAACGGAGCCTACATCGCAGCTGCAGGACATATAACCGGTCATTACCGCCGTACGTAGGCTTATCACATCCGATCAGTCATTGGCTTACACAGTTCTTGCCATTGACCACCACCCAGGTCGACCATGCCAATTGTCACACTCGGAGACCTCGATTCCGCGAAGCTCGACTACCTTATCGTAGGTGGTGGAACATCTGGGCTGACCCTTGCCGCCCGGTAAGCAAGCTCTCAGAAGTGCCGAATTAATCCCTTGACTGACCTACCATCGTTCAGGCTGACCGAAGATCCCAACGTTACTGTGCTTGTCGTTGAAGCAGGTGTTCACCATGGCTCCGTTCCGGAGATAGACATCCCAGGTATGTACACGAACGCGTGAATAAAAGTGTCTGAGCCCATTGAACGTTAATAGGATACATGGGACGCACCATCGCCAATCCCAAGTTTGACTGGACTTTTCTGTCTGTGCCGCAGAGCCGTGCCAATAACAGAGTTATCTTACAACCGCGAGGAAAAGGCCTTGGCGGCTCGTCTCTTGTACGTCCATTCTGAGTTACAGCTTGCCATTCTCACTCACGGCTTCTTAAGAACCACTTCCTGGGAATCTTCCGTCCTTCGAAGATTGAGATCGACGCCATCGAAGAACTTGGGAATCCCGGCTGGAACTGGGATTCTCTGCTTCACTACTTCAAGAAGGTGATTCTCGAGGCTTCCTGTGCCTGCCAGTGTCTAGTACTCACGTTAAAACTCAACAGAGTGAGACGTTGCAACCTGCGGATATATCGTGGAAGAAGGCCAAGGATTTCGCGGCCAAACCTGACCCTGAGTTCCATGGCACAGACGGTTGGTCTTGATTCCTAGGGCTTGAGCAGTTTCGCTGACGCTTATGACAAGGCCCAATTAAGCACTCTTTCGGTCCCATATGGGCTGATATGCACCTAAAGCTGTTCGAAACTGCGGAGGCGCTTGGAATATCAAGGAATCCAGAGACTGTGGGTTATTTGAGGTTGAAACGGTTGCGCTGTCCTCATGCGAAATTGCACCAGGGCAACGGCAGAAATGATGGCTGCATGACATCGCTACTCTCTTTGGATGCAGATACTGCGAAACGTTCTTACGCTGCTTCAGCGTATCTTGAGCCGAATCTACATCGACCAAACTTGCTTGTTCTGACAGAAGCACATGTTACAAAGGTAAGTGCATCACTGAAGTTCATTATATTCGCTCACGTTTGGCAACAGGTGTTGTTGGAAAAGGACGGTGAACTACAACGAGCAACAGGCATCGCCTTCATCAAGGATGGAGTTGCCTCGCAGATTACTAACATCCAGCGAGACGTCGTCATTGCATGCGGTACGTCTGTGGTGTAGGGCACTTTCCATAGTGACTGAACAAGGTTCTCAGGCACCTTTCAGACCCCTCAGGTTCTCGAGCTGTCCGGCATCGGGAACCCAGAGATACTCGCCAAACACGGCATCGAGGCCTTCATTGACCTGCCTGGCGTTGGCGAGAACCTGCGTGCGTTGAGGTGTCCATCTGCTCCTAAGGTACGTGGATGCTAACGAAAACATAGAGGACCATGTTGGCGTGTCAACAATAGTTGAGGTTAATACAGGGGACGAGACGGTGGATAATCTCGCCGACCCTGTGTTTGCAAAGAAACATGAGGAACTATAGTAAGTATTTTAGCTACGTCCGTGCTGTGTAAACGCTTAACGCCATGAATCGCAGCAAGTACAAGCTTGGCCTCTTCGCAACAGTACCGGCACCAGCCTTCGTTTTTCTGTCGGCCGACGCCCTAGGTTCGGGTGACGACGTTACCTCTTGGCAGACGCACGCCCAAGCCAGCTTCACCGAGGTCCTGGCGAATAGCGTACCCGCCCTCAAGTCGGGGCTTGAGAAGCAGTACAAGGTGCACCAGCGGCTTCTCGCAGACAAGCAGCAGTCTCAGGCGGAGTACGTCTGCCGTCTCATACGTCGTTGGGAGTTGCTAACACACGCCAGGCTGTTGCAGTTCGCCGGACGGCAGCCCATGCCCTATGCGCCTCCCGCGGAGCCGGGAAAACGCTACACCTCCCTCTTCTGTGCGCTTCTTCACCCGCTCTCGCGCGGGACGGTGCACATCGCGTCGGCGGACCCGCTCACGCCGCCCGCGATCGACCCGAACTACTTCGCGAACGAGGCGGACCTAGAGCTCGTCGCACACGCCGTGGAATTTGCGCTGAAAGTCTACAGCACGGAGCCGCTGAAGAGCCAGGTAACCAAGCAAGTGCTGCCGGCGCCCGAGGTGATTGCAAAGGGCCGAGTCGGCCTGAAGGAGTACGTCAAGGACAACTGTGGGCCGGTCTATCATCCGGTGGGCACGGCGGCGATGTTGCCCGTGGCCGACGGTGGTGTCGTCGACCCATCGTTGAAGGTGTATGGAACCAACAACCTCCGCGTGGTGAGTATCGATTGATTCTCGTGCACCTCACTCCTCAATTCTGATGTTCGGTCTTGTGTTGATCAGGTTGACTGCTCCATTTTACCTCTGGTCGGTCGTCGCCTGGATAATGCATTGCGATGTTCGCTGACTGCGTGATGTGTATTCTAGGAACTCTCATGCCATATCCAATCTCTAGCTTACGCCATTGGAGAAAAAGTAAGCTCACTTATCTTCAGCTTTCACTGCCCAGTCTCTAAGTGCGAACGTCGTATTTTTAGGCTGCAGATATCTTGAAGGCCGAGGTGGCATGATATCCGTGTGTAGCCATAAGCAAGTTCAAGCATGGCCGATGTTTAGTAATTATCATGAAACTCAATGAAGCTTGTCCAATTGTGGGAATGTGCCCGTATCCGCTGATCGTGGGCCATTGTGGCGCTCCGCCCGCTCGGTCCTGCCGTCGGGCTTCTCCAGACTCCAGCTGCGATATCATCACAAGAACTTCTCCCTGGTCAGGCTCCACGCTTCAGGCCTGGTATGATTTGTATCATTCGACTCACTGGGTTAAGGCCGCTATGGACTATTAGTTGCTGACACATTGCTCCTGACTGTAACTGCCAGGAATAGGACGGAAACCAAAGCAGTGCATACTCAGGTACATGTCTCAGCATCTTAGCTCTTGCTGAATGCCCGGCCCAAGCACATTCGTTTCTTGATCAAGAACTTCCTTGGTATCTTCCGTGCGGCAATGGTCGGAGATGCCTTCCGGTGAAGCTTACCTTCCGGCAGGCCCATGCACAATGTTTTGTGTCGATGATCCTGCCTTGGCGGGACCTGAAGGCTGTCTCAAGAATGGCTACCTCCGTGCTCTGGAAAGCTCTAGCCAACATCGTCGCCATCTGAGTCAGGCCTCAAAGCGGGTATTGTGTGCCTCAATCGGCCCATGTGAATCAGCACGTTCTCATCATCAATGCGGCTTGCTATGTAGCATCTCGAGATCACTGTATTAACGCTGGAGCCATCGGGGCATTTCTCATCACTGCGACATGGACGCGCAAAGCTGCCGTCTCCACCCCCATGCCCCCATGTCGCTGGTCTAGTCTGTGACACGCATGTCCGAAAATCTGCCTGTGCCTGTGGACGTAGCGTCAATGTATGTCTCACGCTCACATATTCAACTAGTTGCATTCTGATGTCAGAATTCGCAGCGCAGGACCTTTGGTGCGTTCGACTCATCTTTCGGATCGGACTGCGCTGACCGTAGACCCACCGTAGCTGCTGGGCTATCTCTTCAACTACTGCCTTTACGGCACACTATCGGTCCAAATCTGTAAGTTAGCTTGAAATGTTGCATACCCACGTCCCATACTTACCCCACGGTAGATCTCTACTACGTGTCATTCCCCCACGACAGGCGGATTACAAAGGTTCTCGTGTACTCGATATTTCTCATCGAAACCGCCCAGACTGTTCTCATCACACATGATGCGTACAACACCTATGGACGACACTTCGGCGACGTGGGAGTTATGAACTCGGCGCAGTTGGAATGGCTCGCTGTGCCAGTATTCAGCGGAGTTGGTGAGCGATAAGCGGCTGAGCTATGCGTGGACGTCCAACTGAACGTTCGTTGATCGTCGGGTTATAGTTAGTTGCACAGTCCAGATGTTCTACGCGCATCGCGTCAGCCTCCTCGGCGGATCAACGCTCCTTGGCCTCGGCATATTCACGGTAGGGTTCTGAGCTGATTGAGAAGACGTGCTCTCATGTACACGCTTCTGTGCCATAGATCTCGCTGATGCAAGGAGCGGCTGCAGTCGTTCAAGGCGCGCAAGCACATCTCATTGGTAATTTTGCTGACCTCTCCATGAAAGCTAGAGCTAGCTGCACGGTACGTCTGTGCAGTTTTGTCGAATGACGAATCATGCTGAATGGTACATAGGTGTGGCTAGCAGGTAGCGCGGTGTGCGATATTCTGATCGCTGCTTCAATGACTTGGTTGGCGAGTCCCTGTTCTCATGTCAATTTGCCCGCAGTACTGAGACGCGCTCAGCTTTTGGGAAAGGACACTTCCCAACCGTTCGTCTTGAACTTGGTTCAGCTAATTGTTGAGACAGGCACGGTGACTGGTGCGCGCAGTTATATTCGTCGATTCTTTCCCTCGCCCTGACCATGTTAACAGCGATGGCAGCGACGGTTGCTTTGATACTGTTCCTCGCATTCCAACGCCATTCGTACTTCGGTAGCGTTGCGTTGGTGATTTCCAAACTGTACTCAAACTCCCTTCTCGTCATTTTCAACAGCCGTATGTGCATCGTCGGTGGCAGGAATCAGCTTTCGGCAAATGACTTGTGGCGCAAAATCCAACCAACTGATCTGGGCGGGGCGACCTCACCGGTGGTGCTCACTACTCGGATACATGGGACGTCTCTCAACGACGACAGTACGCACGTGGACGTCGAAGGCCTGATGTCAACGGAGGCTGAGGTGCGGCGGGGGTACCAAGCCGGCTGAAAAGGACATCCTCGGACAACAATGTAGCCATAACACAACTCATTCTAGATCCCTGTATTATATTCACTTCATTGTCCCATTGTGAACTATTACAATGCTATTCAAAAGCCCCACCTAGACTATTACAACCGAGCCTTGGAACCAAAGTAGGGTACATAGAAAACATCAGCAGCCAGGGAGATTAAAGGAGAGACGATGTTTGGAGACGACCGGCATTAAGGCCAGGATAAATCAAGGAGCTGCGCAACCCCGTTATTCAGGACCAAGCGCTCTTGATGATGTCTGCGGCACGCTCGGCCAGGATATAGACAGGCGCAACCGTGTGGGCGGCAGGAATGACGGGCTGCCGAGCGAGCAACCGTCAACTGATGATTCACTCAGCAAATGACAGACAGGCACTCACGAATACGGAAGCATCCACGATGCGCAGGCCGCTCGCGCCCTTCACAAGGAGCTGCGGGTCCACGACGCCCCAGGATGCGGTCTTCGGGGACATGCGTGCGGTCGAGGTCGGGTGCCAGATCGTGATGATCGACTCGCGCGCGGCGGCGATGATCTCGTCGTCCGTCTCCGCGTCGCCGACGTTGCCGTAGCGGCCGAGCACGAAACCCGCCCACGGCGCGGCGGACATGAACGCGCGGGCAGCCTTGACGGCGGACAGCATTACGAACTGGTCGAAGGTGTTCTGGAAGAAGCCGGGGTCAATGATAGGGAAGGTGAAGGGGTCAGAGGATGCGAGTTTGATAGAGCCGCCTGGAGTAAAGGTCAGCAGCGAGCCGCGCACACAAGGAAGGGTGCTGACGGGAAAGAGGCGACACAACGGCGGTGTTGATAGTGACGAAGTGACCTGTTTCCGGCTGAGTTTGGACATTGGAAGCAAAACCATCCTGTTGAAGTGTTCAGCAGGCCTTCCAAACATGCACTCCGGCAGAAACTTACCGCCCACACCATCTCAAAGTGAGCCGAGTTCTTTCCCGCAGTAGGGTCTGGTACCTGCTTGAAGACGGTAGCGTTGTTAGGAAGGCGTAGGAACGCAACAGCGTTGGCAGGCGCATTGCCGAACAAGCCGGTCTTGTTGGCCGCCCACTGGGTGAGGTCCGCGTTCAGGATCGTCGGGTCCCGCAAGACGTCGTCAAAGGTGTTGGTGGAATTGACGACGAAGTAGTTCGACATGATGGGGTGATCTTGCAGGTTCTGGCCAACCTCAGGCGAGTTCACAAGAGTCTTTATGCCCAGTGAACCGAGGGCCTTGGAGTTGCCGATCCCAGAAAGCATGAGGATTTGCGGAGTACCGATAGAACCCGGCGGCAAGAATGATTTCGTTTCGTGCGGTCACGGTGGAACGGCTCGCTATGCATGGAGTTAGCCGAGCAGTTTCGAGATAATACTGGCTATACTTACCACCCGAAGCTGAAGCGAACTCAACCTTTTTGAACACAGGGACACCGCGAGTAGTGAAGCTGGTGGGTATCAGCCTGGTGACGGTGTTCTCGATGAGAACCGCGAGATTGGTACGGTTGATCGCGGGCTGGAGATAGGCGGTCGAGGAGCTGCTACGTACGCCACCTCCGACAGTGGACTGCGCGATACCTTATGATACGATGGCGGAGGTCAGCATGGAGCCAGCCTAACGTAGTCAGACACGTACCAACGCCGACACCGTTGCCGGATTGAAGGTCAGAGTTGAAGGGAAATTGCGAGCCCGATGCCTTGCTCGTGTTCACGACTCGGTTGTCAAGCTCGCTAGGCAGGCCTGGTAGACTGACTTGGATGGGTCCGAATCCGTGGGCGGAAGAGGAGACTAGACCGGTTGTTGTGTGGTGATCAACCGGTGAGACAAGACGAGAGCTCTATGGAAGGTAATTAATGCGATAATTCCAACAGGCCGATTAACAGGAGTGGCAAACCTTGAAATAATACGGGGACAGATTCTTCCAAGCCCAGGAAGAATCGCCTGTCAAGTTGGCCCATCGATCGTACTCCTCATTCGCGCCCCGCGTATAGGTCAGGAAATCTGCAACGGACTCGTTACGTTCTGGATCTGGCCGGTCTGCGAAAAACCCTCACTAATGGAGCTACTGCCTCCAAGCACGCGTCCCCTTGAGTACGAAATGGCGCGGTTGTTAAGTGCAGCCTGCGGAGCGGTGGTGTAGTTCCAAGTGACCGAAGTATTAGGCTGGTTGGATGGGGCCAAGAAAGGAACCTCTATTCCAAGCACACCTTGGTCGCTTCGGGATTTCAGCCGGGAAGTTGAGGGTGGCGAGCTGGAAGCAACTCACGAGATGCCAGCCTCGATCACAAGGACAGAAAACTTTGAGTTCTCAGTCAGCCGAGATGCTATAACGTTTCCCGCAGCACCCGCTAGTGGATATAATCATGTTAGTGTATGTCCCCTTCGTTTTCATATAAGTATGGGGCTGACCTCCGATGACAACGAAGTCATAAGTCGTTGTTGGGAGATGAGTGGGGTCCGTATAAACCGCCGCCCTCGCCATGCTCGCGCAAACAACGAGCCCGACAAGAGCACTGCGAGTGCGCCCCATGCTGGACAAAAGCATTGCGGAAGTTGAGAAGGAAAGGAGTGGTCTGGGGTGGGGAATTCGGCCGGCGTGCCCTGCACATCGTGCACATTATTTGTAGACAGATCAACGGTCATCCAAACATCCCGTCAGTGAGAATCAGCGCATCACAGGGCGTTCCGGCGTGTGAGGTACCAATGTGGCGACAGGAGTAAAGATGGTGTGCCTATCGGAACGTCCGGTTGCCTGAGCTAACAGCCGCCGCGACTACAGAAATTCGTCGCTGATGGCAGCTGGTATTGTCGCAGCACAGCCTGAACTAGGCCCTGACCCTGGGGGGATGACCATAGATGACCGAAGGAAGGACTCAGCACGCGCCAGGCGCCGCCAGCGCACTTACCATGGGCGCTTATTCTCTTGCCACAAAGCTGCCGAGGTTCGGCGTCGGCATCATGAAGCGCTTTATGCTTTCCGACAACCATGGAGGAGAACTGGAACTTGTGTTCTATGTGTGAGTGGTTCATAGCTCGTTGTTGAAGCTGACACTATACACCTTGTTGAGAACGTACAGGTAGTGGTGAAGCGCTTTCACCTACCGCTTGGACCGGATGAGGAACCCACGAACAAGTATCGTCTTGCGTCCAACTGCCCATGGAGCCGAGTTCTTCAAATCCGCGGTTAGTTAGCTTCCGAGCCAGAAAACAAGGCAGCGGGTCGACATTCACGGGTTACGGATACGCCGCCCTCAGCCGTCACCGCACTTATGCAGGAGTCTGGCTACTGTGCCTGGAGAGAATATGCACTCACTACCCACAGGCATTAGTCCCCGACCTTTGAACCTGACCCTTGTAGGGCTGCAGCCTGTCCTAGGTCGCAAAACTCGGTTTTTCAGGTGTTGACATGTAGGATTATGGCTGCTTGTGGGCTTGGCCCACTGCAGGCTCCTTCCTCAGCTCGCCCTTTCGACTTAGGTACGCTGGGTGAGCATGAATGGCTGACCTAGTCTTCTCAGACCCAACCGGGCCGAAGTTCGTACAGTTGGTAGAGACGCGAAGGGTGCGCTGGGAGGGAGACTGGTCTCGCTGCCTTTCTGCCAAAACCATTTGTCGGAGCAAGCACGACATGGATAGTTTGTTCGAGTCTTCATTCTGTGTGAATGAATCAGATATCCTTGACTGTCATTACAGCAACAGCGCATTGCAATGCTGGTCGGTACGCACCTTATTCTTTACGCTGCATGCTTGCTTACGCGTATTATGTTTACGCCCTGCTCAACGATGGTAGACCCTACGCTAGAGGGCTTCGGGGCTTCGGCTGGCGTCCACAAGTCAGACTAAGGCTTCTTCTGGATTTCAAGCTATATAGCGGACTACTAAGCTTCGATAACTACTATGTGGCTATACCGAACAGATCGTAGTTTGAGATGATTCATAGGGGTGTTTGCCGAATCAAGATGGTAAAACCCAGTTCCCCAGACTTGACGTGGCCCAAAGCTGGTGTATTCTGCATTGTATGTCGTGACAAGTCGACTAGAAATCTTGAGGCAAGTCAAGGTATACCCAAGCAGTGGGAGTAATTGAGCCTTCGCAGTGCGTACCATACTGCTGGCAGTGCTAACCAACTGCAGGCCCGGGAGTTGTTAAACAAAGTTAGGTTAAGGTTTGATGACGTTTTTGGCAGTGTCCGGCCGACAGGCGCTTGCATACACGCATCCTGGTCCGCGCGAGCTGGCCTTCTTGAATTCGACCACAACCTCCCTCTACCACCATGTCAGTCTTCAGGACAAGTAACCCTGTAGGAACCGCCGAAGTTGGCCCATCGAAGGTCGAGGGCGAAACGCGCATACGCCGTCTTGCGAAGGCTGCAGATAAGCTCGTTACGCAGCCGTTCGAGGGCCTCGACACCGTTCAGGACATCGTCCAATATGCTGCTCGCACGCACGGCACACGAGACGCTTTCGGGTACCGAGATATCATCGACATTGTAGAGGAAGAGAAGGAGGTGAAGAAGGTAGTTGGTGGGAAGGAGGTCACCGAGACCAAGAAGTGGAAGTACTTCCACCTCAGCGACTTCAAGTACATCTCCTACCTCGACGTCCAGGAGGCCGTCTCAGAGATCGCAAGAGCTCTCATAGACCTTGAAATCACTACCGAGGACATTGTCAATGTCTACTCGGCGACGAGGTGAGCCTACCCCTGTGCCCTGTTCCCCGCAGCGCTTTGTGTCGGACACGAGGCGCGGTTGGGGTTACCAGTTCCCCGCTTTCCATATCGGTATCCTCGGGATGGGCGCAATGACTGGACCACCGCCCCAGAGATGCATCTCGCCTAGGCTCTCACAGAGACCTAAACAGAGTCTGTTTGTACATGGCTCTCTGGTGACATCAGGTCCGACGGATGCGGTTGGTGGCGTTGTGCTGCAGGGCCGTGTACGGTTGTGTGAGCGCAGAGCGACTGCGCTTTGAGTAGGCTCTCACCATGTCCAAACGCAGTTCTACTCGTGCTGAGCGCGTCAGATGCCGAAGCCTCGGGGAACGCGTCCTCCCAATTACTTCACGCGCAGATCACTGATACCCGCCCGACAGCGTCAACTGGCAACTCATGTCCTTCGCATGCTGTTCAATAAGTACGCCTATTGCAACAGCCTACGACAGTCTCGGTGAAAGCGGTCTTCAGCACTCGCTGAACGAGCCCAGCTGCCCTGCCATCTTCACCAACGCAGAGCTACTTCCAGTTGTTTCCAAGGTTATTGCAAACACGCCTGCTCTCCGTCTCGTTATCTACGATGGCGAGGCAGACGCCGCACTGCTTGACAAGATTCGTGCTGCGCGCGAAGGCGTACGAGTGCTCTCCATCGACGAGCTGCGCGTGCTTGGTCGCGAGAAGTCCAAAGACATCCTCGCCGCCCGTCTTCCCAAGCCCGAAGCTACCGCCTGCATCATGTACACCTCCGGCACAACTGGTGCACCTAAGGGTGTTGTCATCACGCACGCTAACCTCATCGCTGCCGTCGGCGCCGTCTACGTCCTGCTCGGCCACCACCTGAAGCCGACCGACGCTTACCTTGCGTACCTACCTCTCGCGCATATTCTCGAGTTCGTCGTCGAGCTCGCGCTGTTCTTCGTTGGCATGCCGTTCGGCTACGGACGCGTCAAGACCCTCACGGACCAGAGCGTACGCAAGTGCCTCGGCGATATTCGCGCTTTCCGCCCGACCATCATGGTCGGTGTTCCCGCCGTGTGGGAAATGATCCGCAAGGGCATCGTCGGCAAGCTCAACTCCGCTGGCAAGCTCAAGAAGGGGGTCTTCGACACCGCCATCGCTGTCAAGAAGGCTGGGATTCCTGGTCTCAGCACTGTCGTCGACTCGACGGTGCTCTCCGCCGTCAAGGCTGCCACTGGCGGGCGTCTCAGACTCGCAATGAGCGGTGGCGCAGCGCTGAGCCGCGAAACCCAGGAGTTCCTGAACCTTTCGCTGGTAATGATGCTCCAGGGGTACGGTATGACCGAGTCGTGCGGCATGTGCGCTGTGCTCCCACCGGAGTACTTCCAGTACGGCTCTGTCGGTCTCATCATGCCCTCCGTCGAGATCAAGCTGAAGGACGTCCCCGATGCTGGCTACCTCTCAACAAATACCCTGCCACAAGGTGAAGTCCTCATCCGTGGACCCTCTGTCATCAAGGGATACTACAAGCGTGACGACCTCAACAATGACGAGAGTATCTTCACCAAGGACGGCTGGCTGCGGACCGGTGACGTCGGCCAATTCAATGCCGATGGTACCCTTACTCTTGTCGACCGTATCAAGAACTTGGTCAAGCTCCAGGGTGGAGAGGTGAGCATTTATGTGTAGCTCGCCCAACATGCTTGATGCTCACATACCGCGTTGCAGTATATTGCCCTCGAGCGCCTCGAGTCTATCTACAAGGCCTGCAACTTCGTGTCCAACATCTGCGTGCACGCCTCGACGGACGCGAAGCAGCCCATCGCGATCATCATCCCGCACGAGGCGCATCTGCGGCAGGTGCTCGAGGCGAAGCCGATCGACGGCGTGAACGCGCGCTCGGAGCTGCATGAGCTGTGCAAGAACGACAAGGTCGCGGAGCTCGTGATGAAGGAGTGCAACGCGCTGGGCAAGAAGAACGGCTTCAAGCCGATGGAGCTCCTCGAGGCGGTCGTCCTCACCGCGGACGAGTGGACGCCCGAGCGGGCTCGTCACGGCGGCGCAGAAGGTGCAGCGTAAGAAGGTCGCGGAGAAGTTCGAGCCGCAGATCAAGGTTCGTCGTCAACCCTTTCCTTGATCTACCTCGTACTCAATGGATGTGGCTGCGTTCACAGCAAATTTACAAGCACCAGTAGACTGCTTTCTCCTGCACGGCGTGCTTGTAGATGTGATCTTGTACTTGCCTCTGGATGACAACTCTGGATGAGCCCCTATTTCTTGCTGTCCCAAATCACACACCAATCTTCCTTCCATATTTTCACGCTACGATATGCCTTGCACTTGCACCTTCAGCTTGTAATGGACTACCACTTTGTGTACTATAGTGCGATCCAATTATTCCACAAACCGAACTGCAATGACGTGAGTTTGAGCCTCGCATGGGGCGGTCTGGCAAACCGTCGTGATTTCATGCAAGCAACGTACACCTGAAGATCATCCCAAACCAACAGCCCAAGCGGCTCATGCATTTCGGGCCTTCTTTAGCATTCGCCCCGCAGCCTTCGTACTGGCCGGCTTGGCGGAAAGCCGACTCTGGACTTTTGCCAGCGCGCGCTGCGCCTCTCCCTTCGGGAACGTCGCGGGATCGTAATACTCGTGCGCAAACTCCAGTAACCTGTAGCAACATGTAACGAGCGGAAACTCAGGCCACGGAGGAAACTCACCATTCTGGTCTGACCTCTGTCACCGTGCGCATAAATGGCTTCGATGTGAGCACGAACTCGTTGAAGACGACCCACTCCGGCTCGCGGTCAAGCGTGCAAGACGGGTGGATTTGCACAGGCTACAAGATCCCGAGCGAGCTGTCAGATAACAAACCAAGCAGAGATGTGTGTCGTACCTGCTCGTCACGGACAGTCTTGTAGATGCTCCTACCGGTACTCTTGTGAGCGACCTGCGAAAAACTAGCCACATACCACGGCCTTGCAAATATTGACATGAAGTTGCGTTTGGTCTGTAGTGGTTACCAGCGCGAGATCATGCCGCTCCATAAGACGTTCCAGTTGTTCTCGAACACTGTCGGCTTGTGCGAGGGCCCTCGCGCACACATAATGATTTCGGGCCCAGTTCTTTGTCATGCATGTCTTGTATAATGTTCTGGGTGAGTATTTAATCGACTCGGATAGCCAGATAGACAAGACCAACTCTGCTTGTATAAATTATATACGTTGAGTAACGTTAGATGGTCGCCATCTACGACCGACAACAGTGCTTGAGCTTGGTCGGCTTCCTTCCGCTGATTTTGCGGACGAAGCCATATATTCGGTGCTGAACGGAGCGTTGGTGCGAAGACAGCTGCATCATCGGTCACTGACTCACCTGATAGCATTTCAGCAATGCTTAAGACTTCAACGCTGCAGGAGAGTTCGGGGCTGACGATCAGCATCTTTGCTAGCTGTTAATCAATCAGTGGTGCTAGTCAGACGTGCAAGAAGAACCTTACCCGCGGGTCAACAGGGAAGGTAGCCATCATCCGGCCAAGGTCCGTTATGTCGCCTTGGTCATCCAGAGCAGATAGTCCGTTAAGCAGCTCCAAGGCTCTCATCATTGTTTCAGGAGCGGGCGGGTCCTGCTTGCGTAATTAATGAGCACGAAGGTACACGAAACCACGCTAGTTCTGCTTACAATGTAGTCGAAGTGTACTAAATCCTAACGAGAGACTGAGTGTCAATTAACAGCCACATTATTGCATGCTTACCGTGACACCAATGTGCATGAGCTCTAGCACGGTACTGGCAAGATTGCATCGAAGTATCTCCGGATATGTTTGCTCCTGAAGCTCGCGCAAGTATGACTTCTCCGTGTATAAGCGGAAAGCTTTCCCTGGGCACGTCCGTCCAGCTCGACCAGCACGCTGCTGTGCAGAGGCTCTCGAAATAGGTGTCTCCGTGAGCGATTCCACCCGAGTGCGGGGATTGTAAATGCGCTGCTTCACAAAGCCCGGGTCGACGACGCAGACGATGCCCTCAATGGTCAACGACGTCTCCGCGACATTCGTAGACACAACGACCTTTCTACCAGGAGGCCCGGTCTGACGCAGTGGCGCGGGAGCTGGGTCGAACACGCGCTGTTGATGTTGCGGCGGAAGAGAAGAATAGAGGGGACGCAATGCAATGGCCCAACCGAGTCTGAGTCGGAACGCAGCAGCTCGTCTGCTTCGGTCTGGATCCTTTTGCAAGCGTCCTCTATTTGCTCCTCGCCAGTAAGAAACAGTAGGACATCGCCACGGTCTTCCGCTCGGTGAATCATTAACGTCGTGCGTATGGCCGCCTCGACGTAGTCTTGCTCGGGCTCTTGTGTGTAAAATACCTCGACAGGATGCGTCCGGCCGGGGACCTGGAACAGTGGCGCCGTAACACCTTCTGTAAGAGTAAAATATTTCTGGAACTTGACTGCGTCCAACGTGGCAGACATGACAATGAGTTTGAGATCAGGCCGTTTCTTTACGATGCCTTTTAGAAGCCCCATCAATATGTCGGTGGCGAGTGTGCGTTCGTGCGCCTCGTCGAGTATGATCACGGAATATTGCTCGAGCATGGGGTCGCTCATTGCCTATTCAAATGCTCATGTTAGCTGATCTGCGCGCGCACAATCTGTAAGGCTTCACTTCTCGTAGCAGCATCCCGTCCGTCATGTACTTTAAGAACGTCTTCCCTGGTTCGGTCATGTCTTCAAACCTGATAGCATAGCCGACCTCTGCGCCGAGCTTGACTGCACCTCCGCTCAGTAGAGCTTAAGGCTTACGAGCCGCGACGGTCCACGCACCGTCCATTTCATCCGCCACACGCTTCGCCACAGACATCGCCGCTACTCGACGCGGTTGCGTGCAGGCGACAGCTTTGTTCTTCAAGTGCGACAGGTCTGAATACACAGCGAATTGAGGGATTCTAGACGAGTTTGAGCACATGAGTAATAACGCCACATTCGAACATGTAGCTACGCACTGTGTTGTCTTACCAGAGCCTGTCTCTCCGACCATAACCATCACTTGACGCGCCTGAAACTGCAAGTTTATTGCGTTCAATCCCTTGCCATGAGTTGTCATGAGACGGTTGGTAAACGGCAGAAGCTGTACCATCGCGTAGAACCCTGCCATTTGCCCGAACACAGATAGCTTCTGTCTCTGTTCGAGGATGTCCCGATACTGAGCTGAGTAGAGTTCACCAGTGAAAGGGTTCATTTTGCCATTCTGGTGAGAAGAGTACTACATGAGTAGGGCCCATCCGTGCAGAGCAATGAATAGCTTGCCATTGCATTCTTGACAGCGCTATTCGACACGTTCCGAGAGGTGAAATTATGCAGAGGGTGTTTCTCTACATCGCCGAGTTGCAGCATGTTGGAGCCGGTCGGTTCTTTTAGAGGTATAGCGAACTGGGGGAGTAGATGAAGAATACTTTAGCGTACACACTGGTTGAGAGGAACAACCACCGGTACCGAATGAACGCCCGCTCGATGCTGAAGCGGCGAGAGACCAAGTTGGTCACGAACACAAATGGTCTTCCTGCCCCACTCACCAAAACGATGAATATGTATCTGACGGACCACACTGTATACCAGCTGCAGTGCTGAAGACTGCCTGAGACGAGACCACCTGGTCGAAACTCTGTCTCTGTTGGCGCCGATAACTCTCGCAAGGATTTCGTCATGCGGGGCCTTTTGAAGTACAAAAATCAAATTAGTCCAGACCAAGCATCTGGCTTCTTGCAAAATACACTGATACCCTGGGTGGTAGCGGAGGTCACGATAGACTCTGACTGAAGTTTGAGGGGCACTGCGCCGTACAGACCTTAGCACACCTCCACGGATGATTCCCACCGGCCATCCGGACTGACTGCAAGAAGTCTTTAGAGAAGTGAGCAGCCATCACGAATCTCCAAACACAATTATCTCACCTCAAACGTGCAGAATTACCATCACTGTCGAGAGACCGCTCCGGCTGAGACTTAACGGAGACTCAGGCGAGGCAGCTTTTAAAATTTAGCGTAAGAGTGAGAGTTACTGAATATCACGTACGTGCCATGCAGCGATGTCGTATACGTAGACCTATACCATTGTGACTGCATTCACCAGCATTCCGCCAGGCACGTCATCTATCCAAATGCGTCCTGGTGCGGGTTGGGCGGCAGCTCCAGCGAAATCATTCCGTAGGAGTCCAGCATGAAAGCAAACGTCGAGCGAAAACGGAGGGTGGTAGAATATTGGCATAAATTTGGACAGTGACTGAAGGGTCGTAATGGGAGACGGTAGCAAGTCAATGCGAAAATACGAAAGGCGCATGGGCGAAGAATCGCTTGGAAATAAGCGCTCTGAATCGTATCTGGGAAATGCCGAGCCAATCAGAATCCTCCGTAGGCTGAGAGGGACGAGAGAAATAGAACCAAACCGCAGTGAAATTCGGACGGTGTAATCTCCGGGGGCCACGAAATCGCCTCCTTTCCCCATCTTCCGTCACCTCGCTCCCCCTCCCCCGCCGCCTTCCCCCACGTCTCCCGCCCACTGCGCCCCATCCCGCCCAGTCCTCGATAACTCCAGAGTCTAGCAGCTCTCCAAAATGGCGGCGGCAGACGTCGAGATGCGCCTCCACGACGGCGACGACCGCTCCAGCGCAGCGGGCACCGCTCATCACTCCCCCATCACTGTCGACGCAGCTGCACACCCGCCCACCACCGATCCTCTGCAAACCTCTAACTTCGAGAATACGAATGTTTTGCAAGTGAGGAAGAAGGTGAACAAGGCACCGTCGTCGGGGCAGGCATCAGAGGACCCCTCTTCGGGCGCTAATGCACCTTCCCCCGCACCGTCGAAACCGAAATCAACCCCAAACGGTCACAAACCACGGTCACCTTCGCCATCTCCTCCACCACCTCCACCACCTCCTGTGATTCAGACGATACGACTGGACATAAGGCTGGGTGGACCTGACGCCTACGAGGTTAACATTGCGCAGCTAAGCAAGGAGACTGGCCAGAGACCACCTACACCACCCCGAGTGCTCATCGGAGCAGACAGAGATGACAGTGAAGACAGTGAAGAGGAACAGAAAGATGCTGAACCGGTCAAGAAGAAGAGAAAGAGGGTACGTGTACACCATTTGTGCAAACGAGAACGTCGGCTCATACCGCATTGCAGAAGAACGCTGCACAGGAGTACTACGACGTGACGGACCCGTTTATTGACGACTCTGAACTTGCTGTAGAGGAGCGAACATACTTCGCGCAAACGAAGCAGCAGGGCTTCTATGTCTCAAGTGGACAGGTTGCATTGCTAACGGACAAGTAAGCTCTCTCGCCGCACCTTTGAGTCACTCATTTACATTTCCCTATGCAGTACTATTGCTAAGAAACCGAAGTCAAAAGCAACCAGAAAGCTCAATATTCTTCCTCCGGCCGCCTCAGTATCCGCTGCACTATCCACGGCATCTATGCCCTCAACCTTAGCCCCGGTATCGACGTCAGGGTCGAAGCTAAACCTCAGCAACAAGCTCCCGATATCTAAGATCCCGAACGGTCCCCCTGTCGCTGGCCCGTCCTCTGTCGTCTTGAAAGCTCCCAAGGATGAACCGGTCATTGGATTCGGAACACAAGTCTCGCCAATCCCAATAGATGTCGACGATCTGCCGGCTAACAGCAATGCGTCGCTTTCTGCGGATCCCTTGGCTCTGAAGCGAAAGGTTTCCGAATCCTATGGCGATGAGTTCGCGTCGACTAACGGTCTCTCTTGGGAGGGCGATTCGAAGAAACGCAAGAAGTCTGTTCAAATCGTAAGTCGTTGCACTACCATCTTCGTTCTGTTCCTCATTGGAACATAGCGCGAGTTCAACCCTGAGCTTGAAGAGGCACTTGTCGAGCTCAAGGAGGCCGTTGCGAAGGGTATGTCGAAAGCCTCCGTCATTCGGCTCAGATAGCTTATGCGGGAACAGAGGACTGGTCATCGAAGGGCAAGTTCCCTCCGGGATTGAAACCTTTGCTGGCACAGGTGGCGCTGAAGGCCATTATCCTGGGCGAGTACGACGACAACTTCTTCAATGTCATGCCAAGACTGTTCCCGTATAATCGGTTCACTATGACCGTGAGTGCTCCCCCCAGTACAGAGTCCAGCCGATGCTGACCACCACTGCAGAAACTCATCAAGCGGACCGTGTGGAAGGATCATACAAACCTGCTAGTGGAACGGCAGAACGCGTTGCTTACCGATTTGAAGAAGCTGGCAGACGACGGCTTCGTAGAAGCCCAGGAAGAGTGGGAGAGGAGTGTAATCATGTGGGGTACGCACCTTCACCCCTCGCACAAGACATTGTTTGCTAACTCCGTTTAGAACGACGGCACACTGCACAACCCATTCTGCCCGATCAAGCATCCGGAGGACAGTCCGGCGAAGGGACCCCAGTACCGTCCTCGACTCAGCCTACGCCATTAATCGCACCAGGTGCTCTACCGCCCGCGCGCTCGATGGACGACGCGGGCGACATGGACGTCGACGACACGCCGAACGCGGCGGGCAAGGGTCCCACAAGCGCGAAGGACGCACACCCGCCGCCGAAGCGGTACCGGCTCACGAACGCCATGAAGGGCATCATCTGGCAGTTAGTGTGCCTCAGCAACGAGTGCTGTCGGATCGAAAACGAGAAAAAGTACGCTGTTCTGTCGGCGACAATGTAGCAAGCTGCTGACGTCTTTTGTAGCCAACTAGAGAACAACAACCAGATTGTGAGCGACCAGGGTGTGCGCAAAACGCTGTACCAGAAGATCGTTGCGGCGTACCCTGATGGGTGGCTCTCATCCGGCCAGATCTCGCGCGAGGTGAGCGTAATGAAGAAGAAGTACGAGAAAGAGGTCGCAGAGAACGACGGTGACGCGTAGGGTCATCTTGGTGCGAAGGGGATGCTCTGACTCCCGGCGGTGTGGATCTTGGTTGTTCGCCTGGCTGTTCTTGGTTGTGTCGTGTCATCCTGAACTTCCTTACCGTGTGTGGTTTAGCTCTTATTGATACTTTATGTACATTTCCTGTAGTTCTGCTTTACTTATAGTTCTCAACATTATTTTGGATTGTTTCGGTTTCTTGACTGCATGTTCGCGTACATGTCTGCATGGCATGACCACTTCCCGCAGAGCGCTTCAGACACGCGGAGAAATCCAGGAAAATCGTGTAGCATTCGAATATAATCTTGACCACCACTGTCACGTATGGCTGCTACACCCACCTCCTTTTGCCTGTACTGCCTCCAGGGGATGTTGAGCGAGCTGCAAATGTACGTATGTGCTTGAAATCACGGAAAACAGTATCCAATAAACGACATACATACAGCTCATACAACAGGCCTATGCGCCACAAACCCATGTATCCTCGGACGACCAACGCCGCCTTCAGCAAGAACTCTTCGACATTCAGAAGCGGCCGGAAGCTTGGGGCCTTGTTCTCCCATTCCTGAACAACTCGAATCCAAATGTCCAATACTTCGGCGCACACACCATCCAGGTCAAGATTACGCGGGACTGGTACGGGTGGTCTCAGGTGGTCGTGAAAGACGGCGCGACCTAACGCGACGACTGCAGGTCCTCATTCCCAGAAGAGAGTGCGCTGCAACTCCGGGATCTCCTGGTGGACCTGACAGGTCGCTCGATGGCAGCGGGCTTGAACAAGGTCATTCTCCGCAAGCTCTATGTCGCGGTGCGTTCATGCCGAACATCTTCCTCTCATTCAATGCTCACATCATTACAGATCACGTCGTTAGCGATTCACCTATGTTCACAAAGCTCTTCGCAGTGGCCGGACTGGCCCCAGTCCGCCATTCAAGCCTTGTCCAACTTTGGCGCATCAATGGAGTCCCTACTCGACTTTCTGGCCATTGTCGCTGAAGAGATTGAGAGTGCGGATTTGCTGCCACCACAGAAGTATGTGCGACTCTTATAATGCTAGGGCGTTCGACTGACACTGTGGTGCAGAGCGCGGATGCAAGGAATGCTGACGGACGCGGTGCCCCTGGCCACCCAGGCCATCAACAGCTCAATCTCAAGACCACGGCCTCATCCCTCACCGAACGAACTACGATCTGCGTTGAAGTGTTTCCAAGCGTGGTTGCCATTCATGCGTACCGAGTAAGTTTGTCACCCTGAATACAGCTGCATATATGCTCATAGTCGCCTGAAGCGACCTAACGCCTATCATTCCTTTGCTGATCGATATTCTCGCGCCAACCCCCGGTTCGGCAGAGTTCGACGAGACGGAATTCACTGCTGCATCCGATGCGCTTCAAGAAATCATGTCAAAGTCTGCCTTGTCCGGGGGCTCAGGATCGCGGACATTGACTGAGCCCTTGCTGCTTTGGTTCGACCGCTATGGAGGTGCGATTGTGGAGAACACGTTGAAAGGTACGTTCGGTCGGTCAGTGAAACGGTATCGTCTAAATTTTGTCTATCAGAGGGATTGGCGGACACCGTCTCTCGTTCGTTTTGCAAGCTCCTAACTGCCGTTGGTGACCACTCGACGCAGTACATGGCATCGAACCTTTCCTCCTCAGCAAGCCCTGCGCCCATCCTCGCAACTCCGATATCTTCGCCTCTACCTCCGAAGTCTCATTACGTCCAAACATTCCTCAGGTTACTCATGGCGTATACTGCGCTTCCAGGGTACTATGGTGCCGACGAGGAAGAAAGTGAGATGACGCTTGGGTTCTGGTACCTGTTCCAAGAGGCGCTCTGGGGCGGCGACGAAGAGTACGACTCGGATTCGGACTCCCCGCCAGCCACCAATCGGAAGGACGCGGAAAAGATGAGCGTTGCTAAAGCAGTATATTCGGAGCTTGTGAAAGTACTACAACGTAAAGTTACTTGGCCGGACAAGAGAACGTTGCAAAGCTGGCCAAGAGGTAAGTTTACGCCTACGCCGCTCCTATACGTGTGGCTTACGTTCGTTAAGATCAGAAGGACAAGTTCCAGTCGTGGGTATATCCAGTATCTCTACAAGTATTGGATGTCTGACCTGACGTTTTGGCAGGTATCGACGTGATGTCGGTGACACCCTGTTGAACGCGTAGGTCTGTTACGCCCGTGACACGGATTGCGCATTGATCCTGCTTCTAGGTATTACGTCCTTCGTGACGATCTGCTAGCCTACCACGTCAATGACTTGGTGGAAAAGATTTCGACAAAACAAGAGAAAGACAGCTGGGAGGTATGAAGAATGCCAACGTCAGCTATAGATTCTCTAAAGCAGTTGGGTAGGGCATTGAGGCTACCCTACACTGTATCATGGCGGTACAGGAAGGCGTCCCTCTCGAAGAGAACCCCCATCTTTCGCGTTTGTTTGGTCCAGAGGTTCTCGGACGCCTTCCACCCTCCGGTGCAGAGCGCGTGCGGCGGACGGCCATTGTACTCATTGGTACGTCGCTTTCAACTAACGTTTTGAATCCGGGCCCACCTTCTCGCAGGTTCCTACGCATCATGGTTCACGACCCAGTACACGCCACCAGCAGGAGCCTCGACGCCCTCGCCCTTAATGAATGTTATATCATACGTAGTCGCTGCCTTGCCAGAGCCGGCTCTCTGTCTTCCTGCAGCTAATTCCCTACGCGACCTCTGTGACGCCAACCGTACCGCTCTCGCACCTCACATATCGGCCTTTGGCGCTCTGCATGCCAATATCACCGGTATACCTGTAAGTTCACTTTGGGCTCAAGTCATCGAGTTTAGGCTGAGCGGTCTGCAGGATACAGAGAAAAGTAAAGTATTACAATCTATTGCCAGCGTAATTCAGGCTCTCCCCGCAGAGGAAGAGATACCACCGATCGAGGTTAGCTTTATTTACTACTGGTTGTCCATACGTTCTGACCATGTTGCAGGCCATTGTTAGCCCGGTGGTTTCCAAGTTATACGAAGCGCTACAGCCAACACATGTGAGTTCCGGTCGGCACACCGTTAGTAATCGAGTCATTGAACAGTCCGTTCTAGCTCCCTGACGAAGCGCGACAAGTCGCGATTCAGCAGCTACAGACCATAGCTGGAGTTGCGCGTGGTCTGACTCGTACCAACGATTCTCTGCTCATTTTCGATGACTCTCCGGACATACAGAAGGAACTGGAGCAGATGAAGCGAGCCAGAGAGGATCCAAGGGTTGTTCGGCTGCGGGATGCTGTCCTGGATGGGATGCGAAGAACTGTGGAGCTCTGGTCCACTGATGCCAGCGTCAGCAATGTGCGCCCGCCTCATTATTTGAAACTCTGATGGGGGCTAATAGCTTGCCTATAGGCTCTGAGCGAGCTGTACAAAGCAATCACTTCGCTGCCGTCCGACCTTACGCTCCTATCTCTCACCCCGGCACCGTTGCTTGAGCTCCTATGTGTCGCTGCTCAGAGGCAGCTAACGGCCGTTTGGTTGAGTCTAGCAAACATGCTCATCATACAGCTCGATCCGCCATCTCTCATTCCACCAATAATTAAGTCCTCTCCGGACTCAAATGCACACGGTGTCGTGACAACTGTTCTCTCGTCACTCCTACCAACGGCCCTCGGATTCTTCAGTCAGACTGGTGCTATGGAGGAGGTAAGTCGTCTAAGATGTCCCGCAATCGTGGGAAGTTAATTGTTTGGCTGAAAGAACCCGGACATCGTACAAGCTTTCTTCAACTTCTTGGAAACCGTACGTATTTGTCACGGAAAATTTAGCCCGCCTTGATCCTCATTTTTATAGGTTGCACAACACTTCATATCAGTTTTCTATCGTATCTCGCCGGAGCTCTTCCACGCCCTGATGCAGTGCTCTGTTGGGTCACTTGCGTTGCAAGAGCGGTATTCTCTGGTTTCTGCGTGCACTTTTCTCGTAGGTCAACTTTTTCTTTTATGACGAGTCGCTTCTTACCGTTTTTGAAAGGCTTCGCTCATCAATCGTACTGCCGTTGCCGAAGACTTGGGACAAGCCAAGGACGCTCTTGCCGAGACACATGGTCGAAACATCATGCGGGCACTCCTCAACGGCTTCGCGTCTGTTGCACCTCGCTCTGCCACTCCAAACCTCGTAGAAGTACTATCGACGCTCACCTCTCGCTTCCCGTTACAAAGTAAGGCTTGGATGACCGAGATATTGTACGCGGTGAGTGGATTAGGTGCGGCGTTGATTCTCAAATGCTTAGACTTCGCAGCCCGACTTCACGCCATCCAAGGCGACCAAACGAAGCCAAGGACAAGTTTATCAAGACGCTCTTCGGCTCTCGGTCGTCAAAGCGTGCTCGCGAAGCCGCTCAGCAGTTCACCCTCGTCGCGCGCGGTCTAGAGGGCTCAAGCTTTGGTTACGCCTCGGTGACAATGTAGATCATGTCCCAACCTATCTCTCATCGCACTTGAACCAGACACAACCACAATAATGTATTACTTTCATGTTTGTAGCCTAATGGACGACCGGTATACATCCACGCCTTGGCAATGACTTCGCCGAGTCGACGGCTTGGTGGTGTCCACGTGGAAGCGCTGTACTAGCTTCTAATAGTAACTACGGCCATGCTTACACTGTCTTACACCGCAAAGACTTATGGTTACATTTGAGGGGCCCCAACGAATGTGCATCCATGTCCCGGCCATACCCTAACGCACCGCTACAAAGCGACTATGCAGCAAGGCCAGGGTCCCGCGAGCCTAATAAGGTTATGTGGAAATTCCGACATGGCACAGTAATGTGGGCAAGTTGAGTACATGCACCGACTCCAGCCGCACAATATCCCGAATACGTATATTGAACTCGAAAGAAAATTAACATTGACATGTTGGAGTTTCTACTGCTTTGGAACAAACTGCCAGAACTGCCAGGACACAAACAACTGGTCAGCATTCCGACGTCGGCCCAAGTCGTGAATGGGGAGCTTACGTGTCTGTACGGAAAGTAGAGGACATATGGCACCAGGTAGTTCTTGACGAACCCTGGCACCGGCGGGAAGGTCGTTGCCCACTTTGGCGTGGCCAGGACGGCGAAGGTGAGGAAGAGCATGATCGGCTGCGGCATATGGTCGTGTCAGTCATTGCGGACGAAGGCTGTTGAGGGCATACGCACAGATGACTTGATGTATGCGGCGCTCGCCTCTCCGATAGCCTTCATCTCCTCCGCAGTCAGTCCCGCCGCTTTGAGTTTGTCGGGCTCGAGGTAGGTCACTTCCTGCATTAACTGGTCCGCCACAACGTCGTGAGTGTGCGCGCAACCTGTATCTGGGCCAATAGCACTCACATGCTCGGAGAGCGGATGCGCAAAGCTGTCGATGAGCTTTGTAGGTGTCCGTCGTCGAGCGCGGCTGGCTGTTGCGTTGCCGGAGAGCGGCAGTTAACGCCGTATGCGTAGTTGGGCGGGAGGCACGACACAAGGTACTGTTCGAATGCCCTCATCCCATCCCTGAACGCGTCATGCTCGGCCTGGACGAAGCTTGTGTCCAACTTGGGCTCGTACATTGCGAAGTACGCATCTTCTTCGTACCTATACAAATTCGTAAGTCATGAGCTTTCAGCGGGATGCAGGGAAGTAACCGAGGCTCACTGGTGGTGCGAGTGCACAATGGCGCACCACACAAGGCAGTACCCCGCAAAATCAACGTGCTTCTGCTTTTGTACGCCTGGTGCTTGCTGTCACCAAACGCAGGATATCAGAATCTGCTAAACACGCCCGTGCAAGCGGTGCGCGCACCTCGTATATGCCAAGTAGAGCGTTCAGGATCGTCACGTGTGCACCCGCCATATCCCAGTGCTGCGCGGCCCAGGGATCAGTCGGCTCAAGCATAACGATGGGCCTGAACACCTCGATGGCGCCTCGCAAAACCGCTGGCGTGGACGACATCTCTCTCTCTCTCTTGTGTCTTGTTGAACACGAGGGTGGAGTTCAGAGGGGTACAAAGGTGCAGTGTCGCACTTTATGCACCTGCACTGCGATTCGAGACTGTGATCTGTATGGCAATGCAATGCATACTAGGCTGACGCCACACCCTGAATTGGGTGAGCTCACGTACATGATGTAACACCATCTTCACCTGATACATCATAATATCATCTGTAGGTCAAATGCTTCATGGTGGATACACACAGGGCTGCTTGTGTGCATTCCTCTCTATAGGGCGTGCATTTTCGGCGCCGTCTGTGCATCCGCAGGCCATCTTCCGTGCTCGGGCAGGTGAGAGACAACGCTACGTCAAGTTGAAGGCTACAAATGAGGAAGACAGTGAGACCATTCATGCGACAGAAAGATGTGATACTGGTAGCAACCTTCTGCCCAGTCATCGCAAAACGCTGAACTGTATCTTCCATATCTGACAGCCAGCGGTAAGATGAACAGTTTGCTATGATTGGAATCCGAGATGATGACAGAGGGCTAGCAGCATTGCCGCGGGATAGAGACAGAAATGTGTGCAGAAAAGTGGATCGGACGAATGAGTAGCTTAGCTAAGGCAGAAATATTTCACTTCAAGCTGAGTGTCTTCGCAGCGAGAAGGTCGACCATCCAAGCGAAGTGGAAGCTGGGACCAAAATGTTCAGTGTGCACATTGTAGGCAATCTGCGCGGATTGGCAATAGTGCCGACGTGGCTGGCTAGTACATTCAGCCCAGTGGTAATCGGCAGTGCTTCAAGTTGGATGTTCCAGCCCGAGCTGGCTGTCTGGGACGGTTGCGGACATGAAGAGCCATCAAGGACATCCGTGGACCCACAACGATAGAGGTTGGATCATGCGCGCGCTAAATCCCAAGCTGCTTGTTCGGGACCCCCAGCCACGCGAGCCAACCAGTGGCGTGACCGGTTCGATCGTTGACAGAGAATAAACAGAGGCTGGCCATCACATAACGTGACGGCTAGCCTCTCAGAAACGTATAAAGACAGGTTTCCACCACCCACTACTCCCCATTACCTCTCGACTAGCCTCTCTCCTCTACTGGCTTCTGGTCGCCCGACCCTCCAGGACAACCCACCCCACCACGCACCCCACATTCCGACAACCCCGCGCCCACCCAGGCTTTCCCGCCTGGGTGCGCGCGGGTCGCCGACACTCACCTCCGCTCTCTGCTCTCGAATGACGCCCTAATGGCGCTGCGATTACTCCAGGGGACACGATGGCCGATACCGCGAGTATGCGCGATGCTGAACCATGCCCTGTGCAAGAGGCGAAGAACCCCGTCGCAGCTAGCTCGAGAGCGGTAGAGTGGCAAGGTGCGTGCTTTCACTTTCTTGGCCGACCGCCGGACGACCGCCCCGCCGTCGCTGGGACGCCCAGGACGGCTCCGCAAGAGAGCAGGAGAGCTCGACAACGAGGTGAGTCCCCGAGGGAGGGCAGACACGATTGTCGTGTCTGTCCTGGTGCTGGCCTCTTCGTGGTCCTCGGGATGAGTAACTCTCGGGTCTGCCGCCTGACCGAGAGCGAAACCAACAAGCACCTGAATTTCTCTTCTCTGAAATTCAGTTCCATTACTGACATGCATCTCCTAGGTCCTGAATTCAAGGTGTGGGAGTCTCCATTCTTATCTACCACATGTGTCGTAGGGCATCTCTGTATTATAGAATATCAGCCAATATTATGACAAGACTGAAGCGGGTTTCTCATTTGCGAGCGCGCAGCTATGCGGTTTCTTGCCATCAAGTGCCAGACAACGCGAAAACATCTCTTGTCCAGTCCCCGTATGTTTCTCCTGAAATACATGTTTGCAGATGCTTTGTGGGTGGCTGCATATATGCAAAATGGCGTCCATTAGCCACCTATGACCGTGACAACTGCTTCAATTTCTTCCTGGGCCCGCCGTTGATGAGATGTCTTCCTTATCCATCTCTATATTGGGCTTCGCCAGAAGTCTATGCGCTCGGATCAATCGTAGAGAAAATGTAAGTAGCTGAGGCGTACGAGGTCAGCCACTATGCATCAAATGGTATCCGAGCGCAGTCGTCTAGTTTGTCTCGCCACTGTTGACATGCTTCTCGAAACCGAGACCGTGACCAGGCACCCATGCAGGTAGATGTCTAAATGGAGAACTGAGTCGCTTCAACAACGAAGCTAGTAAATCTCTGACGAAGCACTCACAGTAAGGAGTAAGGTTAACCGAGAAAGCACGCGACTTTGCGACGACACCGAACACTTCGCGCAATGCTGCTGATGCAGTCGTGGCTCTAACTTCGTCGTCGTGCCAATGCAATATGTCGACAATCGACTCACCACGGCGCGCGAATGTGTCTCAAAAAATCTTGTGGAGACTCCCCGAGAAAGCCAGAGCAGATTCTTCTTGCAGCGAACTGTGGTAGCGACAGCAGTCGAGTTCAAAACCCGCATCATGATACGTCTGAGCTTCCGGTATTGTGCCCTTCAATTCAAGGCTACGCCAGACGGTTTTAGCCCACTGCAGCATGTCATGACAGCAGAGCCGAAAGCGGGAGCAAGGCTTTGGCAACACACAGCTGAGGCCATAACTATGTCCTGGGGTTAATCGGAATATTCATTCATGTTTTTCTAGGATATGTTGCATTCTCTTTTCTGCGAGTTGGGCATGAAGACGTGTTCGTGGAGGAGGGAGAGGTAGGTGATAGGGCCTGCGCATATACCTAGACAAGAAGAGTTCTGCGTGCACATAGATAGCCACGTACCATAATCTTTGCCCACCATGCATACTGCAACCATTCATAATCTCTAGTTACTTGAATGACATTCCCGAGGAGGAGTAGGCGCATCGGCCGCGGAGGTATGATCCGTGACCGTCTCTTGAGGACATATATACATAGGGATAATAGCTGATGAACGCAGAAACAAGCATGAGATTCGTGATGTCGTATTGAGAGCCTGCAGAGGTCATGCCGATACTAGCAGTAAGCAGAGTGAGAAAGGGCTGCCTGAGGGAGAATCCTACTATGTACTGTAGGTTGACGCGAGGCTGACGACGCAGGGATACTGAGTGAAGTAGAGTCACGGCCTGCCGTGGAAGACAGCGAGCTCATGACGAGCAAAATGGCGGCATGAGGAGGTTGAGATGTTTGAAGAGCAAATTCAGCATAGGATTGCAAGAAGACGGCGACAAGAAGGCGAGGAAGAGGAGAGCGCGAAAAAGAGCTTGGGCTCGGGGAAGCGCGTGATGGCGCATCATGACCACTTTGGGAAATGCCGCGCCGGTCACCGGATCTTACCGAGGCGGCTGCCGCGCCGCATCCCGAGACTCATAGCTTGTTCCCTCTCATTCCGTCTTCAATGAAGCTACAATTCTTCGTAGCTGCCAGCAACATTATTCCATCACTTATGTCCACGGGCTACGAGTTGATGCCCAGTCTTCCAGAAACAGTGAATGGGCTTTTTGTCAGTACTAGTACTGACACTAGCAAGCCCACTCACCGTCAATCTCAATACCTCTGACAATACCTGAGTTACGGCGCGTGACCGGCATCTGATAATGCTATTGCTGGCCGTCTTGGCCAGCTGATGACTTTGCTCTTTGATGCAGGGATATTATCATATCTCTGTAGAATATATTGGATACCTTCAGAGCTCGAGGAAACTCAACCGTCGACGTTTTGCCGGATGCTCAACTCACAGCCTCGCATGTACCGGGATAAAATCTTGGGCCTCATTCAGGGAAGTAATTTCCTTTTAGCGTATCAGTGCGACCTGTTCAACTAATATTAACGTGTATTGTCTGTGTCTCAACCTCCAGTCCTGAATGGGCGGTGACGCCGTTGTTGGGGATGTGTTGCCAAGACCACTTCAAGAGCTAACTACATGATACATTTAAGCCCATGGTGAATTTTTATGCGTAGCCTTTAGCGTGGGAGGTTGACGAGCTCACTTTACTTTATTAAATAGCCCGTTTGACCATGAGCTTCAACTAACCTCAATGCAAACTGTTACGGACAGAATTATTTCTTTTATTTTCGAACGATTAGCAATACTGGCTCGGTTCGCAACTCATGACTCACCTCGCCCTATGCCCTATGACTCAGCCAGCGCAGCATACCCTCGCGCCCCTGCCCAGACTCATCTACCAGTCTCAACACTGGTACGGATACGTAGTATGCTCTCCCACGCCATCTTCTTGTACAGTAGTATAAAGATCAACCAGTCAAGGCCTCATAGCCTTAACTGCGATCTCTTTGTTTATTAACATCGATATCTTTGGTCAGTCTCTGCGTGCTAGAGGGAAACCTCCGTAATAGCCCTCGAGTCGCATTGAGCGTCCAGCTCATTGCGCAATGACCTTGGTCTTAACATTAGATCGCAGTTTCGAACCGACTGACTCTTTTGAGTCTAAGTCACCCAGAACCCACCGAACGGCCGACTACTTAACTAGTTATCCCGAAACTCCAATCCTGGTCCTGTAACAAGGACAAGGGCTCACCGAACCACCATGGCAGACGCCAACGGAATTGTGTGTACGCTCCGTACACACCGATTTCATCTGAAGTCAGGAACAGACGTCAACTTCGCGAACCGACACAGGAATCCTACGATTCTGCGACGAAAACCCCTGCAAAGAACCGAAACACACCAGACAAGCGATCCAACCCACCGAAGGTTACAAACCGTGTACCAGAGGCCAACACCAGACCCCACAAACCATCTCATCCTCCACATCCGATTCCAATCCCCAGATTCTGTTAATCCCAATTTCATCGTCAACCAAACTGACGAACCCTTCACCGTCTTCATCAACCAAGTTGAAGTAACATTCGAACATTTCCTCGAGTGCCTAGACAAACAAATCGAATTCTACACTCTAACTCGGGACCCCACCGAGCAGAAAGCTAGGAAATATCAAACGGAAATAGTGAAGAAACAGGGAATGGCACAGACAATGGAAACAAGGATGGCCCAGAAGTTTGCCGGATGTAGATCAAGGGATACAGGAAATCAAGGCTGCAATCACGGCAAATTCAACCTCGATGGGAGCAACCACAAAGAAATCCTCGAAAGCGACTAAACTGAGGACCCCAGATGAGTTCGACGGCTCAGAAAAACACGCCAAGGAATTCAAAAGAGGCTGTCACCTCTATTTTGAAGCATACCCCACCGACTTCACCCTCACAAAGGAAAGAATCATCTTCGCCCTTTCCTACATGACAAAAGGATCAGCCAAATCCTGGGCAGATCTGAAACTCGACGAATACGGAGATAAAGGATATCCCGGCACTCTCGCCGAATTTTGGGATGATTTCGACAAAATCTTTGTCCAACGCGAATGATATCTCGAACGCTTTAAGGAAAATTGAACGCCTTAAAAACAGATCCGAACGAGACAAGAAAGACACTGTCAGGGAAACAGTGATCAAATTCAGACACCTCGCGTTACAGCTCAAAGGCAGCAACACCGACGCTCAGCTCATCAGGGAGCTTCAAGAAATGCATCCCTGTCGACATGAAAAACCAAATTCGCCTCAGCTCAGCCGGTGAAACCAATCACGCTATCAGCCCTGGTATGACTTGGTGATTAAATTCATCGAAGACGATGACGATGAAGACGACAAGCGTCACCGATCGCATAAATCCGAAGACAGGGACGAAAACGCGATGGACGTAGATGCGATTAGAACTAAAGAGGAAAGGCAGGAGGCCAGGAAGAAAGGCCTATGCTACAACTGTGGAGGTAAGGGACATCTTGCTAAGGATTGCCCAACCAAAAGGAAGAAACCCTCTGACCAAGACAATAGAAAGAAGCCGAAGCCACGCACTACAGTGCGATAGGGCCACCGTTATTACGAACGGCGACTCTAGCGACGAGGAGTCCAAGGACTCTGACGAAGAAGACGAGGACGGAGAAATGGTCATTCGCGAACCTCATCAGCTCGCTTTCCAAAAAGCAGCGCAAGAACCTCGCCAAAGGGCTTGGAAAGGATTTTTCCTAAAGGAGCCTGCCTCGACGTCAGCTCCTGTTTGCATCTCCACCTACTCTGTACTTATAGCTGAAATGAATGCAATGTCTATGCGCATCCCTATAACGTTGAAAGGAGAGAGAATCGTCGAAACACCCGCCCTCGTAGACTGCGGGAGCAGGAGGAACATTCATATCTGAGAAAATGGTGAAGAAACTCAAGCTCAAGTCACGAAAACTCGAGCAAACCATTGCGGTGTTTAACATCGACGGCACTCCAAACCGTCAGGGACGCATCACACATAAGGTAGAAATACCTATGATGGTCGGAGGCCGCACCATTCGAACAAACTTCCTCGTCACGAACCTAGGCAGAGAGGGAAGTCATCCTTGGCATCACTTGGCTCAAGGATAGAAACCCGGTCATCAACTGGAAGGATGGACGCTCAGTTTGGAAAACGAGTCTCAGTAGAAGTACTACCTGACGATGACAATCGGAAGGATTAACAGACTATCGTCAGAAGACCCTGAAATCTTACCGACCAGCCTGACGAACCAACGATTAATTTCGCCCAATTACAAGCAGTCGACCTCATGACCTGTGGAGAATTGGAGGAAGGCGATATCCTATATTCCTACCTACCAGGAGAGAAGAAACTTACAGCGATAACCTGGACTGAAGACATAAACCCCATAGCCACGCGAGCACTATGGATCAATGCTAAAGTCAACCCGGCAATGGAATTCGCGCAGAAGGCCAATACTCAGACGACAACTCAAGTACCAGAAAAATACCGAGTACGCGTCGGTGTTTGAGAAAAAGGCCTCCGAACGATTCCCAGAATCCCGTCCATACGATCACGCCATTGACCTCAAGGATGACTTTGTACCAAAAGATTGCAAAGTGTACCCGCTGTCACCTCTGGGCAGGAGAAACTCAAGGAGTTTCTAGAGGAAAATCTTCGTAAAGGATACATTCGACCATCGAAATCCCCTATGGCATCACCATTCTTCTTTGTAGGCAAGAAAGATGGGTCACTAAGACCATGCCAAGACTACCGTACCTTAACGAAGGAACAGTCAAAATACATATCCGCTACCTCTCATTTGGCGAACTCATCGACAAACTCCAAGGATCCACGATTTTTACCAAGCTCGATCTCAGAGCTGGGTACAATAACATCAGGATCAAGGATGGTGACCAATGGAAAGGAGCGTTTAAAACCAATCAAGGGTTGTTCGAACCAATGGTTATGTTTTTGGCATGTGCAACTCGGCAACCTTTCAGGCAATGATGGACCATATATTCCCGCTGACGAAGTCGATGAAGGATGGTTAACTATCTACATGGATGATATGATGCTTCATTCAGAAGACGAAGAACAACGCAGAACGAACCGGCGAGTGCTGAAGAAACTAGACGATAATGATCTCTATTGCAAACTCGAGAAATGCGCATTTGACGTTGAAGAAGTAGACTTCTAGGGGTAATCATCCGGCATAATAAAGTCCTTATGAACCAGGCGAAAATTCAGGGAATAATCGACTGGCCGGCACCACCACGGTAAAGCAAGTACGAGCCTTTCTCGGATTTGGCAATTTCTACAGACGCTTCATCAGTCACTTTTCCGACCTCGTACGGCCCCTCATGAGCTCACTAGAAAAGGGATAGCTTGGAATTGGTCAACAGAATGCCAGAAGCCTTCGAAACCTTGAAACAACGGTTCACCTCGTCCCGCAGTCCTCATATTACCCGACACGTCTAAACCCTTCCCATCGTAGTCTGACGCATCTAAATTCACGACGGGAGGGGTACTGCGACAACCAGACGAAAACGGAGATTGGCACCCAGTGGCATACCTGTCGAAAGTTTTAACCAACCAGAACGGAATTACGAAATCTACGACCGAGAACTATTCGAAATAGTACGAGCCCTCGAAGAATGGAGGCACTACATCCACGGATCTCCCCATCGATGCAGTACTCACAGACCACAAGAATCTCACGTATTTCGATCCGCTCGGCGATTAAAACCGAAGACAAGCACGATGGAAACTGTTTGTCGGACTTTGACATGAAACTCG
>JAKOGH010000799.1:0-62931 GCA_024811115.1 Terana coerulea
TCGAGATCGAGCTCGAAGAAGGTACGTCCGCCTTTCGGTTCTATATACCAATTGTCTCCTGCCGAGCGTTCTGCTCTAACAGAGTACATCGAGTCGAACCTTAAGAAGGGTTTCATTCGTCGTTCAACTTCTTCAGTCGGCCTCGCCCCATCCTCTTTGTTCGCAAAGACTGGAGACTTACGTCTCTGCGTCGATTATCGTGGGCTCAATGCCATCACGAAGAAAAACCGTACCCACTCCCACTCATTGATGATCTCCTTGACCGCGTCCAGGGCTGTTCTCACTTCTCGGTCATCGACCTGAAGAATGCCTTTAACCTCATGCGTGTCAAGGGATGGAGACGAGTGGAAGACGGCCTTTCGCACGCCCATGGGCCTCTACGAGTACCTGGTTATGCCCTTTGGTCTTACTAATGCCCCTGCTACCTTTCAGGCTCTCATCCAGGATACCCTCCGTGACTACCTCGACGTTTTCTGCGTCGTCTACCTCGACGACATCCTCATCTTCTCCCGCTTCCCAAGCTGAGCACGACCAGCACGTTCAACGTGTGCTGGACCGCCTCAGGACGCTGCACTTATGCGCTAACGCGGAAAAGTGCGAGTTCGACAAATCTGAGGTAACATACCTTGGCTATCTTCTCAGTGCCGATGAGATCCGTATGGATCCTAAGAAGCTTGACACTGTCGCTTCATGGCCAGAGCCTTCATCCGTCAAGGACATTCAATCCTTTCTTGGTTTTACCAATTTCTACCGTCGCTTTGTCAATAACTATGCGCGGCATTGTAGTCCCACTCAATGCACTCACGCGCAAGGACACGCCGTTCATCTTTTCGAACGGGCGTGTCGAGATGCCTTCAAATCGTTGAAGAAGGCTCTCTTGTCTTACCCTGTTCTTCATCATTTTAATCCTTCTCGTCCATGCACCCTCGCTACTGATGCTTCAGACTTTGCGATTTCAGGTGTGATGCAGCAGCCTGACGATGACGGTCTTTTGCACCCAGTCGGCTACTACTCTCGCGAAGCTCACACCTGCCGAGATCAACTACGAGGTGCACGACAAAGAGCTCCTCGCTGTCGTTGACTCCTTTCGCGACATGCGCGCGTGGCTCCGTGGCTTGTCGCCCCGTCTCAGTCATCTCAGACCACAAAACCTTGAGTATTTCATGTCTTCTCGTGTTCTTAATCGTCGCCAGGCCCGCTGGTCGATGTTTCTTTCTGAATTTAACTTTCGTCTTGTGGGGCCTGGCCATAAAACGTTGCTGACTCTCCTTCCCGACGGCCTTCGTGCCTAAAAAGGGGGATGACGTCCTAGCAGAGCAACGCCAGACTCTCTTAACCGCTGAATATACTGAACTACTTTTTCCTTCTTTAGACTCTCCGCCCTTACCCTCCTCTGTCGCCACCGTCCCAATTGCTATTTCTGCCCTCACTACGCTTGCGATAGACAACTCCATCCTCCTTGAATGCTTCAAGACTGCGTTCCGGGACGATGTCGAGTGGCGCGAAGCTCTGGCACATGGCAACGCCGGACTTCACTGCCCAAGACGGCATGGTCTTTCATAAAGGCCGACTCTTCGTTCTGGCTCCCTTGCATGCTGATATCCTTCACTCTAGGCATGACGCTCTTGTCGCGAGGTCACTCTGGACGCAACTGAACCCTGCGTTCGTCCAGCGTAACTACTCCTGGCCTGGGATGCAGACTTACCGTCCGCTGCTATGTCCCAAGCGTGCGACGTTTGTGCCCGCATCAAAATGCCTCGCCATAAGCCGTATGGTCTTCTCCAGGCCTTTGGAGTTGCCTACACGCCCTTGGAAAGCGATCACAATGGACTTCATTGTGAAGCTTCCGCCCTCGCACGGCTACGACTCTATTTGGGTTGTCTGTGATCGTATGACTCGCGCAGCGCATTTCGTGCCTTGCAAAGAGTCTATGACCGCCGTTGAGCTGGCATGGCTCTTTCTTGATTGTATCTTCGTTACCACGGTCTCCCTGAATCCATCATCTCCGACCGTGGTTCTTTATTCATCTCACACTTCTGGAAACAACTCACCACTCTTCTTCAAGTAGATCATTGCACATCGACCGCATACCACCCTCAGACGGATGGACTGACCGAGCGTACCAACCAGACGCTTGAGACGTACCTCCGCTAGCGTACTGCTCTTACCAGGCAGGACGATTGAGTCGACTACCTGCCAGTAGCAGAGTTCGCGTTTAATAACGCTGAAAACGCGTCCACCAAGCAGACTCCCTTCTTCGCCAACTTTGCCTACCACTCTACCTTCAAGCCACAGATCACCGAGCGTTCCACTGTTCCTGCCGCTCACGATCTCGCTCAACGCCTCGACCACATCTACGCCAAACTCCGAGCCGAGCTGAAACATGCTCAGGACGTCCAGTCACGCAACTACAATGCATGTGTAGGACGCGGCCAGTCTACAAGCCCGACCAGCTCGTTTGGCTACTCCGTCGGAATATCAAGACAACTCGTCCGTCTGATAAGCTCGACCACTGTCGTCTTAGCCCCTTCCCTGTCGCTCGACAGATTTCATCACTCGTATACCAACTTCGTCTTCCCTCATACCTTTCTCGCCTTTATCCCGTCTTCCATGTTTCCTTCTCGAACCCTACCATGACCCTTCAGAATTTCACCCACATGCCCCTCCCGGAACGTTTTGACGTACACCCAGACTCTCTATCTCCCGTCGCCACTCGCGAAATCGACACCATCCTCGAAGTCTCGCAAGATAGGCCACCGCTATGAGTACTTCGTCCGCTGGAAGGCGCTTCCGGACGAAGAAAACTCATGGGTGCCTCTGTCTGACATTCCTACAACTGCCAACGAGCTCGTTGAACGCTTTCATCGCCGCCATCCGACGCGCCACGTCCTCATCGTCTCGTCATAGACCAGTCCTTTCCTGCACCCGTTCCCGTTAATGCTAATCCTCCTTTGCCTTCTTCTGCTCCTCAGATGCCCTCGTCGCCCACTGCCTCCTCGCCGCTGTCCTTGCCCGCTGCCTCCTTTCGCTGAAGCCTCGCCGCTGCCTCCGTTGTCCCGTTGCCCGCTGCCGTTCCTTCTGCTGCCGCTCATCTGCGCTCCCTTCGCCCGTCTGCGAACCTCACCTCATCGTACGTCGCACCCCAGCAGACCACAACGCGCTCCGGTTGTGTGTCTCGCCCAGCCGAAAGGCTTGATCCTCGCATCCCTGGTCGCTGAGCATGTCATTCGCTCGTGGCTTAAAAGGGGGATGATGTAACGGTTCGACCATTACACGGCCATTCTAGCACACACACGGACACTTTAGCACACTCACGGGCACTCTAGATACATACACGGGCACTCGTATATACTCAACGGACACTCCACGGTCTCTGTAGCACGGTCCGGGCGTTTCGGACATTCTGGTTGCTTACGATTTCCTTATCCGGCTTCATTCCTTCTCCATTCGTCTCGGCGCTCTGTATTTCCAACCAGGCACTCGCGTCCTCCTTTTATCCCTCTCGCGTTCTCGTTTCTCCCTATCGATTCATCTCATGTACCTGACACTAGCTTACTGGCATTGTCTTATAGTCTACGGCCTCCCGTCCTGTACCCTCGTCGAATCAATGCCAGTGTCTGGCACCTCACTCGGAATTCTCCGCTCGCTCTCGTCCTTGCCGTCTTCAACGTCTGCCTGTCCTCTGGAAGGTTTCGCCCTCGTCTTGGCGTGCCCTTCACAGTAAGAACTTTTGTAGCCCAATCATTACATAAGCAAATGTTTGTACTACTATAGTAAGTAGCCGCTACTAGTGGTTACTAGAGTAACATACTTGCTGTTGCTTAGTGTGACAGAGAACATGTCAATAACTGTAGTACTTTAAACATATCTATACATAACAGCACTTATGCTCCAGTATGTAGTCTAATCTACTAACATGTAAGTTCCGCGGTTCGCACCACGTGCTCGCGAGCTGCTGAATGTGAGGTTTGTTCAGTTTGTGAGCCGTTATACACCACAGGCCTGTGAGACTGCGCGCTGCCCTACGGATAACTTAAGTGAGGGAAGAGTCGGGTTCGGGGACATGTCGGTAGGGATGAGCGCCCTATTGATACAGCGATTTTTGGGCAGGGCAGAAGCTCGTAGTCGCTGCAGCATGCATGTACCTCCACACAACCCAACAAAGCTACACGAAAATCGCGCGAACCAACGATGCCTATCGATTGGTGCAAGCAGTACAGAATTTGGGTGGCATTTGGCCACGTTATAGAGATTTCTCACTTCGCCAGTGATGTTGAAAAGCACAGGTGCTACGTGCTGTGAATTTGTACATGTTTGTTTGGCCTTCAGCCCTTTAGAAATATGCTTGCTCGCTGTGCTCGCTTGCAATTACAGCAAATACTTTGACTTAAGTTCCAGAAGGTTGGTGGCAACAGCATGATGCACACTTGGCACATACTTGCTGGCAGTTGCTCATCATTGACTTACTGTGATGCTCACTATGTAACCTAAGTGCGTAAGCCTGCTGGCTGGCATAACGACACTCTTGTTATACTCATTCAAAATTGCTTTCTGACTTGCACTTACTCCTCTATGAAGCTGCAGTAACTTTGCTGATGCGGATCATAAGGCCTTAAATGCCACCTACCCAGAAATCCAAAATGCTAAACAAAAGTGTGGCAGGACTCCAAGAACTTAAGGGTTTCTCCAAGAAACAGGGTTTCTGAATAGAATAAGCCCCTGTTAAGTCTACTTTGTGTCAGGAAGAAATAGAAGATAACTGATTTATGCACAAAAGCATTTTAGACGGTTTTTAAAAAAATATTGTTATTTTTAGTATTTTAACCTTGATTGACATCACAGGCAGAAATTTTGGCACATGCAAACTTGATGTCATAACCAGCAATAACACTATATGACCTGTGACCAACTGCAGACTCTAACTGGCAATGATTATGAGAGCTATGTAACACGTAACTGCAGAAAAAGTCAAAAGATACAGTATTCTGTTTCCCTGCCTTTAGCTCCTAACACTCTCTTGTTTAATCACTTATTTAGTCTTATTTGTTCTCTATTATGGTTATATGCAGCTGTTACAATTTCTGAATTTACAAAGAAAGGGTTTTGTACAGCTTGCATATTAGGGCAGCTTTGACTTCTTCATGTTTTAGTACCCCAAGCCCAATAATTCCCACAAATCCTACAAATATTTGGGTAAGCTTCAAAGCATACAAAACACCTATATCAGTTTATATAGCATTTTTAGTGATGTTCAGCATTTGCAAAAGTTGTTATAGCATATAATATTAGTTTATTCCAAGTAAAACTACACTAGCCAGAGCTAGATGATGTGTAAATTGCTAGCTATATTTGTAGACATAATAGGCATGCATTTCAAAATGTGAGAATATATTTATGATTTTTGGTATTTGACCTGTATTTTAATACTGCACTCTATTACTACTACTCACTATCTAGGGAAAATCATATATCTAAAAAGCCAGAGAACTTTGGAGAATTATGAATATACTCAGAAAGATGCATACATATGTAAAAACATAATCGCATACTTGATAAATGCTATTTTGCTCTTTTGATGACAAAAAGTCCTTGAACTGAGCTTTTGCACAGTGCAAGCTCCATAGCTCAGGCTGTGAATGTTTAAAAATCCCAATTGCAATCCACAATAGTTATAACATGCCTGTACACATGCTTGAATATGTTCATGATTTCTGGTTTTTTACTTGTATTTTAGTACTGCACTCTATTACTATCAGGAGTAAATTATAGACTAAAAATGCCAGATAAATTTCACAAATTAGGAATATATTCACAGAGATACATATAGTGGTGAAAAACATGTCTTTGTGCTCTTTGGATGCTATTCTGCTGTTCAGATGGTAATAAGCCTTTGAAACTAGCTTTTCCGCAATATATACGACATAGCTCAAGCTGTTGATGTCCTAAAATGACAATTATACTCTACAAAGCTTATAACATGTGGCTATATGTATGCACAAACATGTTTAGGATTTTGTCACAAATTTCCCTCAGCGCTAGTCTACAGCGCTTAGAGTGTAACATCAAGTCACGGGACACGTTACCTAGTCGTCACAACAGCATTACAAGATGCTGATCAGTTGGCCATGCGACGGACGCATAGTTATCAGGGATATGCCTCATAAGGACATAGGATCATGGACTCAGTTCTGGATTCATTCTAGACTATGACCTCACTATGAGGTCACTATGACATCGTGTACTGATAGTATACAGTAGCTAGATTAGAACATCTAGATAGTGTTGATGTTAGCATGATAGCTAGGTCAGATCTGATAAGGGAGTTAGAGCGGTGGTATGCTCTGGAGCCTTAGTCAGACATCACCTGACTGTATTAGTCAGCATATGGTATTGGAGGTCTTAGATAGTATCTGGGGTCCCTCTACACATGTATATAAGAAGGCTGGTCTGTGGGCTAAACTCTCAGACTCAACAACATTGTTGATTCATATCCACTCTACTAGCTCTACTCAAGCCCCTCTGCTTTCCCCACCTATTTCAAGTCATCCCAGCAGGTGAGTATTGTAGTTTTGTGATAGATTTATGACATTTTGTTCAGTTTATAGTGCATTGCTCTATACTTGCCACTTAGAGCTACATCTAAGTATATTACATGCAATCCTTCTCCTAGTGGTTATGCTATAGCTAGGGTCTCTATGGCATCACTTAGAGATATTATTATATTATCTATACTACTGCCAACCATTGTCAGCCAGTTAAGATAGTGAGCACGCTGTGTAAAACAGTGAGCAAACTTGCCAAAGTTGTAGCACTTTAAACTGGCTGGCCAATCTGAGTTTTAGAATAGGCACCTAGGTCTGGCTCTAAGCAAGTCACATGCTTTGCAAGCATTGTCTTGTTAGCTGTTTTGCAACACTTTCTTTTACTACCACTATTTTTGATACAAACTCAAGTGCAATGAATATCAATAAGAGTATAACATTCTATACAGTATACCTCTCTGCTAGTGCTCTGAAGCCTTTTGCTATGCCTTGGGCATAGCATTAGACTTTATAACAGCTCATTGAATGTACACAATAGTACAAATGGTATGACAGACATCAAACCAGAAATTTTTATATTGGTTAGCAATATGGTATCATAAAGTAGTGCCTCAGAAAGTCTCCAGCCAAATGATGGCATGGTTTTGAGCACTGTTATGAAAAGGCACCTATTATTGGATAACATGGTTTTGGGCACTAAAATGATAAGTCACTGGAATTCAAATAAAATAGCATTAAATACTGCTATAAAAACTTTGAAAGGATGTCTTGCAATAAAACATGCTATAGTAATGTATGTATAGAGAAGCTCAAAAGTAACCTAAGTATAGTTAGCAGGCTTAAAAAGATTGGCTTATATTTTTTAACTAAGAAAGCTTTTGATACAAATTTTTATAATTAAAAAGCACCATAACGAAGTTTTCTTTTTCGATCTAGCCATATTACCAAATATGGTAAGCTTAGATAGATAAATGCACACTATATGCTAAAGTTGCATTTTAAACAAATTAAAAATAGTTTGGCAACAAAATATGCTACAGACTTGTTGTATAGCTCAAAGTGAACCTAGACATGTTTACTTTCTAAAAATATTATATGGCTCTGCATGCTAGCAAGGTAATTTCTTAGCAATGCAATATATCTTATAAATAGTTAGTTGATAGTTTGTAACAGTTATATATATGTATATAATGTATATATACAAAATAAACTTTATATATATAATCTGTATGTTAGTATGCATAATTTTACAAAAGTATAGCTATATATAATTACTTAATGCGAAAATATAGTGCATTTATGTTTTTGCAAAATGATAACCCATATTATTTGCAGTATAGTGTAATATGCAGAATGAATGGTAGGCCTGCCTAATATGGCCTTAGAAGCAACTATATGCAGGTTTACTTTGAACTATAATGTGTCTGTAGCATATTTTGTTGCCAAACTATGGTTGATTCATTTAAAATGCAAGTTTAGCATATAGTATGCATTTATTTGTTATAACTTACTATATATGATAATATAGTGACATTTAAACAAAGTTTTGTTATAGCGCTTTTCAATCATAAAACATTTGTATCAAAAGCTTTCTCAGTTAAAAAGAATATAAGCTAATCTTTCTAAGCCTGCTAACTGTACTTGCATTATTTTTTGAGCTTCACTGTAGTTGGATTGCATTTGTTTTTAGGCAGTTATGTGCGTTTTGTACAACTCCTAGGCATACTATGCAAGTGTTAGCTTGCTATTGTAAGCTATTTTTTGAAGACAATCTATATATAAGCATGACTTCATGTAAACAATAAAAGCAATGCCTACAATATTCCAATACAATGGCTTTTTACTAGTTAAACTTCAAAGTGGCTTATTCCATAAATCAGCACTAAGTATTTGGGTATGCTTTGATGTAAAAGAAAAAGTACTTAGTAGTTGTTATTGCAGCATTAGTCTTTTTCCTAAACATGGCTGAGATTCAGCTCTTGGCTTAGTAAAGGCATAACACATAGACAATGACTTAGTGGTGACTCAGCAGCTGACCAAACACAAGCTGTTTACTCTTTGACTCATAATAAATGACTGTAACAGCCCTTTTTCTCAGTTTACTCATACTAGCACATAATACATATGTAATAGACTCTGTACTGGTAATTGAACTTATAAGTAGTATATAAAAGCCCTTGTAGTAAGCCTAAGTCCTTATCTCAACCTCTTGATCACTGAAACTTAGATAAGCCTACTATTGTACTAGTTATAAACTGCAATACTGACTTCTATAATTCAAAGAAAGCAAAGATATTTAAACTTAGCAATTATTAAGCTACTTTTTAAGCAATATATATATACAATGTTCAATATCTTTAACTTTATTTGAACCAACTAAAACTACATTAATACATGCAGAGTGCATGCAGTTATTCTAAAGTAAACATGCTATAAAAGAAAAACTAAAGTCAAATGTGCACTGTAATATTCATTGCAGAAATGATAAGAAATATCAAGCAAAGTATAAAGCTCACAAAAAGAAAAGTATATATCTAATAAGTCTTCTCTAAGCCACTTAGTAAAGAATTACTTATAAAGGTAATAAATGATTTTTATGAGGATACTAGCTTTACAAAGATAGAAAAATATAGCTGTGCAGTTCGTAGTACTTTAACATTTATTAAACAGTTGATGTTGCTTAGTAAAATCCAATATCTTTTGAATTATTTGGTTACTAATGGTATTACTCAAGTTGAATGGATATCTGCAGATGATCTAATTTCTAACATATTAAGACCTGCTCTTGCCTCTAACTGTAGGCATATATGTAATTCTTGCAATTTCAGCTTGCAAAATGGCAATATATCCAAGTTAGCACTGGCTAACAGCTTATGGTCTGGAGATGTATGAAAAGTATTACAAAACATGAACTAGACTGAATAACTACTCATTTCAAGAATTATTCACAACTATTATGTAGTTAGAGTGTTAGTGTCAAAAATGCATAAAATGTGAGCTAATGCAGTTTGTTATGCTGTACCAATGTTAAAAATTATAGATATTTTGCCACCAAAGTAAGAAAAATTAGACAATATGCTAGCATTTTGTATTTGGGTCCTACTAAGCCTACAACTGAGGAGTATAAGAGAACACCATGTTTATTGCATTATAGCAAGGTAATAGCAGCATTGGAATAGCTTAAAATTAACTACAAGAACTATAGAAATATCGAAATATTAGAGGATAATATAAAGGAATATCCTAAAGACAAATTACTAGTTGCTGTAAATTATTGTAAAGAAAATGAAAGTGAAGATCCAGAATCTGCTACAGTTAGTGATAAAAAAGAGAATGAAGGCACTACAGAAGGCCAATGCCCTTTTGCTGTGCACACTCTGACAACTGAGGAGTTAACTGAGTTAATTAGCAACAATAACTATGTGAAAATTGGCAATAAAGCTTTGCTGCACTTTAAATAAGATGGAAAGGCATTAGCTATAATTTATTCTTTAAATTCTGAGTTATTGTATGATAATCCTTACCTATAGTAGCAGTTAAAAGTCATGCACAGGAGTAATTTGGCCTCAAGGTCATTTAACTATATCTTTCTAACTAGAAGGCTTTAGCATACAATGAAAATATCATTGTGTAGCTACAACTGATATTTAATTTTGACAATGTACAAAATACCATATATAGTGATGATGCTAGCTTTAAAGTGCAAATAGTCGGAATTTGCACTAATACTTATTTCAATTATACCTTCACTAATGAAATATATATTGCTTTAGTAAAGATATAATACAAATGCTGAGATGATATAGTTTTATGACTACACTATGTCCATTTGATTGTAGCTTCTAATGCCTAAGCAATGATGGAAAACATTTTGTTGCTGTAGTACTCATATTTAGTAACATTTCTGAAGCTCTATATAAAGCAGATATATATATGTAACATTTTTCACATATGCTAAGTGGATTATAAAAAGTGAAGCATTTGATAGCGCAGGTAGTACATTACTTATCAAGCTGGTAATAAAATAAATATATAATGGATAATGTGATACTAAGATGTTTTCTATTATTGCATGTGCATCAGAAGCTATAATCAAATAAATGTAATATAGTTACAAAACTACATCATCTCAGCAGTTGTATTATGTTATTACTAAAGCAATATGTCCTTTACCTGGGTTGAATGAGCCATTGCTAATGCATAGCAAGTACAATTCCTATGTTTATTTAGTATTCCTTCTCTTTGCCTTGCTATCAATCTGAGTAATAATTTCTGCATATCTGACTAAAAATTGCACAAGTAGCTTCTTACTCTTTCTTTATTCTAGCTTTGATTTTATAATTTGTATATTTTCTCATTATATTTTACAGTATAACATTCATATCTATTTGGCCATAATATAACTACTATTCAGTACTGTACGTAAAGTGCTGCTAGTAAAGTTCTTTTGTTGGGCATGGTTGTAAGATTTTCTGGGCTTATATTTCTTAGCTTACCTTTATAATCACAGTTTTGCCCTTGTAATAATTATCATTATATCAAATACTACCATTTGGAGTAATTGCTCTTGTTTTAAAGTGGAACCTTTTACAATATACTCATTCACATAGTCTATACTTAGTGTTGTTAACTATAATACCTCGCTGCCACTTAACATTGACTTTTTATATATAAAACATAAGAAACATTAGCAGAGTAATAAATACCAGCTTATTGATAAATGCATTATTGCAAGTATTGCATTTGCGCTAGCTTTTCTTGGTATTATAAGCTTCAAACAATTTAGCAATTAATTAATAGCTTCATTTCTTCTAGGGCTTGTTCTAATTTTCCAAGCATTTGCATTGCATAGTATGACTAGTTGATTAACAATGATGTTGCTGCTAGCTCCACACTGCATTGAGTTACTGCAATGTGTATATATATATTGTCTATAGCAATGCTTTTACTTTTGTGCAAAAAGTACTCTGATAGATCAAAATGTTTAAGCTCTTATTGTTAGGAATTGAAAATAGAGACTTGTTTATTTTGCAAAGTTCCTCTCTTAACAATTGCCTTACATTGTCTCTGGACCGTTCGTCATTTTGTACCATTGTGAAAAGACTTGTAAACTATACCAACAGATCATTCTGACTAGCTATGTGTGCATTTCAAAATGTTGGCAGCTTTTGATAAATAGAGTACAATATCACAAATAAAGCATTATAGCCACAACTGTTGTCATTCTAAGTAAATCTCCATTGCATAGTATCTGGTGTGTTTAAAGTAAAGTGAACCATTGGCTTTTTGACAGATTTTGTATTATAAATCTTAATATCTTAAGCACCTATTTTTATTTTATTTTTTACTATTTCCTGTCTCATTGCTTAGAGTAGCCAAAGCAGTGGTTCCCTTAGCAGGAGTAAAAAAGCAGTTGATGATTGTATAGAAGCTTTGGCTTGCTTTTTTCTTTTAAACTTGTCAGCTTTTACAACTTCCCATTTAACATTATTTTCACTCTCAGTACTTAACTATTATGCATTCCCTGTTTATTTAAGCTCTTTTGGCATTTGCTTTGGAATATGTTCAACTTCTTTCTAATTACAATATTTATATATAATTTGGTTTCTGATAATATCTCCAATATGCTTAGGTAGCTTTTTAATGAATTGTAATCTTCTAATTTCATCAAGACTTTCCAAATCTCTAAATTCTTGTCTCAAATATTTAAAAATGCCTCTGTCGCAGACAGACATGCATACATAGCATTATTTTTCATTCTCCTTGCATTTATTTAGCACAGATACACAGCCTGCGAGCAGCCCCAGAGCCTTGGACTTTATTCCGATGATCCCGGCGCTTAGCGCCCAAACGCAGCTCAATTCTTCTCATACTCGGACTCTTAGCACTCAGACTCCCTTGCTTTGCTCCTCATCTTGACCTCTTGGTCATTTGGGGACAAGATATGTATTTGATGTACTGTACGTTGTAGCAATGCTAACTTGGTCATTGAAGACAAGTATTGGCACCAACCTACTTGTTTTGTGAAGTCTACCTGGAGTTGGCCCTCGTCACCCTCCCTTGTATCGTGATTTTGTTATCTATTCTACATTCGCTCCAATTCATTCGCTCTGGTTACACATCGAGCTTGTTTCCGCTGACCTTAGGTCCAGATCTCCCAACCGCACTGGTCCGATTGAACCCCTTCAAAGCACAGACATCACAATGGTCTAAAGATACAGTGCCACTGAAACTCTGCTCACTCTCCTTTTGCTTCTTTCCTCTTGCTGTGCTGCTATTGAGCAAGATGTTGGTGTGGTGAACTTTTGAGTACCCCACTCGCGCATGAAGAGGTCCACACGCACTCTACCTATTGCCAACCTGTCCAAAGACACAGCACCCACGCAGCAGTCTGACTGCTCAGTGGTATTTCACTGCTATAACTCGAGCAACCAATACAACTACTACAACAAACCAGAGACCTACAAGAGGTGTGACCAACAATTTTGCCCCAATTGTTACAACAGTGTCTAGGCAGTATACCAGAGAACACCAGATCCAACAACTTCGAGTAAGATAGCACCTCTGAGAGCCACTGATCCAACTCCCAGCAAGAAGTTCTGGCTCACCAAGCCCGGCATTCTTTGAACTCCTCCAGAACCTCTGCATGCTCACACCTCAAACTGGCACTCCATGCACGCAGACCCTAGTAGTCACACCAGCAGCCCTCCCTCTACAAAGATCCGTCACTACAGCCCCCTCTACCTCCACCTCTTGCACCTGCTCTCGCACCAATGGCTTAAACGATGACTCTTGAACAGCTAGTTTAGGCTCTGGCTCAACAGGTAGCCAACCTCACCCAGAATGTCAACCAGGATGCAAGTCCAGCAAGCGCAACAGCTGCCACCAGTAATAAATGCCATAGTTACTGCACAGCCACCCATCAAACAATATGTGCAAAACCCGCCACATACAACAGCAAGTCTACGGATGATGCATATCAGTTTCTAGCCGCCTTTACCATGTGGGCACAGGACCAAAAGGAAGAACTGAGTGATCGAGTGCAGTGACAAAGCCGGGATGCCAATGGCAACCTAATTGTCAACGCATAAGGCCAGCCAACCATAGAGATGGAGTACAACCCTCGAATCAACGAGTGAGTTGGAGCATGCCTCAATTTCTTGGTAGGAGACGTGGCCATCTGGGCAACACCAATCATGGGCGTTGACGAAAGGAAAAACACCGTACATCAATTGGATGGCATTCCTACAAGCCTTCCACACATGATTCAAGACAGTAGACGAGGCAGAAAATGCACTGGCCTTCCTTGATACCCTTTGGATGGGAAACAAGATGGGCGCAGGAGTATACAGTGCTGTTTTACCAGTACGCCCGGCTGAACCACCCTCGAATGAGGACAAGCACATTCAGTATAAGAAGCACATGTCCACCTACATCAAAGACCAAATTGCAGAGATAGGCAGAGATACGTTGACTCTGGTGTGCGTGGTAAAGGCAGCACAGAACATCAACAAGAGAAAGGACAAGCAAGACACAGAGCGAGCCCGTGAATAAGACATCAACCCAGGACTACAATATCAACGTTAACCTCAGGGCCTCGACACTTCACTCCGGTTGCCCCAATTCAGCAATTCCAGACCCCAGCCGACCCCTGACGCCATGGACATTTTGATAACAACTCGGCACTAGAGTCAGCCCAGGCCTAGTGTAAAGCTCTGGCGGAGAGATGCTTTGGATGTGGATCGAAGGACCACACTGTCGTGGCCTGTCCTCACCACCTGTTCATATGCCAGCACTGCCACAAGGTAGGGCATACCTCAGTAGTGTGTCGATCTCGATACATGGGAACAGGCAAGAGCAGCGGCAGCATGAGTCAATGCAGCCAGTACAGACAGCAGTGTGCTACCAAGGTCACCTTCAACAACTGCATTGAGTATGATGGGCTCGGCTGTGTTAAGCTTTTCTCTGTGTTGAAAGCAGCAGTGGCATCACTGGCACAGTTGGTAGCATCTCTGGAGGCGCTGTCTGCACGAGGTAACAGGGGATTTTTCATAAAGTTCTTGGCTAAGGCTGCAGCTAAGAACCCAGCGCGCTTCCCTAATTTCAACCGTTTCTCTGTATTGCATGTGGACCCTTGCTCTAAAACAGACACTGACTCTGACCCAGTTCCCTTTGTACCTGTACTACTACTATCCCTAGTTCTTTTAACTTTGTCTCTAAAGTCCCGCTCTGTTCCATTATGTTCTAAAGAAAACTGTCTCCTTTATAGTACCAGTAGATGACATGGATTTATGGGATTCAACTCCCAAGACTGCTAGCACAGGTTCAACTCCACTGTTCTGTAGTTCCACAGACACTGTAATACCTGAGTCTGTAATATCAGTTCCTTCAATACTAGATATCGTAAGTAGCATGTATGATACAGTTTCTTCATGCCAACTTCAAGAGATAGATTGCCAGTCAAAGCACTTCTGAGTTGCAGCATACGTAGAAGGTGAAAAGACTCGGACTATGCTAAATAGTGGCGCTGTCATACAATTTCCCTCAGCGCTAGTCCACAGCGCTTAGAGTGTAACTTCAAGTTATGAAACATGTTACCAAGTCATCACACAGCATTACAAGATGCTAGATCAGTTTGCCATGTGCTTATCTTATGGACATCAGGGATATGTCTTATACAGATGTAGGATCCAGGACTCTGGTCTGGAACTGTTTTGGACTATAACCTCAGTATGATGTCAGTATGACATCACAAACTGATAGTGTATAGTAGCTCAATTAGGACATCTAGATAGTGTTGATGTTAGCATGATAGCTAGGTCAGATCCGATAAAGGAGTTAGAGTGGTGGTATGCTCTAGAGCCTTAGTCAGACGTCACCCAACTATATCAGTCAGCATATGGTATTGAAGGTCTTAAATAGTGTCTGGGGTCCCTCTACACATGTATATAAAGAGGCTGGTCTGTGGGCCAAACCCCTAGACTCAATAACATTGTTGATTCATATCTACTCTACTAGCTCTACTCAAGTTCCTCTGCTTTCTCTACTTCTTTCAAGTCATCCCAGCTGGTGAATATTAGAGTTTTGTGATAGTTTGTTGAGTCTACTCCACTGCTCGTTGTTGCTGTCAAGGGCAACGAGCAGGACCCTGTTGCAGTGTTGTGCGGCATACATATTGTTATGCACAGTGTGTCGAAATGAACACTGTTGCTATTTGGGTTCTGGGGATTTTGCCACTGTTCTGCAAAGAACTGAGGCTATGAGCTAGTTGCTGTCAGGGACTATGCTCTGTATCGTTGAGAAGCACTATGGCTTAGGCTGTGGGCTGCCATTATGGCAGCATGCTAATCTTCATGCTGATCCTCAGGCATAAAGAGGTGCTCGCTGTGCTGTATAGCATGGAGCAACATTCTGGTGTAACTTACCTTCGGGTAGTTACAGCTATAAGCCTTCGGGTGTTGACAGCAAACCAGTCTGGGCAAGCATAGAGTTAATGTAATATTGGCTCAAAACCTTGTGCTGCATGGCTGAAACTATGTCAGAGACCCTCATACCACTCGTGATTGAGTTGGTACCTCCAGACCTGGTGAGAGAAACCAAGCCGTCATCAACACTACCAATTGTACACATTAAGTCCACACGACCTCAACAGGTTATTCCGTTCGTTCATCATTTTTTCGTACCATGTCTGCTAAAATAGAGACTAGTACTGATGCCGTTGTTATGCAGCCATGCTGAAAATACCTCCTGTGTTCACTCCCTATGCAAAGAACGAGCCTTTGAGCCTTCACAAACACATCTCTCCTTCAAAGGAGATCCAAGCCAAATATACCAATGTTTGTAAGCCTCGAAAGTTCTACAACCTCAACATCCCTAAGCCACACTCTTATCCTCTCACTTTTGAGGAGAGTAAGCAGCTTATGGAGGAGGCTCAAGCTGATGCGTTACTCAAGCACATCGAGTCTTACACTTTGTTTAAGTAGCGTCAAAAGAGCTGCTCAACTGCCTCTCCAACCCCTCGCCACCACTCATCGAATGACTCGCACCTTGTGAGGAGTATTAGATCCCCAAGCTGCCCCCAGCTAAGCTTCATTTTCGTCGAACGAAACTACTCAAGTGTTCTAACAAACTCCAGCCAATGCTCAAGGCAACAAAAGTTCGCCTCGACCGGTCTTTGAGAAACTCCATGAAGAGGGACTCACTGCAGGACACCAGTCACGCCCGAAAGGGTGCAGGTGCCTGAGAAGATTTGGAACAAGCTCTGGGGCTGGTACAACGAGTTCCAAAATGTCTACGAGAATCTGGACTCAGTGAGGCAGAAGTTGGGTTATAAACAGTGGAGAGAGTTGACAGGCGCATTAAAGCGTATTGGAAGAGTTTCGTTTACGAATCTAAATAGTAGATTCGCGAGAGATTTGTAGTCAACTAGCAGCACTTAATGTAACAATTCCTAAGACTGCTAATTAAACTTTGCATTTACTACTCAGAATAACTAGCTGGCATGCAACAACCAACTTGACCTTTTGTGTTCGAAGTTTTATTAAATTGGCACTAATATAAAGAGCAGAAATGTCTTCTTTCACTAACTTTGTCCCTGATTGCACTACGGAGGTCATTGCCAAACCTGTAGCAGTCCTCCTGCATAATGTTGACACCAACTCTGCTCACTTCAGTGATGTATAGTTAGCAGCGATTCTTCACATAGCGCAGAATGCTTTTTCTCAGTCTGTTTGAATCAGCACAGACTTTGCGCAAGGACATGTCACTGACATGTCAGGCCACTTTAACTGTGCGCATGGCGATATATGAAGCAACTGATGACCAGCAGCATCAAATTGAGGAGCTGGAGAATACAGCTCTTGAGCAAGCCTCGAAGATTCAATCGCTGGAGAAGCTTGTGGAAGCTTACAAGTCCACTGTTGAGGCCTATAAGGCCCAAGTTGACAAAATTCCTGCAGATGGAGGCAGCGATGAGCGCGTCCCAAAGATGCCTGATCCTCCCACCTTTAATGGCGCAAAGAATAGCCTTGAAGAGTGGTTGAACCACATCACCTTGTACTCGCGAGCATACACAGATTGCAATGGACAAGCAGCATTTGAAAAAAAACCCCTTACTATTTCTACCTAATGCCTGCTAATAAGCACTAATTTATTGCATATAAGCATCAAAGTAACACAACTAGACAAATAGATATATAAGGCCAATAAAGCAGTTTAGTGAGGTCCTTTGCTAATTGTCTTAATTATTCTATATATTAGGGCAATTAGTGCTACTTCTCTGCTATTTTTACCCTTACTGTCCTATTTTGTTCTTAACTATGCACTATCTAGTTGCTTTTGTATCCCTTAAGCTACAATACAGCTATTGCTTGGCTAGTCATCCGAAAACTCCCCCTTGCTAATCTAAGCTAATATATTATATTGCATAGTCAGTTATCCACATACAAAACCAAGCTATCCAACAAAGCAGACTACTTGTACTATGCTTCAAGTCCTACACTTGTCTGCACTGTGCCAGCTTGCACAGTGCAAGCAAGCATGCAGACTAGGTGCTGTACTCACCTGTGCTGTGCCCACTGCTCGTGCCCTGCATATCTGCGAGGGTGTATGTATATTGGTTTAGTATCTATACTGTGTTTATCTGCATCGCACTTACCATGTCACACTCACCGGCATTGTGCAGGCCAGCCAGCACATCCGGCGCTATGCTTGGCCAAGTAGGTGTGCGTCAGCGCCTACGCCATACTTGCCTCGCTATTCATTCCACACGTGTTGTTTTTGTACACCGTCTGGGGTGTGTGTCGGCAGTGCGCTCAGCGGCGTCGGTCTGTGCATGCCGTTCTTCGCCGTCTCGCACGCAGCCATTGGCGTTATGCTTGTATACGTCATTCTCTAGCCCTTTGTATTGTGCGGCGGGCTAGCGCGCTCACCCGCATTGCTCTGTGTGTGTCAGTCCCTTGTGCGTCGATGGTGCGCTCGCTTGCACCAGTTTGTGCGCGCCATGCTTCACCACGTCTCGCATGCCGGTATTGGCATTGTTAGCGCGTGTGGCGTGCTGCATCTGTCAGCGCCATGCTTGTGTACACCGCTTCCCTGGTCCCTCGCATCGTGCGCCGGTCCCTTATGTGTGGGCAGTGCGCCTGCCTGCGCCAGTCTGCTCGCCATACATTGGCGCATTTCGCATACTGGCACTGGCGCCGTCGCGAGCTGCATTGGTAGGTGTCATGCTTGTGTATTGCTGCCTAGCTCTTCACGTCGTGGCGCTGTCTGTTGTATCAGCGGCACATTCACCTGTGTCAGTTTACGCGTGCCATGCTTCGCCACTTCGCACGCCGGCATTGGCATGTTGTGCAAGCGTTGACTGTGAGTGCTCAGGTCACTGTCCCTACCCTTGGCATAGTGCATAGCAGCCTCTTGCATCGGGCGGCGTGCCTTCCAGAGTTGCCCTGCCTGGCGTTAGTAAGTCTTGGGCTTGCTGCGTTGTGCTTGCCTACAGCGGGCATTTCGCGCGTGGTGTTCATGGGCGAGATCTAGTCGTAAGAATACCATCCATAGGCCGTGCAAGCACGGCTGTGGATGGTGCAGCATATTAGTGGTAAATGCTGCGAGTGGGGTACATATCTGGTTTTCAGGCAAGCCCTCTTCAAGGTATTATTCATTTCCTCCAGTCATACGCAGTGCTTTGGAGGTTCTGGGGTTCGCGATAAGGGATTGCAATGCAGGCAACGCGTCGTTTAGTGATAGAGGACAAAGAGAGATGAACAACTCGAATGACGCCAGAGTGTGAAGGTGCTTCAAAGTTCAGACTACTATTTATGCTTGTTCAATACATTTTTGCCTAAGCTGCTATGGCATAGTTGTCAACTTGCACATGAGTGTAACCAAGTGAACCTGGGTTCGAAGTCTTTGCATGGGCATTTTTTTATCAGCTATAGATTTATTTTAAGCCTTAACCTATGTTCAGAAACATAAGTTAGCGTGCTGCCTTATTTTTGTTCAAAGCAGTTACTCTTTAGAATCAGTGCTTTGAGAATGTTTTGAGAGCTTTTATATTTCCAGAAATAAGCTAATAAGAAATTCATTGTGCATTTATATGCTAACTAGGTTAGAATATAGAGTAATAGTTACACTATTATACTTTTACAGTTAATGCAAGCTTGTAAGTTTGCTAATTGGCCCAAAAAGTACAAAATAGAACCAGATTAGCTCTAAGCAATACAATAATAAGAATCTAAATAATAAATAAGAGCAACAGCAACATAAGTTAGATAAGCTCTAAATAATGTGATAAATGCGGTACAAATAACAAGAAAATGAGTAAGAAGATAACTATAAGCTATTGATAGAACATAAAATAGTGTCAAATTATGTAAAAAGAAACTTAGCTGATAAGCTAATAAAAGTATGCACTAAGGCATTAGTAAGTGATAAAAAGTGAATTAGGTGATAAAAAGCTATGAGTAAATAGCAAATTAGAATATTGAAAGGCAAAAAACTGGTTAGCTAGCTAATAGGGGTGGATTAACTAAATGATCTATATTTTAATGAAGCATATGGGCAAAAAGTAAATAAGAGCACTATAAGTAACTTAGCACTAAGAAAGAAGCGTAAGGTATGAATTAGAAAGAGGGGTTTTTCCAAATGTGAGTATTATAGTTTTGTAATAGGCACTAGCGGATTGTTTGTCAACAAAGACTACACTTGAAAGCACAATCTTACACTTAGCCCTTTGGCTCACCAACTGCCCCTTTACAATATCAATGAGAGCCCCAACCAAGCAGGAACCATTACTCACTTCACGTAGGCTTTGATTGGTTATTGGCAGCCATGATCAAGAATGGGATTTTCTGATAACAAGCCCAGGGCCTGACAACGTCATTTTGGAATTGCCCTAGCTGAGATCAGTCAACCCACAAGTTAATTGGCGAGACGGAACACTGGAGTTGAAGGCAGAGCAGCGCCTTCAGAGTGGAAGCCAACAAGAAGGTATGGCAGAGTTGGGTCAAAGCTAGACTTCTGGAAGGAGGAAAGAAGCTATGGATGTGCGCTGGATATACCTACTTGTAGCAGATTGCCGAAAAGGAATTGTGCAAGTGAGGGCAGCAGTCCTTTGAGGAGATGGCCCTAAGAAAAGTATCATTGCCATGCTCACGTATTCTCCGAGGAAGAGTCACATCGACTACCAGGACACAAGTTATGGGGCCACACTATTGACCTCAAAGAAGCAGCTCCAAAACACTGCACACCCAAGCCTTCCCAATGTCAGTTCCAGAAGATGAAGAGTTGGGATGTTTCCTTAATAAGAGTCTAATCAAAGGATACATCATTCCCTTCAAGTCTCCTATAGCATTCCGGTCTTCTTTATCAAAAAGAAGGATGGCAAACTGAAGAGATCAAATGACGAAGAGATCAAATACCGCAGGTATGGTCATCCGAGCCAGAAGTGAAGATGGACCCAGCCAAGGTACAAGCAATCACCGAGTGGCACATTCCCCAAACACTCCGGGATGTATGAGAATTTCTGGGATTTGCAAACTTTTATAGAAGGTTTATCGAAGGGTTTTCGCATCGGGCTTGCTTTCCAAATGACCTGACTAAGAAGGACACACCTGGCAATGGGGACTGGCAGAACAGTCTGCATTTGATGACCTGCACAAAGCCTTTGTTACAGCACCAATCTTGGCAATGTACAACCTAACCAGGGAGACGGAGATCGAGGTAGATGCATCAAGCTTTGCAATAGGAGGAGTCCTATCCTAGCGAAGAGACAACAACTTTGTACATCCAGTCGCATTCTATTCTGAAACAATGTCACCAGCATAGTGCAACTATGAAATCTACGACAAGGAACTCTTGGCAATCGTTAGGGCTTTGGAGGAGTGGCGGCACTATCTAAAAAGGACTTCCCAAGGTCACCATCTATTTAAATCACAAAAACCTTGAGCACTGGTTGAAAGCCCAGAATCGATCTGCTGACAAGCCAGATGATCCCTCTAGTTATTGCGATTTCACATGAAGATAATACACCGCCCAAGCAAGTCACAAGGAAAATCAGACGCTATGATGCGTAGTGCTTTGTCAGACATCATAGATGCCGAAGATAATCAAGAACAAGTAGTATTAGTCTCAAGGCACCTACAGACCATTAACGCTGCCGTTATACTAGATACAATAGAAGGAGTTATGATAGAAGGGAACTCAGTAAAGAGAAACATTAAGAAAGCAGAACAAAGAGAGGCAATAGTGGTAAAGGCACTGAAGGGATTAAAGAAAACAGAGATGCAATGATTACTCAATGGAATGAAGGAATGTGAGGAGGTGAATGGATTGGTGTATTGCAGAGAAGCTATACATGCCAGACAACCTAAAGATAAAGAGGAGGATCTTAGCGGAATGTCACGATGAAAGGATGGCAAAACACCCAGGATGAGACAAAACTTACAAACTGGTTAGCCGGCACTACTGGTAGCCGCTGATGCAAACCTTCATTGACCAGGTATATGAAAGGATGTGAGCAATGCCAGCAATTCAAGCCTGCCTCCCACTTATGAGTTGACCTACTTCCAAATCGCAGTTCCAGGAAGGACCATGGCAAATTGTGGGAGCAGACTTGATAATGGGACTTCTTCTGTCAAAGAACCTGGATGGACAGCTCTACAACACCATCTTGATGATTGTTGACCTGTACACCAAGCAAGAACACTTCATGCTCACCAACAATTCAGTGACGGCAGAGGGAATTGCATCACTCTTGGAATAAGAGCTCTTCAGACTCAAGGACTATCATGAGGGATTATATCAGACCAAGGACCACAATTTGCAGCCAAAGTCATCACAGCACTGTATAAGAGGCTAGGGATTAACAGCCACCTTACAACAGCTTATCACCCTCAGGCAAACAGGCAGACAGAGCAGGCCAACTAGGAGATTGAAGCGGTACTTACGGCTATTTACCTTGCAGTGACAAAACAACTGGGCTCAGCTCATACCAGTCGCTGAGTTTGCACTCAACTCTAGAGTATACTCAGCTCACTGCCAATTGTCGTTCGAAGTGCTATACAGCTACTAATCAGACTTCATGATCCCAGCAGAAGAAAGCAGCAATGTACCAGCAGCAGACTTTCAAATAGAACTACTAGCCCAGACATGTAAAGATGCAGAAGCAGCTTTTGAACTATAAAAAGGAGATGTCTGCCAGTGCTCTTCTACTCAAAGTGTTTGACATTGGAGATAAAGTCTAGCTGGATAGCCGCAACGTGCAAGTATACCAAGCCTCTTGCAAGCTGGGACCTAAGCAGCTTGGACTCTACGAGATCCTGGAGAAAGTAGATGATTGAGACTACAAGCTTAAATTACCGATAGCGCTGAAAATCCACAATATGTTCCATGTTGACTGGCTCTCACCTTAGATGGGTAACAAAGTCAATGGAGTTTTACCACTGCCCCCAGCCCCAGTCACAGTCGGAGAGGAGGAGGAGTATGAGGTGGAGGAAATTCTTGACAGCAAAGTTTTCCGCTGGCAATTCCAATACTTCGTCAAATTGAAGGGCTACAGCTCGGGTTCAAACTCCTGAAAACTGGCAAAGAACCTTGAAAATGCCCCAAAAGCCATTAAAATGTTCCATAAGACATATTCCAATGCAGCCCGATGCATTAATGCCACTATGTTTGCAACTCTGCCATGACAACCATTAGAAAACTTTACCAACACTGGATCACTAGAGTTTGAATGGGAGGAGGGAGATTCGAGGCACTCGGTCCATCGAGAACAACGGACCTTAGCAGGGGGTAATGTCGCAGACAGACACGCATATATAGTATTATTTTTCATTCTCTCTGCATTTATTTAGCACAGATACATAGCTTGGTAGCAGAGCCTTGAACCTTATTCCGATGATCCCGGCGCTTAGCGCCCAAACACGGCTCAATTCTTCTCACACTCTCAGACTCTTAGCACTCAGACTCCCTTGCCTTGCTTCTCATCTCGACCTCTTGGTCATTTGGGGACAAGGTATGTATTTGATGTACTTATACGTTGTAGCAATGCTAACTTGGTCATTAGAGACAAGTATTGGCACCAGCCTAATCATTCTGTGAGGTCTACCTAGAGTTGGCCCTCGTCGCCCTCCTCGTATGTATTCTGTCATCTATACTACATCTGCTCCAATCTATCCAGCTCTGGTTACACATCGAGCTCATCTTCAGCGACAGCATCTAGCAATTTTCGATAAATCAAAGCCTTGAATAATCCCAGTTTCTTCATAGATAAAACCTCTTGATAAGCAAGTATGCATAAATTGATGACTTCTGCAGTTTTGCAAATTACATACATTATACTTTCTAGTTTTGCTTTAGGAGCTATAATCTGTTATTGCAAAATTTGGTATAATAGGCGCTTGCAATCTTCAAATTTTGATCAATTTGCCATTAAGCATAGTGCATAAAATATCAATGTCTTGTCTGATGATTGGAACCACATTAACTGATAATCTTTCCAATTGTATTTGATCTGGTAGACTTGAAAATTCCGCAAAATACTGTTTTCAATACTTAATAATTGTGTTCATCTGATGGCTTAGCTTTTCAGCCAATAAACTTTGCCTCAGCACTATTGGTAACACTATATTTAGTTGCCAAGTTCTTTTTAATCATTATAGATAATCCAATACAAAGATTAATAATTCCTGGCTGATTTTCTAAACTAGCATGAGATATATTCTATAGAGTGTCTTGTAAATATAAATTGATGTCATTGCTTATGCACTGTGGATTGACTTTACATTTGCGCTGCTATTTCTTACCATTTTCTTCATGCTTACCTGACTTCCACTTATTATATATATAGAAGCTATATGAAACTTGTTCAGTTTTATCAGCAAAATGCTTAGTTTTTACTTTATTGATTCTGTCACTGTATGAGTTTTATAAAGTAATGATTGATACATTTCTTAAGTGTGAATCTGATAGCTTAGGCTGATTAGGCCCTTTTCCAATAACTCTAAACTATAATAAGCAAATATCCTCTTGTGTATATGCTCTGTATTTTATATTTTCTAATGCTATTCTCAGTTTAGCATCTAGTTCACCTTATAGTCTTTGCTTCATATTTTCTCTTAGTGTAACTACTAGTAAATTGATGCCAGATTGCTTTGCCAGTTGCTACTTGCTGTTTTTTTAACAGAGTTGGTTGTATATATTATGCACTGTATATCACTAGCATATAATGGATTTTTACTTACAGCTAAGGGTAATTGAGCAAAGTCACTGGCAAAAATGATATTTATACCTTTAAAAGGTTCATGCTCTTTTTAATAGCCAAGCACATTCTTTCACAGATTTTATACAGATTCAGACAGTCAAGCATTGATACCTCATCCAGGAGAATATAATCAACATGCTGCAAGTTCTCAAAGGCTGCTAATAAAGCAGGACTATTTCTTTTCTCAAACTTACTTAGCTTCAATAATAAATGATAGATAGAGCCAGATAGCAAAGCTGCTGCTTCACTAGTAGGACCTATATAAGTAAATCTGTATGCTTTATTGTGCTTTGATAACCTGTGATTTTTCTATACCTGACATCCCTCTGAGATACATTTTAAGCTGCTCTTCTAATCGCTTGCTAGCATGATTTGCAACTATACTGAATGCTCTCTTTTGCTCTTTATTTAAGCTAAACTTAGCAATAGTGATTTTGATCAATTCTTGCACTTCTACTATTGAAGCTTTGAAGTTATCAGTGAGATATGATTTGTTAATCACCTTTACTGTGTTAGCAGTTTCCTAGCTAACTTTAGCAACTTCTTTAAACTTGTGCAATGCTTCAGTATATCTTTTTGCTAAAATAGCATCATTTTTAGCTTTCAGCAATATACTCCAATGACATCCAGTTTTATCTTCACTATTTTGAATAGAAGTGTTAGCCATAACTGTTCTGTTCTTATCTTCTAGCTTGCTTAAAGCACTGCTATGATATAGCAACCTTTTAACATCTTTGCATTTGTGATAGCTTTCTACTTTGCCCACTTGATAATTAATTGTATTCATCAGCAATATGCTAGAGATCTTCCTGATTTGAACTAGACAGTGCCTCAGTATTATAGTATAAATTGTCCAAATAGTCTTGCAAATCATCAGTCTAGTGAATAGGCATATCTGCTATATGTAATCCCTTCTTCCTAGCTGCTGCAAAGTCATCTTTAGCATTATTGCATTTATATCTAATATGGAAAATTTCATCAGCTGTGATTGCCTTTTAGTAAATTCATAGTTAAGGAAAGTCTCATGCCACTGGCTATTTTTGCTTTTCGGATTTTCAACAAACCCCTAAAGCTTAGAGAGAGTAAGCATTGTCATGCAATAATCTTAATAGTTTCCCTTGTCTTTTCTAAGCAATGCACCACTAATAAACTCAGGTGCTTTGGCTTATATTTTAGGGCATAACCTTACTTTATGTGATCTATGCTATAGATGTTTAGGTGAAAAAGAATCCAAAGTCAATAAGTTGCCAGATTTTTGCTCAATATTACTTGGCTTTGCAGCTGTGTTTGTTTTCCTTTGCTTCAGTGAAAATTTCTTAGCGTAAAACTTATCATCTTCATTATCTGACATGTCTGAGCCATAGAATTCAGGTTCAGAATTTATGTAAGGTAAATATTTGTAATGTGTTACATTATGCTTTGCCAAATATATATCCACAGCTTCAAATTACTCTAAGTAGATTTGCTTCCCAAGTTTCATTACCCATGTTCCATCAAATAAGCATTTGCAGATTTTTGCCAATTCATTTATAGTCTATAATCTCATTAACCAAAAACTCTCCTTTTTATGAACAACTTTGGATTTTCGCCTTTTTATATCTTCTAATTCAGTCATACACACAAATGTACTCATATTTGTTTGGTCTATAAGTATAGTCTATGACACTATTGTAATCTACTAGTTTATTGCCAATTTTTTGAACAACTACCTTTTCTGTAGAAGGCTTTTCATTTAAGTCATTTTGGACATCTAACTCTCAAAATTTGCGAACTTCATTGATATATCTTCTTTAATGAAGCCTTTCAAATTTAAAGCTTATGTAATAGTCCAGATGTTTGAGTAAATATATACAAGCCATTGGTTCACTAATTTTGCTTTTTGAAGTCAATGGCATTTACTACCTCAGTCAATATTTTCCTTGCCTTTGTTTCCTAGAATCCATCACTTGCTAGCATTTCAGAATTACATCTAAACACTGTTTTCACTGCTTCAAATGTAGTATGTGTTTTAAGCAGTGTTTTGGTAATATAATCAGTTATATAAGCTATAACTAACTTACTCATTGTTTTATCAATTAACTCTCCAATATGGACACTTTCCAAATGTTCTACTATATGCTTTTGAAAGTTGGAGTTTGAATCCAAAATTCTATCTCTAATGTTCTGAGGTGTCAAGGAATCTTTAATTTATATGAGTGTATGCATATACAATATCAAATAGCCTTATTGTTCAATTGTTCCATAATACCCTGATGTTTTTCTATACACTCCTGGATACTGCAACTCTACACTTAAGACATGTTTGATAAATGCATCAACTATAACTTTGAAAAATTTTGCTCCAGCTATAGGATTGTTTTTAATGAGTCTTATGCATTTATCATAGCCCAAAAATGATGGATACATTGTTTGATTGGTATTAGCAAAGTAAATTGCAATGAAGTGTGCTATATCTACTAGTGCAAAAGTGACAAACTAGCTTGGTGCTCTTAGATGTAATATCAAAGACCATATTTCATTTCATATTCTTCCTACTTATAATTGAATCTGATGCATGAGCACCTATGTAGTTTATACCATTGACAATTTTGAAGCACTTTTCTTTTTCATTTGACAACTTTTTGAAACAAACAAGCCTTGCTTTAGCTTTTCTATTAGTTTAGTTAGAGTAGCTTCCTTTATCTTTAATAATTGTTCTGCAATTGTGTTGAAATGATGTCTAGCTGCAAGCACAAATCCATCAGTAGTGCTTTTCTTAATCTGTTAATAGTTAAAGGCAATCGAAAAATAGTTATCTTATTAAAAGCGCTTGTTATAATAGATCAGTAAATGCTATATATGCTGTTTATCAGAAATATGAGCACTGCTGATTGTGCTACTAATTCTACTCAGTTTATATAAGAATAGCCAAAGAAACATCTGTGGATAAAATTGAGGATCAGCACACAATAACTCAGGAGTTGAAAATAAGTTGCAGCTAAAGCCTTTCTACTTTATATAAAGTGCAGTAAAGTTTTATTGTAAATTTTCATATAGTTATCTTTGCTGATTAACACAGTTAACTCCTCAGTTGTCAGAGTATGCACAGTAAAAGGGCATTGGCCTTCTGTAGTGCCTTCATTCTTTTTTTATCATTGACTATAGTGGATTTTGGATCTCTAATTGCATATTCTTTATAACAATTTACAGCAACTGATAGTTTATCTTCAGGATATTCTTTCATATTGTCCTCTGATATTTTAATGTTTTGTAGTCCTTATGATCAAGTTTAAGCCATTTCAATGCTGCTATTACCTTGCTATAGTGCTCTAAAAATGGTGTTCTCTTATACTCTTCCATGGCAGGCTTAGTAGAACCCAAATACAAAAATGCTAGCATATTATCTAATTCTTCTCGCTTTAGTGGCAAAACATTCATAATTTTTGGCATTGATATAGTATAACAAATTCCATTAGCTTGCATTTTATGCATTTTTGATACTGACACTCTAACTACATAATAGTTGCAAATAATTCTTGAAATTAGCAGTTGTTCAGTTTAATTCAAGTCTTATAATATTATTGGCACATTTCAACCTATAAGCCATTAGTCAATGCTAACTTGGGTATATTTCCATTTTGCAAGTTTGAATTGCAAAGTTACATATATGCTTACAGTAAAAGGCAAGAACAGGCTCTGATATGTCAGAAATTGGATCATTTGCAGATATATACTCAAATTGAGTGATACCACTAGTAATCAAACAATCCAAATAATATTGGATTTTACTTAGCAATATTAAGTGTTTAGTAGGTGTTACAGCCCTACAAACTACACAGCTATATTACTCTAGCTTTGCAAAGCTAGTATTCTCACTAAAATCGTTAATTACCTTTCTAAGTAATTCTTTACTTAATGGTTTAAGCGGAAACTTCTCTAATATATACTTTTCCTTGTTGTGAGCCTTGTACTTTGCTTGATATTGTTTTATCATTTTGCAGCAGGTATTGCAGCACATACATTTCCTTAAATTTTTTCTGCAGCATATTTACTTCTGAATAACAGTATGCACTTTGCATTTATATATGCAGTTTTATTTGGTTCAAATAAAGTTAAGAATTCTGAACGTTGTATGCATTTATATTGCTTAAAAAGTTGCTCAGTGGTTGCCAAGTTCATACACCTTTTTTGTTCTAAATTATAGTATGCTTTTGCGCTATATCTTCAAGTATGTTTTGTGCTGCTTTTCCACATAATATATCAATTAGAATTGGCAAAGCTGTTACATTTGAAAAAGATATTGATCAACAATATATATATATGTAGCAAGTTTATACATTTTATTATCAGTCATCAAATTTAAGATGCTATAGTTGAAGTTCCAAAGCAGTTTATTTGTTAACCGTTCTAACATTAGAATTCTTTTAATACCACAACTAAGCACTTTTTCTTTTAAATCAAAGCATATCCAAACTGTTAGAACTGATTTATAAAACAAGTTACTTTGAGGTTTAACAAGTAGAAATCCATTGTATTTGAATATTATCGCTATGGCTTTTATTTTTGCATAAAGTCATGCTTATATATAAATTGTCTTTGGGAAAATAGGTTAGAATAGCATGCTAAAACTTGCACACTATGCATGGGAGTGGTGTAAAGCACACACAACTGCCCATAAGCAGATGCAATCTAACTATATACATCATTATGGCATGTTTCATTGCATAGGACTTTTTCAAAGTTTTTTATAGTAGTTTTTAATGCCACTTTGTCTGAATTCCAAGGACTTATCGTTTTGGTGCTCAAAACCATGCCATCATTTAGCAGGGGACTTTTGCAGTGGCACCCCAAATTGCATTATAAAATGGCTGAAGACTTTTTGGGTTAGTGCTCTATAATATCAAGTTGCTAAGCAACATAGAACTTTCTGAATTGGTGTCTATTATACCATTTACTAATAACAGGCGCCTTTTGTAATAGTGCCCAAAACCATGCTATTATTTGGCTAGAGACTTTTAAGTTGGTATTTTATAATATCAAGTTGCTAAGCAACACAGAACTTTGTAGATTGGTGTTTGTCATACTATTTATATTGTTACAGGCACTCAACAAGCTGTTATAAAGCCTAATGCTACGCCTAAAGCATAGCAAAAGACTTCAGAGTGCTAGCAAGAGGTATATAGTGTTATACCCTTATTAATGTCTATAACACTTGAATTTGTATCAGAAATAGCAGTAGCAAGAGGATGAGTTGCAAGATAGCCAATAAGGAATAAGGCTTGCAGAACATATGACTTCTTTAGAGCTGGACTTGGGCATTTATTTTAAAGCTAAGATTGGCCGGCTAGTTTAAAGTGCTATAACTTTAGTAAAGTTGCTCACTATTTCGAACAGTGAGCTTACAATTTTGACTAACTAACATGGGTTTATAGTAATATAGATAATATAAGCAAGCTTCTAAGTATTGTCATAGAGACCCCAGCCATAGCATAAGCGATAGTTGATAGATTGCATGTAATACATTTGGATGTAGCTTTGGGTGGCAAGTATAAGGCAGTGCACTATAAACTGACTAAAATGTCAGAAATCCTGAAGATACTCAAGCATGAGCAATGACATATTATAAGAATAGAGTAATATAATTACCATGTTTAGACATCCACAGCCCAAGTTATACAGCTTCCTATCACAAAACAACAATACTCACCTGCTGGGATGACTTTGAAAGAGGTGGGGAAAGCAGGGGGACTTGAGTAGAGCTAGTAGAGTGGATATGAATCAACGATGTTATTGAGTCTGGGGTTTAGACCACAGACCAGCCTCCTTATATACATATGTAGAGGACCCCAGACACTATCTAAAACCTCCAATATGATATGCTGACTGATACAGTTAGGTGATGTCTGACTAAGACTCTAAAGCATACTACTGCTCTAACTCTCTTATCGATCCGACCTAGCTATCATGCTAACATCAATACTATCTAGATGTCCTAATCGGAGCTACTGTACACTACCAGTCTATGATGACATACTGACATCATATTGAGGTCATAGTCCAAAACAGTTCCAGACTTGAGTCCTGGATTCTACATCTGTATAAGGCATATCCCTAATGTCCATGCGATAAGCACATGGCAAACTGATCAGCATCTTGTAATACTGTTGTGACGACTGGGTGACGTGTCCCGTGATATGATGTTACACTCTAGGCGCTGTAGACTAGCGCTGCGGGAAATTTGTAACACTTCCAATGTGAGAAAAGTGAGGTTCAAGAGCTCAATCCCATCTAAAGAGCAGAATGCCATCTAATAGGTATTCAAAATGTTTTCTGTGTGCATATGCATTTCTATGAATATATGTAGAATTCTTGAAATTTATCTAAAATTTTCAGTCTACGATTTACCCTGGCTAGTGCATAGCAGTAACAGAGTGTGATCTCAAAATGCAGCTAAAATACTACAAATCATGAAAATATTCAAGCACATGTAAGAGCATTTTATACGCACTATGGATCATAATTTTGACTTCAGATCATCCACAGCCTATGCAATGGGGCTTATATTGTGAAGAATGTAAGGTTTAGGAGCTTTGTATCATCGAACAGCAAAATAGAATCTATGGAGTATGCTAACACATATCATAAATATATATATGTCTTCAGGGGTGTGTTTGTGGTTGTCTAGGTTTGTCTGGCTTTTTAGATCTATGATTCACTTTGGATAGTAAATAGCAGCAACAGAGTATAATACTACAATACTGATAAAATCGTAGAAATCATGAAAATAATCTCACATGTTTTAGAGCACATCTAACACATCTTTGAATGTATGCAATAATTTACACAGCTTGTAGTTGTGGTTATTGTGCTTATACCTGGAATAAACTGATATTATATGCTGTAACCAGTGTTATGAATGCAGAACGTCACAATAAATGCCAGATATATTTACATCAAAAATTTTCAGGCTCTGTAGCTTAATCAAATACTTTTAAGATTTGTAGCAATTTATTAGGACAAAGGCTTAAAATGTTACAGTGTCAAAAGCTGCCTTAATATGCTAGCCGTATAGAATATTTCTTTGTAAACTCAGAAATTATAATTACATTTATATTCTGCTATTTACATATAAAACTAAACTACCTAATATAGCATTCATACTGCATGATGCCTACTTATATGTTGTGATTGTCAGTAACATATTTGCATATGCTGCTATCTTAACCCTTTAGGCTGTGTGCTGGCTCCTAATGTCAGTGGTGCCCTTGCCTGCATTAATTTATGCATATTGTGCTCTGCTACATTTTGCATGCCAGCATTAACATTGTGCATGCGCCACATTTCTCAGCATTGAGCTTGTGTAGGTTGCTGTCCTTGTCCTTTGCATTGTATCTCAGTCTTTTGTATCAATAGCGTGCTTACTTGCATTAGTCAGCATATGCTATGCTTTGCTATAGCTTATGCATTGGCAGTATTAAGCAGGTTCTGTGTATCATGTTCGCTGATATCACATTTGCATATACTGCTGCTCTGACCACTTATCTTGTGCACCGACCTCTTTATGCTAGCAGCATGCTCTCTTATATTGATCTGTGTGCATTGTGCTTCATTATGTCTTACGTGCTAGCATTGGCATTATGCACATTATACTAGTGCATGCTGCAGTCTTGGTCCCTCATATTGTCATATTGTGTACTAGCCATGTTTCACGTGACAGCATTGGCATTGTTGCAGACAGACATGCATAAGTAGTATTATTTTTAATTTTCCTTGCATTTATTTAGCACAAAGACAAAACTTAATAGCAGCTTCAGAGCTTTGAACTTTATTCTGATGATCCCGGCGCTTAGCGCCCAAATGCGGCTCAATTCTTCTCATGTTCTTGGACTCTTAGCACTTAGACTCTCTTGCCTTGCTCTTTATCTCAACCTCTTGGTTATTGGGGACAAGATATGTATTTTATGCATTGTACATTGTAACAATGCTAACTCAGTCATTGGGGACAAGGGACAAGTATTAGCTTAGGCCTGCGAGTTCTATGAGATCTACTGGGAGTTAGCCTTTGTCGCCTCTTTGTAAATCTTTCTTCACCTATTCTATATCTGCTCTGATCTGCTTGCTCCTGATATACATCAAGTACCTCTTCATAATAAGTATAGTACACATCTGTCAACATTTTATATATAAGCATCATCACAGCCTCTGCTATAATATTAATGCATTAACACTAATAAGTAGGCAGACATAGTATTATATCAGTGTATAATTATGGCTAGAGAATTTTTAATGTATCATTCTCTGGTTTGCATCTATAGTGGGCTTTATAAGCAGTTCTTACTGGCAGCGCTATTGCAATCAGACAGTAAAGCACTAAAGTTTTGATAAGAGATGGGTGTTAATAAGTATCTGATGGTTAGTTGGTTAGTTAGTAGAATACAGGCTATGCTGAATGCCAAGGTTACTAGGTTAGTCATTGGACTGAGACATCCTGGTTGTTTAGTAGAGAGAAGATCTTACAGGTAGGGTGGCAATAACCAAAGAATGTAGTTAGTCAAGTTAAGTATCAAACAAAAGTTGACAGCTCTATATATTGGTGAATTTTTGAAAGACAGAGAGATTTCCAAATTTGGTAACTGCTTCTGTGATATGAAAGTCACACCTTGTTAAAATGAAACTAGTACAAGCCACTCACACCAGTAGCTAGAGGGCTACTGACCTATATTGCTACAGTTAATTGATAGCAATAGCTAGAATCACATATTAGAAGGTTTTGTGAGGGATATAAGCTGCTAACTGCAAAAAAACAATTACACTATGCATAAGCCACTCCTCACACAGTTTTAGCATTGGAATTGCCCTAAATGGTAATATGTTAAGATTAGCACCCAAGCATTAGCTTATATTAATAAAATCTTACACTTTTTACTGAGTTTACTTACTATAATAAATGAGTAGAAAGCCTTTGAAGTCTGCCATATATAGAACAACATCATTTTGGCCTCAATTACTGAGGTGCTTAGTAGAAATGAGGCAATGGCGATATAAAGAACACATGTCACCTAATTGCATAGCATCACTCTAGCATTTAACCTCACTAAGTCAGCAATAGGGGAAGCAACCCAAAAACAATGACAATGCACTGAAAAGGCACTGAGGCAATGTTCTGAGGCAGCCTAGGGTTTCTAGAGGTAGTGCTGGAGGTATAAAGTGCATTTATAGTCTGTTTTACTTATTCTCTTTGCCATTTCATTTTGTTTCGATTTGTACACCTTCTTTTTTTGCGCTCCAATTGCTTTGGACTTGATTCAGTGCATTCGGCGTTAAGCTCCCAAAAGTGGCAAGCTCCAGAAGCACTTACACTTGCTGAAATTTTTATTTAGAGGACATTTTCCCTACTTTGAACTTGCTAGAGGCTCACTCATAGCATACTCCTGTACTTCTCACACTCTCTATAGATTTCATCTAGACTCTCTCAAGTTGCTGCAAGTGGAGTAGAGTCATAGAAGTGTATTAGTCTTGGGTTTAGCTGAGTAGTGTTGTTATTTTGCTTTCTAGTGCTCTGAAGTGTTATGTACAGCCTTTTGGAGGTTGTAGCTCATTGCTATCAACCTTAAACTGCTTATATAACCTACTCCTGGCTAGTATTCTTGCTGTTCTAAGCCTTCTCAGAGTTCTTAGAAGTGCGAAGCTTAAAGGCTGTTTTCTACTCTCAGTCACTATCCCGACTGTAGTAAAAACAACTAGTGTTACCTGCAGCTTCCTTCATCCTTCCTAATCAGTTGAGCACACTTCAGTGAAGCTTCTGACATTGCTACAGGCCATCTAGGTTATATCAACTTTGGTTTAGCATGTGTTGCGAGTTGCTCCGGAGTTTTATGTCTTTAACCTTTATTATTTTCCACATTGTTTGGGCATCTACCAGTGTTACAGCAAGCATCCTCAGCAGTTACCCTTCTCTTAGTCAAGCTCTTGGTTGGTGCAGCTTCGATTCATTCTTCTTGTAAGTGTCGCTGTACAGTTCTCCTCTGCTCATTTTGTATCCACCTCAGCAGCTCTCTACATCTATCCCAGCTTATAGCACTTCGATATAGGCTCCTTTCAGCTTTATTTACACTTGTTATACTACCTTTTAACCTGCTACCAACTCTTCACTAAATACAGAAATGTTTCCTTGCTTTTTACTGCCTTGAGTTTATCGGAAGTAACACTTTTGGTGCAGCTTACCCATCCCCTCCATAGCAGCACTTGCACTAAGGTGGCTGGCCTTCTACTTTTAAAAGGCCAGATCAAAATAACCTATCAATGCATGACAGCCACTTAAACACTAATCTTCTCACCTCTCTTTAAATCTTCTAGATCTCCCAAATCTTTAAAAGATCTACCATTCCAAATATATTCTTCATATTTGGGCGTTCATAGTAATAAGCATGGGTATGGATGTGCTTTCCAGACACAAGTACAGGTATAAGCTTTGGTATTTATATATCCAAAAATACCCATGGCAGTTTATATAGTAGAGTAAGTTGTAGCTATGTATATATAGGCTGGCTAATGTGTTTTTACTTGTATTCGTATTTACAATAAGCTACAAATCACCTGAATTGGCCTAGTGGTTGGTAAGATATGTGAGTGTTAGGTGGGGCTATACTACCACAATGACATCATCATATCTCAGTAGGTACCTGACCAATTCTAATACATAGAAACTCTCTGGGCTTGCCTAAACAAAGGCTTTAAGATGATATTGAGGCAAGAGGGCTGTGTAGTGTATTTTGTAAGAATAAGTGCGCTAATACTCTGCCTCTTGCTCATTTGTTAGATCTATCATAAATCATTGAATTGTGGGTCAATTGTCAAACTTAAGGGCTTGTTTGAATTATAATAAGGAGCTCTATAAGAATGTACCAAGGCAAGAGGCCTGTCTGCTATATTTCTCAAGAGTGCAATTGCAGAAAAGTGTATATTACCTTATATTCCCAAGCTATCACCTCAGCCCTATCGTTCTTTGTCATAAAAACATCCAAATTAATTAGGTAGCTAATAGCTACAAATATACACTACATAGTTTTATCTAATGGTTACTCTAAGTATACGTAGTGATCTTGAGCCCATATCCACAGATATCCATAAGTAGTGCATTTACTCACAAGTAAATAAGCTATCCATACTCATAGCCATGGATATAGATAAGCATGAGTATGGGTACAGGTATGCCTCAGAATACCCCAGGTATACCTGTGTTTATCACTAAGCATTGAGCTTACTGTTGCCAATGTTAAGCTTGCTGCATGCAATAATTTCTAAATATAATGCACGCAATAGAAATCTATGAGTAAGGTTGGCATCCAAAGTTGCTATCTTTCACCTGAGGGCCTTGCCATTGGCTGAATTGGGCAACATGCAAGTGGATATAGCCAGCTATGTAGAATTGCTAAGTTTGAATCTGATTGATGTGCTAGTAAGTTAAATCAAAGCAGGGCACATTAGCAGCAGGCTTTTGTAATCTTTAGATCTAATCCTAAGCATCTATCTCCATAGATTAGATTATGTTTATGATATCACAAGTCTCATCATCCTATTATAAAACTATAATACTCACCTGCTGGGATGACTTGAAAGCAGTGGGGAAAGCAGAGGGACTTGAGTAGAGCTAGTAGAGTGAATGTGAATCAACAATGTTGTTGAGTCTGGGGTTTAGCCCACAGACCAGCCTCTTTATATACATGTGTAGAGGACCCCAGACACTATTTAAAACCTCTAATATGATATGCTGACTGATACAGTCGGGTGATGTCTGACTAAGACTCTAAAGCATACTACTGCTCTAACTCCTTTATCAGATCTGACCTAGCTATCATGCTAACATCAACACTATCTAGATGTCTTAATTGAGCTACTGTACACTACCAGTCTATGGTGACATACTGACCTCAATATGATGTCAGTATGTCATCATAGACTGGTAGTACAGTAGCTCAATTAGACATCTAGATAGTGTTGATGTTAGCATGATAGCTAGTCAGATCTGATAAAGGATAGAGCAGTAGTATGCTCTAGAGTCTTAGTCAGACATCACCTAACTGTATCAGTCAGCATATAGTATCGGAGGTCTTAAATAGTGTCTGGGGTCCTTCTACACATATATAAGGAGGCTGGTCTGTGGGCTAAACCTCCTGACTCGACAACATTGTTGAATCATATCTACTCTACTCACTCTACTCAAGCCCTTTGCTTTTCCTTACCTCTTCAAGTTATCCCAGCAAGTGAGTATTCGGAGTTTGTGATAACATTGCTTACAACTGCCTCTATATAAAGATAAATTCACAATGTAATGATAAGCAGTAACACTTCAAGTGAGTTGCTGCGGCCGAGCACTTGTGACTCCACTATCCTCATTTATAAGTGCTTAGTTAGTCAATCAAGCAATTGCAGCCTTTCACTTTAAAATTTCTCTAAAGGCTATAGCACTGATAACAGCATTGAAACACTATTGCTTATATATGTGCTGCTTTTATCATATATGCTTGCACTACCACTGTTGCTACTGCTTTTTCTTGTGCTGCCGCTGCTTATAGTTGGTGTATTATGCCACTTTGGCATGACTGCTACTCTCACTATCCTACCAAAAACACCATGCTGCATAGATAATGCAGTGCATGCATAGTTATATGCACTCACTTATACTTTGTGCTGCTATTGCCCATAACTGCTGTGCTACGCTGCCTTTATACAGCTGCTGCTCTTGCTTATGCTTTATGCTCTTGCTTCTATTGCTCTTGCTGCTACTTGCCACAATTGTGCATCTTTTTATAAATGTACCTTGATGTATACCAAGAGCTCTGCACATGTTATGTATCAGGGTGTATGATTTAGCTATTTATTGAAAGAAAATTAATCTCTAGAGCTCTTATGTAGATGCTTACAAGTATAGTATAGTAAACAAATATATATGTTGTACCCATAAATTGAGTAAAAGATCACAAAAGCTCTAAAATTGAAGTACTAAGCTAACCAACTAATGCAGCAGATGAGCACCAGGTATAGTAAGATGCAGAATACCACAAAGGTTGATGCTATGTGCTGCCTACATCTAGCAATACATTACCTAATTCATCTAATAATGAGGTCTTTGAGTAGGAGATAGCTAATGGCAGGTAATATGTTTAATAATTGTTGCGCATAGTGAGCACAACATTGATGACAGTAGACACATGCTCTATTTAAAGCATTGCAATAGGCGCCAATGCTGAAAGCACGGTTACTCCAGCCTGATATAGAGCTTAGTGCTAAAAGCAATGCAATTTATAGTATTTTATGGCTAATAAGTGAGCTCATCACTTTAGGCAGTGAGTAAAATGCTCAAGGCAATGCTCTGAAGCGTAGAAGGTGGCTTATAATATGCAGCAATCTTCAAAATAATCGAATTTCTAAGTATTTACCTAGCTAGTAGCTAAATTAACCTGATTAAGATGCTGACTAAGCTAAGCCAGAGCACTACTAATAAAACCTGCTTATAAGGCTCACTACAAGTGTGGGCCGGATAGTATTGCATTAAAAATCCTCTGACTACAGCTATAAACTGATGTAATACTATGTCTGCCCAGTTACTAGTATTAGTACATTAGGACTACAGCAAGCAGTGTTTATTTCATGTTCAAGATTGCCTTTATAGGCCACTTTGCTTTGCCTTTTTCTTTTATGATATGGCCAAAATGAGCACATTTACACAATAAAAAGAGTAATGTGTAGTTGGCCTTTTAAAGCTTAATAGCAAAGTATAAAACATTCAGAACTATTATGAGTAATGGGGTAGTTGTAGCTTGTAGATAAACATATTTAGAAACACTTTATGTATTTTGTAAGGCCTGTTAAAATGAACCATGAACTTTACTACTTGGTAGTTGCCTTTTGCATATAGTTCCATTAGCAGTGAAACATTGACAAAAGTAACAAGTTAGCAGCTTGGTATAGAATCTTATTGCCTCAATGCTTATCTGTATGGAAGGCCTAGTTTGCTTTTGCTAGCCTGAGATTGTCTTGTGCTTTTATAAAATTAGTCTCAATGGACTGAATAACTTTCTTTGCTCTTTTTACTGCAATAGTGCTGTCTTGTAGTTCAGTATGTAAATCCTGAAGTAAAGATAGAGAGAATTATGTGAGGGGAATAGCCTATATGCAGCTAGAATGAGGAAAAACCGGTCAATCACGTTTATAAAGGTGAAATTGGATTTATAGTAATGCTTTGACCTAGCCTTTCTGGTTCACGCTCAATGTGATACCTTAGAAGTTGAATAACAGTCTTGTTTATTCTCTTCCTTACTCCATCAGTCTGCGAGTGGTATAAAGTGGACATATTGAGTTTGACCCTAATGAGCTTACATAGTGCCTTTTAGAAGTAAGATATAAAGAGCTTATCTTTATTTGAGATAATCTCTAAGGGTAAGTTGTTCTTGTAATACCAATGATTAAAAGTATCATTGCAAAGTCTTCTGCAAAGATGTCCATTTTAGTAGCTATAATGTGTATATTTGCTCTTGAGCATTTAATTATAGTAATAATTGAATTCTTGCATTTGTTTTCTAAAAGTGATTCTGCAAAGTTAATCACAATGCTTTCCCTTGTTGTTCTAAAATAGGTAATAGGTAGAAAGGCCCAATGGGCTTATATATTGTGAACTTGTTATGCTAGCAGTATTCATAGCTAGGCATGTAATGCTTCTTGATTCCTTTCTATATGTTGGGCCTGTAATAGCTTGCATACAGCATAGGGTATAATTTGTCTGCACTGAAATATTCTAGAGCATTGTGAGCTATCTGAAGTAATTGTTCTCCAACTTCCTGCACTCTCAAAATCACTAACCTATTGCCAATGTAAAGCTTTCCATTCTTCTCCCTGAAACTAATCATGCTTTTATATAATAAGAGCCTCTGGCACTACTTATGCTTTGCGTAACTACATCAAATTTGTGTGAGCTATTTTGTGTTTGTGGATATAGTTAGAAAATAAGATACAGCTGCTGTTAACAATAGCAGTGCCAATTTGTCTGGAGGCAAATATGAGAGTGCATCTGCTAGTGAGTTATTTGTATCTGAAACATATTTAATGTTAAACACATACTGGCACATTTCTCTTACAAGCATGTTTGATGATGCAATAGATTTTTCTAAATGTTAAGATTGGTCAACAACTTATGGTCTGTATAGACTTTGAACTGCATACTAATAAAACCAGCACCCCACTTGTCAAGTGCATATATAATAGCCAACCACTACTTTTTGTGCACAGAGTAGGTCAACTTTCCTGCCTTCAGCTGGCAAAAGTAGTAAGCTACTGGATATATGGTGTTTACTATAGACCTATAAGACAACACTATCTTTATCCTTCACTTGCTCAAAACTCTGCTTTTTTAATATGGAGAGAACTTTCTCTATATTAGTTTGGTGCTCTCTTTAACTATTTGTGATCATATGATAATGTCATCAAAGTCAACATGGCAGATGTTTTCTACATATAGTTTGAAAGCATCAAACATATGATACTAATATGTCACAACTACATTTCTGCACTTCTATTGCATGACCATTCATTTACAAAGTATGATTAGCATAGTCACTACAATATACTACACTTCATCCAAATGTACGCAAGTTTGAAAAAATGAATGAGTTTTGTTGAGCTTTCTGAAAATTTTTCCTTTCCACAGTCTCCTAAAATCTCCTTAATCGAGAGCAACAGATAGCAGTCCAGCACTTTGTTGTTGTTAAGTTGTCGATAGTCATTAACTTAGTAAGATTTTACTATTAGGTCTACTTTAGCAATCAAAAACACAGGCAACATGTATTGCAAAGATAACTTGCATATATGACCGGCCTCAAAGTGCTTGTCCAGTGATTAGCACTAAACTCTCAATGCTTCTTTGAGCACTTGTACATGCAGCGTATAAGTATTATATTGAAATCCTTCAACTTAAATTGATGGTAGACATTTATAAGTAGCTCTTTAAGCCTTGCTATACCTGCTTTAAATATGAACGCTAACTTCTTCTTTATCTTTTCTTTCTTCCTGGTCTAACCTTAGTGCTAGTAAGTGTGACTTTTGAAGAAAACAGGCCCATTACTGTGCTAAACTTACGCTGGTTATAGTGTACAGTGTTTTCTTTAGAGAAAACTAAAAGTTAGCTTTAATGGACTTAAAGCAAATATTTTAGGCTGTATTAATGCTTTAATATCAGTATCTTTATAGTTTCAAGTCTTTTGAAGTTACCAGCAGTGCAAAGCTTGAAAGCTGTTCTCTATTCTTGGTCTCTGTTCTATTTATCATCAGCATATCCAGCAGTACCTCTAGCTTCTTCTATTTATCTCAATCAGTTGAGCACACTTTGATAACGCTTCAGGCATCTTTACAAGCTATTCAAACCATACTTCTTTTGATTAGTAAGCATTGCAACAAATATTGCTTAAAGCTTTGCTAGTGTTATTGCAAGCATTCTCAGTAATGACTATTTTATTATAGCTCAAATATAACTTGTACGTAAACGCAAATTAAGTATCGGGCTTTTGTACTAACTAGATTATTGTTAAAAGACTTGAATGGTTATTAAAGTTACCAATGCTGCTGATCCCTTTTATAGTTTTATACATGCTACATTGCACTTTTAAATATTCAAAAGATTTTATAATGTTGATGCAGGCTATAAGCAAGAGCAAACTAAGCTTTAATGCAAACTGCCAAAGTGCAAGGCTTTTGCACTAGCCTGATTGCTGTCAAGAGGCTTGGCTGCTTATTAAAGTCGCCAATGCTGCCAACTTTTCTCACACTTCTATTTACACTATGTTATATGTTTAAACATTCAAAAAGTTTCATAGTGTAAATATGCACTATATGTAAGAGGTATTCAATTTTCAAAGCAAAATGCCAAAAGTATGAAGCTCTGCAAATTGAGCAAGTTACTTATTTGAGTTGCATTAAAAAGCGCAAGGTTAGAGTTAGCTAGACATTTACATTATTAACTCTTGTAATAAAATATTCTCACAGTGTGGGCAAAAACATGTTACAAAGTTAAAGGCTCTTCAAAATGCTAGTTTTGACAGAACATTATTTTATAAACTGGTAAATTATAAAGTAATATTGAGCATATTGACACTAAATCTAAATAATATTAGTATAAGTCTTGTTCTCAATCAATATATTTACTATATGCTATGTTCATTATATTACTATAGAATTCATTGCTTTATTCATTTATGCACTTTAAACATACAATTAATAGCAGACTTTTCCATAACTCCGCATTTTATTATTTCGCTTAAATAAACATCAACGCACTGCATTACAATCAATTACCATAAGCATGATAAAGTGTTGCAATGAATAATACAAAGAATATCACAAAATATTAAAATATATGTAGAATGTTACAACGTTTTATAATATGTATTGCATTATATAACAATATTGTATAAAACACAATGAAGCTCAAAAACAATATAAATACAGTTAGCAGGCTTACAAATATTAGTTCATATCTTTGTAACTAAGAAAGCGTTTGATATATATAGTGTCTGGTTAGAAAGCCCTACAATGAAGCTTTTTTTTAAATGTAGCCACATTGCCATATACAGTAAGTTTGAATGGATACACATATGCTACATGGTAAACTAGCATTTTGAGTGAATTGCCTATAGTTTGGCAACAAAATAGGCTATAACTTGTTACATGGCTTAAAAATAAATCTATGCATGTCTACTTTCAATGCTAAATAATATAAATTATTATTTGGCAAAAACGTAAATGCACTATAAATTAGCATTAAGTATTTATATACAGCTATACTTGTTGACAATTGTGCATATTGGCATATAGATTATACATGTAAAGTTTGGTTTATATATATATATGGTATGTATATATATAGAGATATTACAAATTACTGACTAACTACTTATAAGATATATTACGCTACTGAGGAATTATCTTGCTAGTATGCAAGGTCACATAATATTACTTAGAAAGCAGACATATTTTGGTTTATTTTGAGCTATGTAACAAATCTGTAGCATATTTAGTTGCTAAACTATATTTAATTCATTTAAAATGTAAGCATAGCACATAGCATGCATGTATCCATTCAAACTTACTATATATGGCAGTGTGGCTACATCGAAAACAAGCTTCATTGTAGGGCTTTTTAACCATAAAATACAGATATCAAAAGCTTTGTTAGTTACGGACATATAGGCCAATCTTTCTATGCCTGCTAACTGTACTTGCGTTATTTCATTGTGCAAAGGCTAGGTTCAAGGGCTTTTTATCATCAAAAGAGCAGAATAGTATCTACCAAAAATGCAATCCTGTTTCATATATATACATAGGTCTCTCTGAATATGTTCATAACCCCTCAAATTCCTCTATCTTTTTAGGTCTTTCATTCACCTCAGATAGTGAGTAGTAGTAATAGAGTGCAGTACTAAGATACTAGTAAAATACTTCAAATCATGAAAGTATTCTCATATCTTCATATGCATGCTGAATGTGTCGGTGAGTTTGGATATTATACAGCATCTAGCCTTTGCTAGTGTGGCTATACTCAGAATAAACCAATGTTATATGCTATAACAACAGTTGTGAATGCGTAACATCACCACAAGCGCTAGATACATTCACCTAGGGTTTCCATGCTTTGAAGTATACACAAATATTTTCATGATTTGTGGAAATTTATTGAGACAGAGATAAGAAACGTGACAGAGGCAAAAGCTGCCCTAATGAGCTAGCCGTACAAAATGTTTCTTTGTAAACTCAGAAATTGTAACTCAAGTTTAAACAGCAACTTTAGTTAACATACCTAATCATGGTCGCGTGACAGCCTGAGAGGCCATTCGCCGTACAGTAATCAGTGGTCGCATCCACCTTCTGAGGGTAGGGTCCTCAGAATGAGGGCGCTTGCTAAACTTCTCGCTTCTTTCTCTTTCTGTCCTTCTTTTCCTGTTTCTTAACTCTCTGACAGTGCATCCGCAGCCATTACTTGTAGTTGTATTATTGTTGACGATAACCAGTGAATCCTTCAGCGACATTTTGTCACTGAACTCAGGCATCTCCCTGGGCTCGCACTCCGAGAAGTTGTTAGTCAGGTTTGTCTTTCCGGTGGAAGTTGTTGAAGGCGGCGAGGGCAAAAATGGTAACTGCGGTGTTGGTAGATGCGCTGGTCCCCAAAGCCGTAGGGCTTGCATACGATACTGATGCCCAATTCGCAATGCTACGTGGATTTATGGTCAATAGTGGCATTGTGCAACCATGGCTAAACAACCTCTCGTACCTCTTGGCGAGAGAGGACAACGCTATGATATCAGACAACACTTGAGGGACGAGAGCTCCGAAGCGACTGTGCTCAAGACCAACTTCCCGGGCAGCACGCTGCTGAGCGCATCCTGTAAGTGGAATATTACCAACGTAATCCTTGGCTTCAAGGCCTACTCACTTCCCAAAGTGCTTTACAGGCAGGACTCGCCTCCATTCCTACCATCACACTTTCAGAAATGGAAGGTGCACACGTTTCAGCACCCGCACCTGCACTTTCTGCAGATCATGTGTTGCCCCGACAGGACCATCAAATATGACTGCATGCTCAAGGGTTTTCTCCACTTCCCTTCGATAGGCCCTGAGCCTCATTTCGGCCAGTGCACCCTCCATTTTATCCTCATGCTCATTCATGTTCACCACAGTGACATGGTCAGCCATCTCACGTCGATTTTTTTGCTATGACATGAGCTGTCGGTTCCCTTACCATGACAATATTACCTAGTCAAGCGTGCAGCATTGTCTCATGCATGCGGCGGCAGGCGCGCTCGCCTGTCAATGGTGGCCATTTTGAGACACTTGGGATCACTTGGCAGGTGTCATCTCCACATTCCTTGCCTTCCTACCTTTTACTATGCCTGCACCCGCTGTACCGATCTGCTGTTCAATACAACGCGTTCAGATTTAGTGTGCGTGAACACTAAAAGCATCCCCTCACACGAGAGCTTCGATGCTAATGCCACAAGGCGGCAACTTAGGCTTGTACTGCATTAGGCTCACCTGCCCGCACCGTCGCCCAGGCCATGCAAACCGCACGCCAGTGCCGTGACAGAATAAGTCATGTGGCTTGCAAGTGTCATCACTATCAGTGTCACAGCCCGGGGACTATTGATTTTGACTCGAAACAGCCTCAGCACCTCTACCACCGCATCCTCACTACTGACCTCCATTCTTCCTAGTCTGCCAGGCATGGTGCTATTCCCACTACTCTCTCCTCCTAGTCATAAGCACATCAGCTCTCAGAATTCCTTTAAGTGCTTAATTCTGAGATTCATCTCATAGTCTTCAATCTCGCCAAGCCTCGCCATTTTGGGCTGGCAAGCTTTGCTGGATCGCCCGTATGCGTATAGCATTCTGCTATCTTGGATTGGTAAATAGCTTCATGTATGCTGTTGAGCTCAAGGTGTCTTAAGCATGTAGCATTAAAACATACTCCATAGTGTGTGAGCTTCGTACCAGCACGGAAAGGTTGCTAGTTGTATGATTCACTCTGCCCCTAATGGGTCTTTGTATTTAGAAAACAGCCATTCTTCAGCGTTTCGAAAACATTTTTCAATTATCCCTCATGGATTCCTTGTTGGTGGCAGTCTTGTCCCGCGACACAGCCCCCTGCAACTCCGCACAAATAGTACCGCGCTCTTTGCTACCTCAGTGATAACAATCAGGTTGTTGGACTATATCAAGATCAGCCTGGCAGTTGGGCCTCTCTTCCGGCAATCGAGCATTATAATCAGTGAACGATTCAAAAGGCATCCGCCGCAAGCTATATGGTCACACGCCACACTGGGTCTAATGAGTAGGAAAGTGGGTATGTGTCCGGCAAGCACTCACATGTGTGTGTTTCTAGCCAGCTCGTAGTAGCTAGGAAAAGTGAGCTCATTTGTAATGGCCGAAATGCGTCCGCAGTGGGTTATTGCGACTCTACTGATATGACCAAGGGTTGCTTACTGTTTTAAGCTGTTCAAGCCCTGTTTTGAGCTCAGAAGCTCTGCATATGGCACGGCCTAATCACAGCTTGTGGGTATCAGCAGCAACGTGTTCAGAACATGTACCGCCTCAGCGACCTGGACTCTAGCCCGTAAACTTTGCCGCGATGAGCTCCTCATTGCGAGAGAGGTCGATGACAGTTTACAGCTAATTTCGTAAAGCTCTCCGCATGACATGTCGTGATGAAAGGCTGAGGGTACCAGTAGCGGAGTGGACATGTATCGACCTCGTGGCTTCGCCGCAGATGGCTGCTCATCGCTGGTGAGGTGGTTTGAATTTTGAAGGCCAAGCGGGAGAGGGAGAGAGAGAGAGAGTATAACGATACGGAAAGATATATGCGAAAGCCGAGTCCACTAGCACTCCGGCAAGGTCAGTACGGAGCCTGTAGACTAAAACGGGGGGATCAAGCGGCAGTGCGAGCGAATCGGAGGTATGCTCAGTCACGTCAAGGACTTTAATTGCATTGCTTTAGACTGGAATGAGAAGTGTTTCTGGCACTCAGGGAACCGAAGGGCTAAAGTCTGGCCAGTAATTATGGGTCGTCTATGTCAAGTGTTCGGGGAGCAACTTCTCTGAGAGTATTGGTTTTCCTCTCCTTCTGTCAGGCGAGCTGCCGCCTTGCAGTAGCATGTGGTGTGCTGGCGGAAGTAGAAGAGAATCTTTTATAGCCCCGAGTCCGAAAAGGGTATGACGCCTCAGTGCTGAAGACTGTGTTCCTCAACGCAAAACTAGAAAGGCCTTTCCTAGCCGTACATAAAACTCAGCGTGACCGGGGCGGCGTTTAATACCGAAGCCAGCAATTAAGATGTAGTAGCAATCTCTTAGAATTTGACAAGGTTTTCTTGTGAGCCAGACAATTGCTCTGCGAGATCTGTGTCCTCTGGCTTGAAGAGCATATTGTTGGTATATATGTGTCTGCCGGTGTTGCTGTACAGGCATAAACGTCCGTCCAAGACAATGATGCAGGTAAAGATCTGTGTTGCAAAGTTCGCCAGATGCTAGTTGTGGCTCTACGATAGTGCAAAATGTCAAGCAAGTAGACTCTGGGCGGAGGCCTGCTCGTCCAAGGGAGCAGCCCTCAGAAGCCTAGACTATTGGCAAGTATCGCTTGCTCTTCTAAGACGGCGAATCCTTGTGATAGATTGTAGAGTACTAGCAGGAGCTGGGCTTGGGCACTGCGATTGGGGAAAAGAGTCAAGGTTCAAGCTTAATGTGAGCCTACCACCGCGCCTGTCACGGAAGATTTCGAAGGGTGTGCAGTGGCGCTGCGGAATGTGGCAATTACTTACATTCACTTCAACACCAGTCCCGACATGACAACAATGGTTGGCGTCGCACCTGGTAGGAGGTGACGACCTCTCATTTCCACTCAATTTTGTCCAGTTTCGTCCTCACTCGGATGTCTTTGAGGTGGCATAGGTCAACCAACCTCTGTCTGGCTTTGGCTGGGACTCCGTAGCCAGTCAGGTTATCGCCTCTGATGCAGTGTGGGATGCTTACGTCACGGTGCGCTCACTTATCCTGTTGCACCTTTGTTTGTAGCTGAGATAAATGGAAATCGAAGGCCCGCCCGAAAGCCGCCTGGTTCCTTACCCACGTCTTTCCGTTGTACGATGAAATTGCCTACATCTCCGATGGAAATGTTGCTGCTGGCGCATTTGCTATCGCTGTTGGTGGTGGCAATCCACCGATGGAGAGGCTCAGAGCATCCAGGTGCCATCTCAGGTGAGTAATCTAAGGTGTATGGTTGAGAAGTACTCTAATAGGCACTTAGGCTGTTGATTGTGGCTCGCCTATGCTCGCTTCGCAGGCTCCTGCTCAGACCGACGATGAGTTGAACTGGAGGCGCAACGTGACTCCGCCTAACTCTACAGCTCAGCCAAAGCGTCAGCATAATACAGGTGCTTCTGCGTTGTTGATGTTGGCGCCGTCTGTTGCGTCGATCAGTGCAACTCTAACTCCGACGACGTCTGACTCGACCTCAGCGTCTAGCATTACAGCGAAGCCTCGCCGTCATCGTGCCTGGAAGACCATCCTCGCCGAGGAGACTCTTACTCCTCAAGAGCTTGCTGCTGCACCTCGGATCTTCCGCCAGAACCCTGAGCTTGCTGTTGAGTACCTTAGCTTCCCTCCTGATCACCGTGAGGCTCTGGACTTCTGGTTTTAAGATGAGCTCAAGCGTGTCATGTTTGCCTAAATACGTCATTTTTTATCAGACTTTTATACCATCTACACCACCACTCATTTCCCTAGCCAACTTTAGTCGCTCATTGTCTGTACTGCACATTCTGCCTAATACATTGTGTTGCCTATCACTCTCCACGTGCTGCTAGCTCCACCTGATAACCCTCCCACATTGCCAATGCAATACGATCACGCCTTGCCTCTCCACGCTTCTTCTCTGCAGCTGTGACACTTCCAACAGTCTGGCTTCCCTGGCGATTGTCTTCTTCAGCACGCACACCATCCTCTTTATCACCAAGATCAAATTCCTCCAAATCGGCACCATATATGCGCTGGAAATTGAGTATTGCAGAAAATGCGATGAATATGCGTGCCTGCGTGGGTAAGTCGTATTCTGAGGCCCTATCCATAATAGCGAATTTGCGCTTCGCAACGCCAAAAATGCGTTCAACTATCTGCGTAGTTGAGCGTGGCGTAGGTTGAATAGCTCTTTGTAATCCATAGGCCTATATAGTGTGAGTTAACGCTAGTCACATTTAGCTAGTACCATGACATACCGCTGGCCAGCTGCGCTCCATTCTCGCAGATGATATCGTACACCTCGATATGATACTAGCAGAACATCGCATGAGGGAAACCCAGCATCTGCGAGGTAGTAGAAATTCTTGGGCACAGTAAAGGTTGTGCTACGAGCTTCTTCAACGGTCAGACTATCCGCCGCACTTCCCTCCCAGCCAGATAGAATGTAGCAAAACCGCATATCACATGTGTATGCAGCTAAAACATTCTGGGTAATGTTTCCGGAACGGTCCCGATAGCGAGGGCGGGCTTCTTCTGAGGGGAATGCACTGACATGAGAGCTGTCGATTGCTCCAAGGGCATACTTGAAGAAAGGAAAGAACTTTGGATTGTCCCGAATGACCGGAGGGATCGGCGAAGTTGCGTCGGGCAGTTTGATCAACAAGTTTGTAAATGAGGAGTTCAGGACGGCTTCAAGCACTTCATGAACATAGCTAAGACAAGGTCAGGCAATATTCACCCAGTAAATACAACACATACCGGGATATTGTGTCCCCACTGCGTTGAAAGCGCTCTCCCAACATGCGCTGGCCTGCAACGTGCCGACCACAAAAGAGACAGATTGCCACTTTCTCTTCCAGATCAACAGACTTTGAGTCCTTCAACCCAGTGGTCTGGTACAGCACTTGGCAGAGCTTTACAAAAACATCCTTGCTCACACCCAGATTGTCCAGAATCCGAGCAGGATGCCCTGTAAGGAGCTCATCTACCCAAGGCGACCAGTGAGTGCAGATGTATGATATGGCTCGGAATTGTACCGGTTTTCGCTGTACTCCATAGCAACACCAGCGGATAACACTGCAGTAAGGAGTATCATAGCGCGTCGCTGGTCATCTGTAAGCTCAGAGGCCATAGCGAGGCTGATTGGAAGGAAAGACAGCAAGTCGGAAGGACAAGGCGCACGACGAGCAGCGAGAGCGAAATCATATCTGCGATCTATCAAAGATTATCCATTTTAGGATGCCAAGCTGATTTTCCCACATCGCCCGACAGCGCCGCAAAAACACGGTCGCCGCAGCGGCACATGCAACCGATCAGGCCCTGAAGCAACAAAAAGTGGCGACGTCATATGCAGCGTCCCCACTTCTGTCTCATGCTTTACTTAATACCACTTGGAGAGCTATAGCCGCGATATTCCTGGGGATGTTTGAATCTGTTCCCAAGAGCGCCTCAGAGTCCTGGTCCTCGAGTCAGACACCTGGGAAGACTACAGATTCGACTCTAAAAATCTTCAGACGTGCGGGTTCAACGAGCCCACCGCATTTCCACGCATCGATATAGCTGATGCTATGTGGCTAGGAGTCCATGCATAAGTTAAGAACGATTTCCTGAACAATGGCCCAGTGGGTGAGAATACAGAGAACGATGGCGATGGTTACAACGACAACAACAGAAGCAACAACAGAAGCAACAGAGTGAACTGGTTAACCAGAAACCCTTACCTCGTCAGGATACATCCCGTTTAGGCATCTAGTCAAGATACACACCGTCAAGGCACACACCTGCGACACATGTTGTGAGATTACACATAGCGTGAATCTCAAAAGTTGGTAAATATGGTTAGTCCCTCCGAGTTCATGGTAAAGCTAATCATCACCGAGGAGATCGCATTCTTCTGGCGGTTCGTGAGAATTAGCGAGATGACATTCACGCATGTTGCTGCCTTCACTTACCTCTTGCTTGGGGTTTTGAAGTTGGCTATAGTTGTTGACTGTAGACAGGACTTAACCGCTTGTTGTGTGAGACTATATCGTGACATCTCAGCGAAGTCGAACAGTTGTCCAGGGCTAATGTTTTCCGCGGCATTCAGCAAGATGATCCTCGCACCGACAAGCGCGGTTAATCCAGTGATAGTGAGATTTGCAAAATTAAGTTCATTGGCCTGCTTCTCACAGAGCTCCAACTTAGTAAAGGAAGGAGTCTCATAGTTAACTTGGGCAGAGTTCTTGGACCGCTCCCGCTTGCCACCTTTGGCTTGCTTGTTAGAAGGGAGTTGGAGTCACAAGTCCTGACGAGGTATACACCACTATAAACACCAATGCTACGGCTAGCACAACGAGCGTGCACATGATCTCGATGGGGAAGGAGGAGATTACCAACAAGAGCGATTTCTTTCATGCCGAAATTGCTATCAAGTGGAATCTGAATAAGATGGTGAATCTAATATGGACGAGATACTCTTAGACACGAGTTTTAATCATTGTTTTACGCACACATATCTCTGAGATCGCAAAACCTTAGCCTCAAGGAGCTTAACGTGGTAAACCATAGCTCCATGCTCTAACATTTCCTTGCTATTCAAGAAGCGATCAGAGGACCAGCCAATAAGGGCCCACATGATAATATACTCGACGACTTCATATGTTCTCCTCCAGTCAATTGAAGCGATCTCGAATTCATTCGAGGAGTGGCAGAAACGCTGGAGACATCAAATTGGCGGCCTTAATGCGCCAACATGGTATGCATCTCAAGACAGTCTCTCGGATGAGGAAATCACAGAGCTGGATGCAAAGTTATGAGGGAAAAATGCAGACATGGCCACCGAGGCCGGCCTGAATGTATCAATGAGCCTCACGTGTACGATATTGTCCAGCCGAGTATGAATGCAATCATTGAGGTGAATGCAGATATTATACGCATTTAGTTGTAGCTTCTGATGCACAAACAATAATGGAAAATATACTGTTGCTGCAACGCTCATATTTAGTAATACTTATGAAGAGCTACTAAGCTAATGAATATACAATAGGTGGTGAGGTAATAAAATGTTTTCCATTATTGCTTATATAATAGAAGCCGTAATCAAATGTGCGCAGTATAGTCTCAACACCACATCCTCTTGGCAGTGTTATCATATTCTTATAAAAGCAATTTATATTGCACTAGTGAAGTTATGATTAAAATAAGTATTGTAGCAAATTCACACTATTTGAACTTTATAGTTAGCATTACTACCATATGTGGCAAAGTGTATATTTTCAAAATTAGGCATCAGTTATAGCTACTCAACAATGTTTTTACTGTATACTAAAGCCTTCTAGCTAGAAAAATATAGCCAAATGAAGCTGAGCCCAAATTGCTCCTATGCATGACTTTTGATCACTACTATGGATGCTAAACTGAGAACAGCATTAGATAATATGAGGTATAAGGCATGTACATTGGAGGATATTTGACTATTACAGTCTAAAGTTATTGAAAAAGGGCCCAATCAGTTTAAGCTATCAGATCTGCACTTAAAAATGTATTAATCATTACTTCTTATAACTCATACTATGACAAAATCAATGAAGTAAAAACTAAGCATTTTGCTGACGAAATTAAACAGGTTTTGCATAGCTTCTATGCATATAATAAGTGAAGTCAGATAAATATAAAGAAAATTATAAGAAATGGCAGCACAAGCGTAAGTCAATCTACAGCATACAAGTAATGATATTAATCCATATTTACAAGACACTATAAAATATGTCTCATGCTAGTTAAGAGAATCAGCCAGGAGTTGTTAATCTTTGCATTAGATTACCTGTAATGATCAAAACAAACTTGGCAACTAAATATAGTATTACCAATAGTGCTGAGGCAATGGTTATTGGCTGGAAAGCTAAGCCATCAGATGAACACAATTATCAAGTATTGAAAACAGTATTTGTGGAATTGTTAAGTCTAGCAGATCAAATACAATTGGAAGGATTATCAGTTAATGCAGTTCTAATCGTAAGACAAGGCATTGATATTACATGCACTGCGCCTAATGGAAAACTGATTAAGATCTGGAGATCACAAGTGCCTATTATACCAAATTTTGCAATGATAAATTATAACTCTCAAGGCAGAACTAAAAAGTATAATGTATATAACTTGCAAAATTGCAAAGTCATTAATCTGTGTATACTTGCATATTATGAAGTTCTACCTATAAAGGAACTGTAATTGTTTGAGGCTTTAATTCATCGAAACTTATTGAAGGTATTTCTGGATATTTGAGATAAAAATTAGGCAATTGAGAAATTCTTAATAAAGTCATAAAACTGCAATTCATTAGAAAGCTATCTGAGCATATTGGAGGTATTATCAGAAACCAAGTCATATATATATATATATTGCAATTAGAAAGGAGCTGAATATATTCCAAAGCAAATGATGCACAATGGTTGTGTATTAAGCCTGAGGATGACTTTGAATGGGAAATTGTTAAAGCTGACAAGGTCAACAAAAAAGCAAGCCAAAGCTTCCATGCAATTATCTACTGCTTCATTTATTTACTTCTGCTAAAGAAACTACAGCTTTAGCTACTTTAAGCAATGAGACAGGAAATAGCAAAAAGCGAAAAATGATTACTTAAGATACTAAGATTCAGGATAAAATCTATCAAAAACTGAAAGTTTGCTTTAATTCAATCACATCAGGTACTGTGCAATGAGAATTTACTTGGAGTAATAACAATTGTAGCTATGGTACTTTGTTTATGATACTGTACTCTATTTATAAAAAGCAGCTAACATTTTGGGTCATACACATAGCTAGTCAGAATAACCTTTTGGCATAGTTTACAAGTTTTTTCACTATAGTACAAAATAATCAACTATCCAAAGATAATGCAAGGCAATTGTTAGGAGAGGAACTTTGCAAAGTAAACAAGTTTGTATTTTCACTTTCTAACGATAAAAGCTCAGACATTTTTTATCTATCAAGGTACCTTTTGCAGGAAGAGGAAAATTATTGCTATAAGCAATATATATGTATATATTGCAACAACTCAATACAATATAGAGCTGGCAGCAATATCATTGATACTTAACCAGTCATGCTATGCAGTGCAAACACTTAGAAAAGTAGAACATGTTCTAAAGGAACTGCTAACTATTAATCAACTACTGAATAGTTTAATGCTTATGGTACCCAAAATATCCAGTGCAAATGCAATACTTATAATAATGCACTTATTGATGAGCTAGATTTCATAACTTTGGCAATGTTTTTTTTTTTGCATTCTACATAAAAAGATCAATGTTAAGTAGCAGTAAGGTATTATGATTGACAACACAAAGTATAGACTATGTGGACTGATATATTGTGAAAGGTTTTACTTTACAGCAAGAGCAATTACTCCAAATAGTGATATTTAGTGTAATAATGAATTAGCACAAGGGCAAAGCTATGATTATAAAGGTAATCTAAGAACTATAAGCCCAAAAATCTTACAACTACGCCTAATAAACAACTTTAACAGTAGCACTTTACATACAGCACTGAGCAGTGATTAATTATAGCTGGAATGAATATGAGTATTATACCATAAAATATAATGAGAAACTATACACATTGTGATATTAGAGCTAAACTAGAGGAGAAAATATTAGTGCGAATTATAGTCAAATATGTAGAAACTATTATTCAAATTGATAGCAAGGCAAAACAGAGCAATATTAAACAAATAAAGAAATTATTCTTACCAAGTACTAGCAACCACCCATTTAACTCATATTGAATTTAAGTAGGAGGCTGAGTAGGAGGAATTATTCTAAGAGTTAATATGTGCTCAATATCCATGCCAGCATTAGTACCAATTGACCATGCTTCTGATTAGCAGTTATGCTCTTATTAGACTCAAGTTTCATTGCTGTTAGTTTTATTTTGCCATAAATAAATGAGCATAAATACAAGCAGCTAATATAATACAGTTCTACTTTAATAAATAAATGTGAAGCCTACCATGCTTAGCTAAAATTAGAAGTATGTGGCCTACTTTGAGCCTTATGAGCCTATCATCTGATTTTTATGGGTATGTAAAATCTTATTGTTAATGTAAGTACATCAAAAGCATGGTTAATAACCCAGATTTGCATCTAACACCAATATTAACCATTGGATTTAAGAAATTCCACTGCTTGACTTTGAACTTATTGTGCACATTTGTGCAGAAAAGCACATAGATCCCAATGCTCTACTCTTTAAAGAGCTAGTAAAAGACAAATATGCCTCTAAAGACAATGGTAAATGGCTTAATGACATTGCACTCATTGTATTTTTGCCTCACAGCAATATTAAGCTTATAATCAGCTACTTACACCTTACATATTTTACACCAGATATTCCAGAGTGTGTTACAAATTATAATGCAACACTGAGCACTTAAGAGCAGAATATGATCAGCATTTACCACTTTTTTACCACTTTTCAACAGCTAGTCATTACAAAAACGCTATAGCACTAGATATTTATTAAGAAAGCTCTATGCCTTTATAGTCAAGAAAAGGCTATGTTTTAATAAAATATTAAACCACCCTCTCAAACATAACTAAACTAAGAAAATATCTCTTATTACTCTATATAATAGAGGCCTGGAGAATAACTGAGCTTCATATACTTCACTTAATGATAGATGCTTAAGGCTATGACCTAATTACACCTAGAGGCAAATAAGAGAGGGAAGCTTGGGCTGACTTCAGAGAAATGCTTCAAGGGCTTGTGTAATTCCTGTTTGCTTCTCTTTTTTAAAAGTGAGAGCTTGTATATATTGCAGAAATAACTAAATATCAAATGTTCTATTTTACTACATCATATTCTACACTATTTTAAGTTATGTTCTATTTAATTCTGAGCTATTCTTCCTGCTGACTAACTTATTTCAGAAGATTCCATTGTATTTTAGCATATTCTGCTGTATTCTGCCCAGTTTTTACAGTATTCTACAGCAGTCTATAATAATGTGAGAATGTTATATGTTTTGCTACAGGCCCACTGCTAGCTAACTAACCTAGGCTTGCTATGTGCCAATTTATATTGGCTTATAACATCTGGAGATCATTTGAAGATACAACTGTCCTCAGTTGCCTAGTTATTGAAAGAGGATTCTGAGTCATTATTATCTGAATCTGATATTTTATTCTTTTGAGAGCCTTCAGAGTTATTATTTGAATCTACTTCTGTAAGAAGTGCTGCTAGGTCCTTTAGCTATATGTTAGTTCAAGTAATGTACTATTGTCTGGAATGCTGCAATTTCTAACGCTATGGTGTATTATTGATTTTGGCTAGAATATATGAACTTTTAATAAAATAACATACAACTTGCTAGATAGGAACTAAGATAGCACTTGTACTGCTTATAATCCATGGACTTCTCTACTGATAGGTAATTGTCATAAATAAAGCATGCTTTGAAGCACTTTTCAAATTGTTTCTTAAACTAAAATCAATAATGAGCGAGAGTTGCTATCACTTTGGCTAAACTATTAGAATACTTCACTAATTGCTGCATACATCACGGCAATATATCTGGGTTAAATGGGCTATCGCTAGTATACAGTAAGTATAATTTCTTCATTTATTTAGTATTGCTTTCTTTTGCACTACTATCAATCTAAACAATAACCTTTACATCTTTAACTGTAATTTGCACTATTACCTTCAGATTTTCCGCTGTTTTATGCTTAATATCATAATTTATATATTTTCTAATTATACCCTACAGCAAAATATACATTCTGCTTAACATTATGTATGAAGTGCTACTGGCAAAGTTTTTTTGTGAGGCATAGTTGCAAGATTTTCTAAACTTATATATTTTAACTTACTCTTATAATTACAGCTTATCACAAAACTACAATACTCACCTGCTGGGATGACTTGAAAGAGGTGGGGAAAGCAGAGGGATTTGAGTAGAGCTAGTAGAGTGGATATGAATCAACGATGTTGTTGAGTCTGAGGTTTAGCCCACAGACCAGCCTCCTTATATACATGTATGAGGGACCCTAGACACTATCTAAGACCTCCAATACCATATGCTGACTGATACAGTCAGGTGATGTCTGACTAAGGCTCAGAGCATACCACCGCTCTAACTCCCTTATCAGATCCGATCTAGCTATCATGCTAACATCAACACTATCTAGATGTCCTAATCGAGCTACTGTATACTATCAGTACACGATGTCATAGTGACCTCATAATGAGGTCATAGTCTAGAACGAATCCAGAACTGGGTCCATGATCCTATGCCCGTATGAGGCATATCCCTAATAACCATGCGTCCGTCACATGGTTAACTGATCAGCATCTTGTAACGCTGTTCTGACGACTGGGTAACGTATCCCGTGACTTGATGTTACACTCTAAGCGCTGTAGACTAGCGCTAAGAGAAATTTATGACATTACCCCCTCCTCAGGTTTGAGCTCCATCGAGAATTTGCCAATTTATCGTAGTCCGATTACTTCAATATCCACATCCGCAATCCGTTCGATGATAAGCTGGGCCACCTGATTGCCAATTTGAACTTCAAAGTCGATGTCGCTGGTGTTTACAAGGGTTACTTGTATCTCGTCTTTGTAGTCAGCGGTCGATCACTTTAGTGATTGCTTCAACTCTTTCGTTTGGAAAGTCGGGTTGCAAGACATAATTCGGCCACAAGTTCCACTCGGTAATTGAACTTTAATGCCGATAGGCACTGTTGTTCTCGAGTTGGATTTAACTGTATGTTTCTGATAGGCATGCAGCGTAAGTCCGGCTGCTTCTTCCGGAGATTCGATATAGGGGTTTGACCGCCAATGAGTTCGACTTGAAGCGTAGAGTTCCGTTGTAGTAGTACAGGTGTGACGTCTTCTTCGAACTCGACCGTTCGTGCGGCTTGTCGGTTCAGCTTGAGGTACTCTTGAACAGCTTGCTTAACGTTCTTGACGTTGTCCTCACTTTCCCAAGTAACTTCATCACGTCCGAATCCTTTCCATCGAACCAGGATATTGAGTTTTCTTACCGCGTTTGGCGGTGTTGCAAGATCTTCTCAACTTCCCATTCTTCCTGTCCTTTAACCATAACTGGCTTAGGCACAAGTGGTTTCTGTCCCGTTATGGAAGGATCGTTGTAAGTGGCTAGCTTGCTGGCGTGGAATACCGGATGCATAGCTCGGTAGCGTGGTGGCATTTTAACCTTGAAGGTGACAGCGGACAACTGTTCGATGATTTCGAACGGTCTCGTGACTGTGGGTTTAATGCACGCTCCGTGGTCTGATAATCCCGTAGGTTGATAAGTACTTTATCTCCGACTTTGAACGGCACGTTCTGGACGCTCTGGTCGTAGTATCATTTCATACGCTTCAGTAGCTAAGGTTAGAGCAGCTTTCGCCTGCTCTTGGGCTTCATGTCGCTGTTTCATGATATTGTTAAGGTCTATGCTTTTGACCTGCTTGACTAATGTAGGACCTGCTCGAAGATGTTGACCGATATTCTAAGAAGAATGGTGTCTCCTATTCCTTGTGCCCAGTTATTGTACGCGAACTCCGCTCGTACTCAACAATGTAGACCAGTTATCAAGGTTGTAGTCCACATAGCACCGAAGATACTGTTCCAGAATTTGATTCACACGTTCGGTTTGACCGTCTGTCTGTGGATAATATGCCGTAGACATTGCCGAGTTGATACCAAGTAGTTTGCACCATTGCTTGAATAGTTCCGCTGCAAACTGAGTTCCTCGATCTGATATGATCTGAAGCGGCAGCCCGCGTAGGGTACACTCTGTCATACAATAGTTATGACAGGTCTCGTGCCGAAAACTCATTTGTGATTGCATAGAAGTGCGCTTGCTTGATAAGTCGACATACGACAACACAGATAGCGTTGTAACCATGTGACTCTGGTAACTGAGTGATGAGGTCGATTGTAATGATTTCCTATGGCCCATGAGGCAGGGTTTGGCATTAATGGTCCATAGGGCTGCTGTGGGCGATTTTTCATCTGCTGACACATATCACAACCCGTAACATAGTTCTTGACAAATATTGACATGCCCGGCCACCAATAGTTTCTAGAGACTAGTTTGTACATTTTCCACCTGCCAGGGTGTCCGGCCGATGGTAAGTCGTGATGAATTTGTATAATTCGTCATCGTGAAATGATCATCTGTTGATGTAGGGATATAGATCTTGCCACGGAACAGTAGTAATCCGTTTTCGTAGTTCCATTCCTTGAGGCTTTTTTTGGTCTCGGTTGTCGAGCTTTACCCTTATCCTGATCTGGCCTCCTGGACAGAGGGTCTTCGGCTTGCATTGTCTTTCCAGGCTTGTGATGTAGAGAATAGTTGAATTCGCGTTAGATACAAAGCCCATCGCGCTTGTCTTCGTGTCAACTTTTGGGCTGTTCGGAAGTAAGTCAGATTTTGATGATCTGACCAGATCTCGAACTTTTCCGGGTGTCCCTCCAAATAGTCTCTGTACTCTTCCAAAGCTCGTGAAATAGCAAGCAACTCTTTGTCGTAAATCTCGTAGTTACGCTCGCGTACGTTGAGAGACTTAGAGCGAAGGCAACGAGGTGCCACATTCGTCAGCAGGATCCTGTTGCGACAGCACTGCACCAATTGCAAAGTCACTTGCATCGGTTGATAGTCTGAATGAGTTCTCATCATTCGAATACGTAGTATGGGTGCTGAAGGAAGGCCTTTTCAGCGCTTCAATGCCACTTGTTGGTCAGCTTCCCAAACCCAAGGTTGATCCTTTTTTGTTAGATCTGTGAGTGGCCTGGCTAGCTTGGCAAAGTCCTGTATGAACCTGCGATAGAAGTTCGCAAAGCCTAAGAAAGCCTGCACGGCTTGACTTTAGTCAGTGACGGCACTCAAGAACTCCTGACACTTTTGCAGTGGGCCCATCGCACACTGCTCCCTTTGAGATGATCATGCCGATATTCAATCCTGTCTTTCTCAAGAAGCACTTCTCCGCTTTCGTGAGAGATCGTTGCCACGGGGTTTTCAGCACTTCTTTGACAAGCATGCGATGCTCCTTCAAATTGTTGCCAAAAATCAAGATATCGTCCAAATACACCATAACTTGTCCTTGTCGAATTAAATCACCCAGGATGTCGTTCATCATGGCTTGGAATGTAGCTGGTGCATTGGAAAATCCGAAATACATGACAGTTGCCTCAAATAGACCACATTTTGTGATAAATGCCGTTTTCCATTCATCTCCCTCACAGATTCGGAGATTATTATAGCTCCACCGGAGGTCAATCTTTGTAAAGATAGTTGCCTGAGACAGTGAGTCAATCAGGTCAGCAATTCTTGGGATTAGGTAGTTCTTCGCGGTAATCTTATTGAGTATGCAGTAGTCCATACATAATGTAATTCACAGTCATGCTTTTGGACAAAGAAAAATAGTGCTACAACTGGTGACTTAGAAGGTCAAATGTAACCTTTCTGTTGTTCTTCATTGATCCATTCATCTAAAGAGTTCCTCTCTTGGAAGATGGATATAGTTTAGCTGGCTTGGAAAGGAAGGCTTCTTTCACAAAGTCAATCGGGATGATTATATGTCTTGCGACTGCATGCACTTTGACTTGCGCTTTGAGAACATGTCGCCATACTCATGTAATCATTCAGATATGTGCAACTTCCATTTGGCGCGTCTTCATCATTGGAGTCCCCAGGACCGTCCATGTCTTTTTGTCAAACATGGCCACAATAACTTCTGCTTATGTGTGGTCGTTAGAGATATCAATGTTCACCTAGTTGATGAACGGATTATCTGTATCTTCATTTTCAAATTCGGCCCAGGGAGGATTCCCACAGAAGATCCGGACTCGAGTTGAAGCTTGCTGGTTTCAGCTTCACTGACTCGTATTTTATAGGCTTGATTGGTAATGCAGCTCTCAGAACATCTGGTAAACATCAATTCCCCTTTTTCCCAGTTAATCTCAAGGTTGTATCAGTATAAAGGTTGTAACCAATCATCATGTCTTTATCTCCTAACTGTATAACATACAATATATAGGTAGACTTATAATCACCAATTTGAACATAAGCATGAACATAATCACAAATTTGTCCTGCTTGATTTGAAGTTCCATCTGCATTGGCCACGCCAACCCATGCAGACTTTGCCATATGATTAGTTACTAAATGATTTCTTTCAATGAACGATTTGTCGATGAAGTTCGTTGTGGCGCTTCTAAGTCTACTAAAGCCTCGGCCTGCACTTTTATAATTATACACCCAAAGCGTTACTGGAAGTCTAAAAGAACATTTCTTACTGCGAGCTATGCTAGTTACACAAGATTCCAGTGACTACTGGCCCGATTCTAATTCGGAGCCGACAGAGGGTGCGTCATCCCCGGAATGTAGATCGCAGGCGTTAGCCTCTACATTCTCTGGGGAAAATCCATTTGAGTCCGGCGATTAACCCATCCCGTCTGTTTGGGCCCGCCTGTAGACTCATCACTTGTCTCGGATGCTTCCATTTGCAAGCTTCGATTCGCTTTCAGCTCACGGATGCTCGCTGAGTTGACTTCGACACGGGGTGGCATTGTCGTTGTCATCGTCCATGGAGTTTAATAACTCCATGAGTCGGTTCTCAAGGAGGGCTTTGCCCTTTCCTTTTGAGTTCGAAGTTTCCACCAGAGCCGAAGCACCGCTGCTCTGACTCTTGCTGCCGTATTGCTGCCGGAGTGACGACAGAGTCGACGAAAACCTTTGCCTGGGTTGGCATTTTTCGTGGCTGTCAAACAGTCATTTGTGTTGTGGTTTTGCACGCGAGCTTTTACCCTTACCGGAGCAGATCTGGCAGAACTTGCGCTCACTGGACGTTTCTGCCTGGTTGGTTTCTTTCGCCTTGCCCTTGCCTTTACCCGACTGCTCGTTCGCCTCCGTGTTCTTGCTAATTACGTTGTTACCAAATACCAAGCTCTTGGAACGATCTGGGTGGAGCTCCTGTACAGCTGCAACAGCATATCGAGGTACCTTCCCATTGCTTGGGTTCGTTACTGCCGACTGTCAAATGACCATCGACTGGCGATGTCCTGGTGGCAGGACTGCTTTGATCTTGCTTAATGTGCAGCTTGTCTTGGTACTCCACAATCCGGGCTAGAGTCTTGTACTTCTCCGCGATTGGACGAAGTCCTTCCGGCCAGATCCTTGTTGTTCCAGAGCGTGTCGAGTTCTCCTTGGCACCTTGCTTTTCGTCGCGCTGACCATAAAGCCCTTGCATCTCCTTGACAAAGTCGTTCCATGTGCCAATAGGCTGGTTGTTCCGCACTTGTCTGTATAGGACTTCATATATGTTGCGGCAGTGCCATGAGACGACCGAGAGAGGACAATGCGCTGTCGTCCGTTGCAATCTGCATGTGCTCGCAGTAGAGTGTGATGTGGTTCAACCACTCTTGAGAGCCGCTTTTTTTGAGCTATCGAAGGTGGGGGGTCAGGCATCTTTGGGATGCGCCCACCACCTAACCTCCATCTGCAGGGATTTTGTCGACTTGGGCTTTATAGCGCTAACGGTAGACCTGTAAGCTTCCACAAGCTTTTCCAGAGTTCGAATCTTCGTGGCTTGCTCGAGAGCTGTGTTCTTCAGCCTCTCGATCCGGTGCTGGTCATCCGTTGCTTTGTAGGTCGTGTCATGCGCACGGTTGAAGTGCCCTGTCATGTCGGTGACATGTCCTTGCGCAAAGTCCGTGCTGATTCGAACAGACTGGGAGAAAGCATTCTGCGCTATGTGTAGAATTGCTGCCAGCTCGTGCGTCAGCTGAAGCGAGCAGAGTTGGTGTCGACGTTGTGCAGGAGAGCTGCTACGGTCAGCAAGGACCTTCGAAGTGCGGCCAGGGACACAGTTGGTAAAAAGAAGACATTTCTACTCTTCATATTAGTGCCAATTTTTAACAAAACTTCGGAACACAATAGTTGGTTTCGGCTGTTATACGCCAGCCAGTTATTTTGAATCAGAAATGCAGAGTTTAATTTTAAGCAGCCTTCGGGATACATCGAGTGCTGCTAGCTGCGTACAGACTACTGCAAATCTACTGTTTAGGTCTCGTAAACGAGACCTTGCCAATACGCTTTTAATAGTCCCGCCAACTCTCTCCACTGTTTATTACCCCACTTCTGTCCCAGCGAGTCAGATTCTCATGTAGATGTTCTGGAACTCGTCGTATCAGCCCCACAGCTTGTTCCGAATCTCCTCAGGCACCCGCACCTTTCGGCGTGACCGGTGTCCTGCAACGAGTCCTCTCGCGGAGTTTCGAAGACCAGGTCGAGGCAAACTCTCGTCGCCTCGAGCATCGGTTGGAGCTCACGAGCGCTTGAGCAGCTTGGTTCGTCGAAACCGAAGCTTGGCTGGGGGTGGCTTGGGACCTGGTGTACTCGCGAGGTGCGAGTTGTTCGATGAGCGGTGGTGAGGGGTCTGAGAGGTGGCGGCAGCTCTTTTCGACGCTGCTTCATGAGAGCATAGCTCAATGCGTTTCAGCAGCGAGTTGGCCTCTGCTTCTTGGCGAAGCCATTCGCACTCCTCCGGAGTAGAGTGAGGGCAACGAACGAGGTGGCTCGTGCTTTGGGTTGTAAACCTTGCGTGG
>JAKOGH010000801.1:0-184523 GCA_024811115.1 Terana coerulea
GTGGAATCTGGGATGCATAGCTCGGTAGCGTGGTGGCATTTTAACCTTGAAGGTGACGGCGGACAACTGTTCGATGATTTCGAACGGTCTCGTACCGTGGGTTTAATGCACGCTCCGTGGTCTGATAATCCCGTAGGTTGATAAGTACTTTATCTCCGACTTTGAACGGCACGTTCTGGACGCCCAGTCGTAGTACCATTTAAATCGCTCGAGCAGCTAAGGTTAGAGCAGCTTTCGCCTGCTCTTGGGCTTCATGTCGCTGTTTCATGATGTTGTTAAGGTCTATGCTTTTGACCTGCTTGACTAATGTAGGACCTGCTCGAAGATGTTGACCGTATTAAGAAGAATGGTGTCTCCTTTTAGTTGTGTGCTTTCGGTTATTGTACGCTGAACTCAACTGTACTCACAATGTAGACCAGTTATCGAGGTTGTAGTCCACATAGCAGAAGATACTGTTCCAGAATTTGATTCACACGTTCGGTTTGACCGTCTGTCTGTGGATGATATGCGTTAGGCATTGCCGAGTTGATACAAGTAGTTTGCACCATTGCTGGAATAGTTCCGCTGCGAACTGAGTTCCTCGATCTGATATGATCTGAAGCGGCCAGCCCGTGTAAAGGTACAGCTCTGTCATACAATAGTTGTGACAGGTCTCGTGCAAAACTCATTTGTGATTGCATAGAAGTGCGCTTGCTTGATAAGTCGACATGACAACACAGATAGCGTTGTAAGTGTGACTCTGGTAACTGAGTGATGAGGTCGATTGTAATGATTTCCTATGGCCCATGAGGCACAGGGTTTGGCATTAATGGTCCATAGGGCTGCTGTGGGCGATTTTCATCCGCTGACACATATCGCAGCCCGTAACATAGTTCTTGACAAATATTGACATGCTGACCACGATAGTTTCTAGAGACTAGTTCGTACATTTTCCACCTGCCGGGGTGTCCGGCTGATGGTAAGTCGTGATGAATTTGTACAATTCGTCATCGTAAATGATCATCTGTTGATGTAGGGATATAGATCTTGCCAGGAACAGTAATCCGTTTTCCCAGTTAATTCCTTGAGGCTTTTTGGTCTCGGTTGTCGAGCTTTACCTCCCTCCATGATCTGGCCTCCTGGACAGAGGGTCTTGACTTACATTGTCTTTCAGGCTTGTGATGTAGAGAATAGTTGAATTGCGTTAGGTACAAGCGTAGCGCTTGTCTCGTGTGTGACTTTTGGGCTGTTAGGAGTAAATCAGATTTTGATGATCTGACAGGATCTCCGAACTTTCGGGTGTCCCTCAAAATAGTCTCTGTACTCTTCCAAAGCTCGTAAAATAGCAAGCAACTCTTTGTCGTAAATCGTAGTTACGTTCGTGTACGTTGAGAGAGCTTTAGAGTGGAAGGCAACGAGGTGTTTCGTCAGCAGGATCCTGTTGCGACAGCACTGCACCAGTGCAAAGTCACTTGCATAGGTTGATAGTCTGAATGAGTTCTCATCATTCGGGAATCGTAGTATGGGTGCTGAAGTGAAGGCCTTTTTGTGCGCCGAATGCCACTTGTTGGTCAGCTTCCCCAAGGTTGATCCTTTTTGTTAGATCTGTGAGTGGCCTGGCTAGCTTGGCAAAGTCCTGTATGAACCTGCGATAGAAGTTCGCAAAGCTAAGAAAGCCTACCCGTGCTTGACTTTAGTCGATGCAGCGCTCAAGAACTCCTGACACTTTTGCAGGGTCCATCGCAACACTGCCCTTTGAGATGATCATGCCAAGATATTCAATCCTGTCTTTCTCGAAGAAGCACTTCTCGCTTTCGGCGTAGAGATCGTTGCCGAAGCCTTTTCAGCATAACTTTGACAATGTGATGTTCCTTAATTGTTGCCAAAAATCAAGATATCGTCCAAATACACCATAACTTGTCCTTGTCGAATTAAATCACCCAGGATGTCGTTCATCATGGCTTGGAATGTAGCTGGTGCATTGGAAAATCCGAAATACATGACAGTTGCCTCGAATAGACCACATTTTGTGATAAATGCCGTTTTCCATTCATCTCCCTCACAGATTCGGACATTATTATAGCTCACCGGAGGTCAATCTTTGTAAAGATAGTTGCCTGAGACAGTGAGTCAATCAGGTCAGCAATTCTTGGGATTAGGTAGTAGTTCTTCATGGTAATCTTATTGAGTATGCAGTAGTCCATACGTAGATGTAATTCGCAGTCGCTTTTGACAAGAAAAATAGTGCTACAACTGGTGACTTAGAAGGTCGAATGTAACCTTTCTGTTGTTCTTCATTGATCCATTCATCTAAAGAGTTCCTCTCTTTGGAAGATGGTGGATATAGTTTAGCTGGCTTGGAAAGGAAGGCTTCTTTCACAAAGTCAATCAGATGATTATATGTCTTGCGTACTCGCATGCACTTTGACTTGCGCTTTGAGAACATGTCGCCCATACTACGTGTAATCATTCGGATATGGGCAACTTCCAGATTTGACAGTGTCTTCGTCATTGGAGTCCTCTAGGACCTCGTCCATGTCTTTTTGTCAAACATGGCCACAATAACTTCTGCTTATGTGTGGTCGTTAGAGATATCAATGTTCACCTAGTTGATGAACGGATTATCTGTATCTTCATTTTCAAATTCGTCCAGGGAGGATTACGCGGAAGATCCGACTCGAGTTGAAGCTTGTTGGTTTCGGCTTCACTGACTCGTATTTTATAGGCTTGATTGGTAATGCAGCTCTCAGAACATCTGGTAAACATCAATTCCCCGCACAGTTAATCTCAAGGTTGTATCAGTATAAGAAGTTGTAACCAATCATCATGTCTTTATCTCCTAACTGTATAGCATACAGTATATAGGTAGACTTATAATCACCAATTTGAACATAAGCATGAACATAATCACAAATTTGTCCTGCTTGATTTGGAGTTCCATCTGCATTGGTCGCGTCAGCCATGCAGACTTTGCCATATGATTAGTTACTAAATGATTTCTTTCAGTGAGCGATTTGTCGATGAAGTTCGTTGTGGCGCCTAAGTCTACTAAAGCCTCGGCCTGCACTTTATGACCATACATACAAGCGTTACTGGAAGTCTAAAAGAACGTTTCTTGTTCGCGAGCTATGCTAGTTACAGCAAGATTCCAGTACTACTTCGTCCGATTCTAACTCGGAGCCGACAGAGTGCGTCATCCACGGAATGTAGATCGCAGGCGTTAGCCTCTACATTCCTAGGGGAAAATCCATTGAGTCCGACGATTAACCCATCGCGGTCTGCTTGGGCGCCGAGGCTACATCGCTTGTACCGGATGCTTATTGCGGCAAGCTCAGATTCGCTCAGCTCGCTGGATGCTCGCTGAGTTGACTTCAAGCGTTAGGGGGTGGCATTGTTGTTGTCATTGTGTGGAGTTTAATAACTCCGTGAGTTGATTCTTGAAGGAGGGCTTGCCTTTGCCTTTCGAGTTCGAGTTTAGCTAGAGCCAGAAGCACTGCTGCTCTGACTCTTGTTGCTGTAGTTGTTGCGGGAGGATGACAGAGTCGACGAAAAACCTTTGCCTTGGTTGGCATTTTTAGGGTTGTCGAAACAGTCATTCGTGTTGTGGGTTTTGGCGCGCGAGCTTTCTACCTTCACGGGAGCAGATCTGGCAGAACTTGCATTTGCGGACGTTTCTGCCTGGTTGGTTTCTTTCGCCTTGCCCTTGCCTTTCACCTTGGACTGCTCGTTCGCCTCCGCCGTGTTCTTATTACCGTTGTTGTTCACCGAATACCAAGCTCTTGGAGCGATCTGGGTGGAGCTCCTTGTACGGCTGCAACGGCATATCGAGGTATCTTTCCCATTGCTTGGGTTACGTTACCGTGATTGTCAAAATGACCATCGACTGGCGGCATGTCCTGAGGCAGGACGCTTTGATCTTGTCGATGTGCAGCTTGTCTTGGTACTCAGCAATCCGGGCCAGAGTCTTGTACTTCTCAGCGTATTGGACGAAGTCCTTCGAGGCCAGATCCTTGTTGTTCCAGAGCGTGTCGAGTTCGTCCTTGGCACCTTGCTTTTCGTCGCGCTGACCGTAAAGCCCTTGCATCTCCTTGACAAAGTCGTTCCATGTGCCAATAGGCTGGTTGTTCATAATTTGTCCGTATAGGACTTCATGTATATTCGCGGCGGTGCTGCGGAGAGCGGCCGAGGGAGAAGGACAATCGCTGCTTGTCCGTTGCAATCTGCATGTGCTCGCGGTAGAGTGTGATGTGGTTCAGCCACTCCTTGAGGCCGTTTTTGAGCTACTCGAAGGGTGGGGGGGTTAGGCATCTTTGGGATGCGTCGCGCCGAACCTCCATCTGCAGGGATTTTGTCGACTTGGGCTTTATAGGCGTCAACGGTAGACCTGTAAGCTTCGCAAGCTTTTGAGTTCGAATCTTCGTGGCTTGCTCGAGCGTGTGTCCAGCTCCTCATCCGGTGCTGCTGGTCATCCGTTGCTTTGTAGGTGCGTGTCATGTGTATGGTTGAAGTGCCCTGTCATGTCGGTGACGTGTCCTTGCACAAAGTCCGTGCTGATTCGAACAGACTGGGAGAAAGCATTCTGCGCTATGTGTAGAATTGCTGCCGAGCTGTCGCGTCGCTGAAGCGAGCAGAGTTGGTGTCGATGTTGTGCGGGAGAGCTGCTACGGGGTCGGCAAGGACCTTCGTAGTGCGGTCGGGGACAAAGTTGGTAAAGAAGACATTTCTACTCTTCGTATTAGTGCCAATTTTAATAAAACTTCGAACACAATAGTTGGTTTGGTTGTTATATGCCGGCCAGTTATTTTGAATCGAAATGCAGAGTTTAATTTTAAGCAGCCTTGGGATGGTTACATCGAGTGCTGCTAGCTGCGTACAGACTACTGCAAATCTACTGTTTAGGTCTGTAAGCGAGACCTTGCCAATACGTTTTAATAGTCCCGCCAACTCTCTCACTGTTTATTACCCCACTTCTGTCCCGTGAGTCCAGATTCTCATAGATGTTCTGGAACTCGTCGTACCAACCCACAGCTTGTTCCGAATCTCCTCAGGCACCCGCGCCCTTTCGGCGTGACCGGTGTCCTGCAGCGAGTCCTCCTCGCGGAGTTTCTCCGAAGACGAGGTCGAGGCAAACTCTACGTCGCCTCGAGCATCGGTTGGAGCTCATTGGAGGCGCTTGAGCAGCTTAGTTCGTCGAAACCGAAGCTTGGCTGGGGGTGGCTTGGGGACCTGGTACTCCTCGCGAGGTGCGAGTCGTTCGATGAAAGCGGTGGTGAGGGGTCGGAGAGTGGCGGAGCAGCTCCTTTCGACGCTGCTTCATGAGAGCATAGCTCTCAATGCGTTTCAGCAGCGAGTTGGCCTCTGCTTCTTGGCGAAGCCATTCGCACTCCTCCGGGAGAGTGAGGGTTCGAGCGAGGTGGCTGCGTGCTTCGGGTTGTAAACCTTGCGTGGGCTTACAAATGTTGGCGTATTTGGCTCGAATCTCCTTTGAAGGAGAGATGTATTCGCGAAGGCCCAAAGGCTCATTCTTCGCGTAAGTGGTAAACGCAGAGGGGACTTTAGGCATGGCTATAACAATGGTAATCAGTACTGGTCTCTATTTCGGCAGATACGGAAAATGGTGAAAACGGACAGAATGACCTGTTGAGGTTGTGCGGTCTTGATGCATACAATCGGTAGTGTCGACTGACGGCCTGGTTTCTCTTACCAGGTCCGGGAGGTACCAACTCAATCAAGAGCAGTATGGGGGTCTCTGACACAGTTCCAGCCGTGCAGCAAAGGTTTTGAGCCAATATTACATTGACTCTATGCTTGCCCAAACTGGTTTGCTGTCAACACCCGAAGGCTCATAGCGTAACTACCCGAAGGTAAGTCACACCAGAATGTTGCTCACGCTATACGAGCGCAGCGAGCACCTCTTCACAGCCTGAGAATCGGCATGAAGATTAGCATGCTGCCATAATGGCAGCCCACAGCCTAAGCTATGGTGCTTCTCAGCGATACAGAGCATAGTCCCTGACGGCGACTAGCTCATAGCCTTAGTTCTTTGCAGAACATTGGCAAGATCCCCCAGAACTCAAATAGCAACAGTGTTCATTTCGACACACTGTGCATAACGATTGTCGCGCACAACACTGCAACAAAGGTCCTGCTCGTTGCCCTTGACAGCAACAATGAGCAGTGGAATAGACTCAACAAACTATCACAAAACTACAATACTCACCTGCTGGGATGACTTTGAAATAGGTGGGGAAAGCAGAGGGGCTTGAGTAGAGCTAGTAGAGTGGATATGAATCAACGATGTTGTTGAGTCTGGGGTATTAACCCTCAGACCAGCCTCCTTATATACATGTGTAGAGGGACCCCAGACACTATCTAAGACCTCCAATACCATGTGCTGACTGATACAGTCAGGTGATCCATGACTAAGGCTCTAGAGCATACCGCGCTCTAACTCCCTTATCGGATCTGACCTAGCTATCATGCTAACATCAACACTATCTAGATGTCCTAATCTAGCTACTGTACACTACCAGTACATGATGTCATAGTGACCTCATAGTGAGGTCATAGTCTAGAACGAATCCAGAACTGAGTCCATGATCCTATGTCCTTATGAGGCATATCCCATAACCATGCGTCTATCGCATGGCCAACTGATCAGCATCTTGTAACGCTGTTGTGACGACTGGATAACATGTCCTGTGACTTGATGTTACACTCTAAGCGCTGTAGACTAGCGCTGAGGGAAATTGTGACAGACACCATTCGAATATACATGGTCAAAGTTAATCTGATGGATTTCCCAGTCAAGAATGCCTGCTAAGGCAATAAGATATCACTAGGATTCTAGACGGGCAACAAGAGTGAAGGTCTCTTTGTAGTCGATGCTCTGGATTTGTATAAAGCCCTTTGCTACTAGCCTAGCCTTATAGCGGTTCACGTCTCTGTTTTGGTCAAGCTTGAGCTTGTACACCTACTTGCATTTGATAGCCTTGCGACCTTCGGGTAAGTTCATAAGTTCCCAGTGTCACAAATTTCCCTCAGCGCTAGTCTACAGCGCTTAAATTGTAACATCAAGTCACGGGATATGTTACCCAGTCGTCACAACAGCGTTACAAGATGCTGATCAGTTAGCCATGCGACAGACGCATGGTTATCAGGGATATGCCTCATAAGGACATAGGATCATGGACTCAGTTCTGGATTCGTTCTAGACTATAACCTCACTATGAGGTCACTATGACATCGTGTACTGGTAGTGTACAGTAGCTAGATTAGGACATCTAGATAGTATTGATGTTAGCATGATAGCTAGGTCAGATCTGATAAGGGAGTTAGAGCGGTGGTATGCTCTGGAGCCTTAGTCAGACATCACCTGACTGTATCAGTCAGCATATGGTATTGGAGGTCTTAGATAGTGTCTGGGGTCCCTCTACACATGTATATAAGGAGGCTGGTCTGAGGGCTAAACCCCAGACTCAATAACATCGTTGATTCATATCCACTCTACTAGCTCTACTCAAGCCCCTCTGCTTTCCCCACCTATTTCAAGTCATCCCAGCAGGTGAGTATTGTAGTTTTGTGATACCCAGGTACCAGAAGCCGCTAGACCAGCAAACTCAGTTTGTGTAGCTTTGAACCATCAAGTGGAGTCTGAGAATCCATAGCTTGCTTATACGTGCGAGGCTCTCCCTAAGGCTACTGAGTTGCAGCAATGTAGATTGCCACAGTGTCAGGGGTTGGATCTTCTCAAACACTAGATTGCCAATTTCCAAGCATGCCTTGCTGTTTGCACCAGTTAAGTTGCTCTTCAATTGCAGCGTCTCTGTGGATCCATTCAAGGCAATGTTGGGCTCGAGTCCGTTCAGCTTATAAGACTGCAGCATGCTGGGAGTTATTGATTCGGGAGTAGTCACCACAGTTGGTATTGGGTTTGAGTAGGTCAGGGGCTGGAATGACAATGGAACGTCTTCGGGCTTGGACTTACCCTTGGACGGTGCAGCTGGTGGTTTGGCGGATGATGACAATGACAGCTCATTGATGGGAATAGAGTACTAGATAGAGCAGGCAGAAGCAGAATCACCAGGAGGCAATGTTGTACTTGCACCAGACTTACATACTGTGGTAGAGCACAGTGGTGAAGAGATAGGTAGTGGAAATTTGGGCACTGATTATCACAAAACTACAATACTCACCTGCTGGGATAACTTGAAAGAAGTGGGGAAAGCAGAGGGACTTGAGTAGAGCTAGTAGAGTGAATATGAATCAACGATGTTGTTGAGTCTGGGGTTTAGCCCACAGACCAGCCTCTTTATATATATGTGTAGAGGGACCCCAGACACTATTTAAGACCTCCAATACCATATGCTGACTGATACAGTCAGGTAATGTCTGACTAAGGCTCCAGAGCATACCACCACTCTAACTCCCTTATCGGATCCTGACCTAGCTATCATGCTAACATCGACACTATCTAGATGTTCTAATCGAGCTACTGTACACTACCAGTCTATGATGTTATACTGACATCATACTGAGGTTATAGTCCAGAACAGTTCCAGACCAGAGTCCTGGATCCTACGTTCGTATAAGGCATATCCCTGATGTTCATGTGATAAGCACATGGCAAACTGATCCAGCGTCTTGTAACACTGTGTGACGACTTAGTGACATGTTCCGTAACTTGATGTTACACTCTAAGCGCTGTAGACTAGCGCTGAGGGAAATTTGTGATACTAATGGCTGAGTAGAAGTTGGCAGCTTCAAAGGCCCAGGCAGTTTTGATGACGGTGGAGCTAAAGAAGGTACTGCTGCTGAGGGCGATGGTGGCTGTAATGTGTGAGGGGCTTGAAAATCCAGGTTGACATGAGAATTTGGCAAGAAATCCTGGGTAGGTGTCCCTTGAGGGTTGTATGCTCAAAAGGGCAGAAGGTAGAGAGTGGTTGGAAAAGACTGTTTCATCAAATACCACATCTGTACTTGCAACAATCTTGTGGTTACATTTGTCCCATAGACAATAGCCCTTAGAATTTGTCTCGTAACTGATAAAGACACAAGACTCAGCATTGAGCTTGAGTTTCTTGCGCTTGTTCCCATAGATATGGCCAGACAACTGAAGACATGGAAGTAGGATACATCCGGTATGGTGCCTGTGAGTGCCTTCCAAGGTATGCGCCAACTAAGTGCTTATTGAGGAGACCGGTTGTGTATATCCACTGCTGTGCGACAGCTTCTTCTCAGAACCCCAGTATCAGCCCAGCAGCGTGAAGCATAGACTTTGCAGCTTTGATCAGTGTGTAGTTTATATGTTCAGCTTTTCCATTCTGCTAGGGATTATCTGATACCATGCACTCATGAACAATCCTCATATCCTTCAGCTTGGAGACAGAGCTGTTAGACTGATATTCTCTCCTTCGATTGGATTGAAAGACTTTGATCTGAGCATTGAATTCGCGTCCAAATGAGCTGTAAAAACTCGTCGAACTTTGATTTTAGCTTGTCCTTTGACTTGAGGTAGTAGACAAAGGTGATGTTGGTGCATTTGTTGATAAAGATAGCAAAGTAGCAGTGGTCTATGAGGGAGATGTTCTGTATAGAGCTGTTGAGGTCTGAGTGGATGGGTTTGAATAGTTTAGATGTACGAGGCAAGGTAGATGGAGAGAAGGGACATCGGTGGTGTTTTCCAAGGACACAACCTTCACATAGGTGTGGTGAGGGCTTAGAAGAGTTGAGTTCAAGGCCTTTCACCGGAGAACCTTCAGATGTGCGCAGCTTCTTCAGGGCTTCTTAGTTAAGGTGAGCAAAGTGTCAGTGTGTGATGTTGATGGATACTGGGATGTTGTGCTGGGTGGCAGAAACTTTTGGCTTGCAGGTGGCTAATCCAAGCCAATACTGTCCTCCATTTAGGCAGCCTATGCTATATGATTGTGCATTGTCCATTTCTGAACGTCTGCATGAAGCCTTTGTTGTTCAACCAACTCATAGAGAGCATATATTTGCTGGCGCCCAGGTAATAAACAGTGTTCTCAAAGGTGAGATGTACTTTCTTACTATTAACAATAGTAGTGCCAATGACTTTGCCTAAACTGAGCAATTCAATCTGAGTCTTAGCCTTGTCTATAAGTGTTGCTACTCTAGGCTTAGTGTATAGTGTGTACTCAGCGAAGTCACTCAGGTCATTTGTGATGTGCTGCATGCAGCCAAAATTGAGCATCCAAAGCAGTGAGCCTACAAAATAGAAGGAAGCAGATGCAATTTCAGCCTTAGATAGGGTGTTTTTAGTAACATTTAATATATGAATCAACAATGTGCTACCAGAACCAGCATTCTTTGCCTTATTACCCTTCTTCACCTCCTCAGCAGCAGCCTTCTTCTTTCAGCACTCATTTTCAAAGTGTTCCTTATATTTGCAGTAACTTCTTGGACTTCTTAGACACTGACAAAGATGAGGAGTTACCAGACAATGAGGAGTTGGCCTTACCAAAGCAAACAGCCGAGATGTTGGCGTTCAGGTCGCGGCGCTAGTCCTCATTAAGTAAATGACCACGAAGGTCGTTGTACTTAAGGTCGTCGGACTTGGTAGCTGCAAGGATGGGCTTAATGACGTTGTTGAAGGACTCGAGAAGGGAAGCAAGCAGGCCAAAGCACTTCAGCAGCTTCTCCTTGCTGAGGATGCTGCTGTCCTTGACCTGCGCTAGAAACAACTGCGTTCTTCGAGCTGCTCAGCAAGAGGGAAAAAGCCATCAATCTGGTGAGTGAAGTATGTACAAAATTTGATAAAGGCAGCAAGGGTGGAGGTGGAAGTGTAGTTGGCCTTGAGCTTGTTCCAGATCTCCTAAGTTGTGAGGTTCTTGTTGTCAAGGAGATGGATGATGGAAGAGTTGACTATACTCATGAGGATGAGCTTGACGCTGGCATCGATCTGAACCCATTGCTTGCCACCTGCATTTGTAAGGCTGGCAGGCTTTGGTAACTTGCTGTTAACCTGGTTATACGAGGCAGTAGCGATGAGGTACTAACAGATAACAGGGGACCAGGCCTTATAGTTATCAGATCTTCTCAGCTTCTCCAGCTAGTCGAGTTTGAGTGACAGTGCATTGGAGGCTTTGGTGAAGGCTGAAGCAGACAATATAGTGGGTGCATTGTAACTAGACGTGGGCTAAATATAGGAGCAGTTTATGTTGTGTGTTCTGGTCGAGCCAAGCAAGGCTCACAACTTGATGAACTGTAGTGACGCGCCAAAAGATACTTTCTCTAACATAGAGCACAAGTTTGAGAAGGGAAATTGCACTAGAGTAACCAGAGCGAGCCAGCACACAAGCGCAAAGTGCAAGTAAATCCAAGTGCGAGGGAAAAGAGCATAATAATATTATTGTACCTAACACACGAGCGCAAAGCGAGAGTAAGCTAAGTATAAGTTGTAAGCATATAGCATGAAGCATAACAACGAAGGGGATACTCACTCCAAGTGCAAGGAAAAAGAGCACAATAGAGCGAGGGAAGCAAAGTCCTAGTCTTATATACTAAGTGAGTATATGAATGAGTAGCAGTGCGTAAGACAATAAAGAACAAGGAGCTACTAATATAGCAAAGGAAAAATGTCCATTTGTAAAGATAACCATACATACCATATTGGGATGATAATCTGTGAGCAGAGCCACAAAGTTCAACAGCACAGAGGCCGCGACGGCAGGCCTTCTATGTTAGCCAGCATGTTTAGCACTACTTATTGAGGTCCTGATTGAAGCTTAATTGAAGCTTCAAATATGTAACATTAGATCAGGCAGCAACTATAGTTTTTACATTAGCTGTAAAGAGCTGTGCACAAAATCAGTGAATTTCCTGCTAACTTCTCTAGAATCAGTGGATTCTCTACTAACCTCAACCAGGTTTACTTCCAGCAGTATAAAGTGCCTATTCCATATTGTGTTGTGCTCTTACAAGTTGCACATATCCTGTTCAAAGTGCACAAAAAGTCAGATCCAGCATGTGAACACTAAAGAGGAAATACAGCAAGTTTGTAGGGGCCTCAGGTTTGAGCGCTTGAATAGTGCTTGTGACAACCAAGTCACTTGTTGCACCTTATCACAGACACGTCACAAATATTTTACATAGCTCAGGCAACAGCTCAGCAGTGATTTATATTTTCTAAGCATTAGGTAGCCTTGGAGATTGTATATGCTTCACATATAGCTGCCTTGTGCATAGAAATGTTCAAGGTTAAAGCCTATGGGGTAACATACAGGTAACCTTAGCATTTTAACCTGTGCAGCGCCTGTAAAGGGCCTAATAAGGCAAGGAAGTGATAAAGGACCCGTGCTTGCGCAGCTGCTCGCCCGTTTTGCCTGCCATTCCCAAAAGTAGAAGTGAGCGTGAGAGAAACATTAATAAGATAAGAATATCAAGGGGCAATTTGGCTGCTACAGCTGTATCACTTACACTCAAATATCACTGTATTTGTCTCCAACTCCGGGAACTTGCTGGATCAGGGTAAATAATCTTACCCCTCTGCTGTCTGACTTTTTGTGCACTTTGAACAGGATATGCACAAGTCTTTTGCCACTGGCAAATTATGAATTGCTGGATGTGGCCACTTGTATGCAATCAGTTGTAATGACAGACAGTCATAAACAAATATCATTGTAAGTATTCAAGACATGCTCCCTAGTAAGGATGTGAATAGTTCATCAATCTGCTCATCATGCCAAGAGCCTTTTGCCACCACAATTGGTACCATGAAGTTTTGCAGTTTCTCATGAACCTGATACCTCAGTCTGCGACCCTTGCTAGCCTTGACATCAACAGTCTTCCTGCGCTTGGCTTTGCTAGTCCTCTGCCGGCGAAGCCACTCAGGCTCCTCTTCTTCACCATTCAGCCTGGAGCTTCGTGTGTCTATGATGTCCCGGAGCAGTTGCTGGTAAAAGTCTGTGTCATCAAACACATCAGCTAGCATCACGGAGGCATCTCCATCGTCATCTTCGGCAGTGCGAGACAGCTGAGTGCGCATGAAAAGCTTGTCGAAGTCCACTCGCAAGGTCTCGTCAATGACATCAACAACACCAGGCGGGGATGCCTTGTTGCCAAATGAATGCTTGAAAGATGACCGGTTCGCCGGAAGTAGGACGTTTGGGGCTACGGCCTGGACTTTTGTCGACCACTTGGACAGGACCTGGAGAAGATGAGGATGATATGAAGCCTCGTATTCGGACGCGGTCGCCGATAACGAGGATAAGGTTTCCGCATAGTCCTGCTCAACGTTGTGAGATACCTTAACACGCTTGCGCGGTGGATATAGTGGAGAGACGTCGAGTTGACCCAGATTCTATAGATTTGACGTAATGAGAATAGCAGTCGCAAGGAGATGGGTCAGCCTTACCTCTTGCAGCGCGAAGAGATCTTGCGATAGCGAGATGGCCTCATCCAACGTAGCATCCAATGACCTCCGTGCGACTGCTTCCCGCGCAGAGGGGCCTGAGCTTTGTATCTGTCAAGCGAGATGAGCTCACGGGGACGGGCACGAAGTAGTAAAGCGTACTGAAGAAAGATGGTTGGCGGCCGTGCTTGCTTTTTGAAGTCGTATTCTTGCATCCAGTAACGTGTCCCATAGCGTCTAGGAAACGGCACGTAAGTTCCGAACGTGTTCTGAACTATTCGAGCTCACGATTTGTCGCGCAACAGCTTTGCCTTTCTGACGGTCCTGCTCCCGAGTAGCGCGCAAAGCGGATGCAAGGTCAGATGGGACGTGCGTCTGATTTTGGGGTGTGGTATGGTCGAGGGCATTCATAGGAACATGCTTCTTCGACACTGGTTCCTGGACCAAGGGTTCTGCTTCGTCACCAGACTCCTCTGTCACCGCCTCCTGCTGTACTTCCTCGTCGGACTGCTCTCCGCTTTCCTCTGCATTGCTCCAACCTGCAAGGCTTTCATCGTCCTCGCGTTCCTCCATGTCTCTCCGAGAGACGCGTATGCCTTCATACTTCGGGTCGCTGATGGCTAGATTCCTTTGACGTAGACTGGAGGGTCTATAGTACGAACGGGCCAGATCAATCGATAGAAGGAGTTGATAAAATCAAGCAACCTACCCGACATCGACATAATGCTCCCTAGCCGCGGTCTTATCCTCGTGCAATTCATCCTCAGAAGGAGGGCTTGGCGGGTGGAGGTCCTCAGGATCAGTGTCTAATGATCGATTGTGTGAATACGTTGAACATGAGGCGCAGGAGGAACCATGTACCTGTGGGTGCGGCGTCCGAAAGCAAGGCAATTTGTTGTGAGAGCGAAATGCCTGCGAATGTCTCAGTGAGTACGTTGGGCGAACGACGTGCAGGGGGCGAAACTTGCGGGCAGACATGGGGGATAATGTTCAGCAACGAGAGGGAGGGGCACCGAGCTCGAGGGTCTTGCGTCGTGCACACGACCGAGGGTGTGGCTAGAAGGATGGAGACGGCAGTGGCTTTGCTGATTTGGCAATTGCGCTTCGGATGCGAAAATCGTCGACTCGGTGTAGAACTGTTAGACGCGCGTTGCCTCTTACACGGCGCCTGCGCTTGCTCTCTTTCCCTCGTCCCCTCGAAGCATCCTTGCTTCTCCCACTTCTCGCCGCACTCGCATACAGGTGGCAAAGCTGCCTCATATACCGCAATCCTGGATCACAGCCCCCAAAACAGATGTTTTGCGTCTGCATACCATGCCAAAGAAGATTCTTGCTCAGGGTGCGTGTTGCTACCCCCTCGTCGCGCTTTCGCCGGAGTTCTCGCCAGCCACCGACCCCGCCTCTTGTGACAGCCGCGTCATCTTTTGTCGTGCGCCGAATTCTCTGAATCATTTACCTCTGCTGTCTCTCATTCCTGGTGTCGTCTTCCCGTGCGTTGACTAACCTTGACCTGCTTCAGATTACAGGAAACAGCCGACTTCTCCAATGTCGCATCCTCGTCCCAATGCTTTAAGCACCGCCACCGGTGTTGCGGTCAACGCAGTACCAGGAGACGAGGACGAGGACGATATATGTCCCGTCTGCGAGAGCGAATGCACATGCCACAACCGAGGAAACCCCTCCAGTACGAGCAGAGGCCCCGATCCTACGCGCACATCTACCTATACTTCCACCAGCTCTTCGCAGCCCAAGCCACCTGTATCTCAGAGTCTACAGCCCCTCAAGATCAAGCTGACTGTTCCCCCGAACCTGAAGTTTCGCAAGAACTTCACCGCCGAAAGCTCGTCCTCCAGTGCCCGCCAAGATCCTTCTGTCCCAGGACCTTCCCATGCCCCAGCTCGCGAAACGCCTGTTGCGCACACGACCATGACCCAGCAGGCTGTCCACAGTATTCCCGACATCTCTGTTCCGAAACGCCGCGGGCGGCCGTCCAAAGCTGCGATCGCTGCTCGCGAAGCCGCCAAGGCAGCTTCAGCTACAGGACATGCTGCTCACATCGGCGGAAGTATTGCCTCGAGCTCACGCGTGGTATCCCGAAAAGGTACTCAAACCAAGGTCGCCAGCATAAAACACAAAAAGCACGCCGTCACCGCCCCCAAGGGTCGAACGTACACCAAGAACTCTTCGACGAAGGCGAATGGAAAGCGGAAGCTGCCCGCTACATTGTCGACGACTCCGCGCGCATTTTCCAGCGAAGATGACACTCGCTACCCGACATTTATGTCTGCTGCTTCCGCCTCATCCCTGACGAGCTCCTCAGAGTCGTCTTCCCCCGACTCATCTGACACCAGCGAGTCCTCTGAATCTGAGGATGATTGGTTCCCTGCCCATCCCTCTCGTACGAAGAAGGACATGTCTAACGGCGACCAGGCACAGAAACGCCGAGATCATGCTCCCAGCAATCGCTGGGAGATTAAGCCTCGGAAGCAAAGCGTGGATCCCGAGGAGTGCGGTATGGATGCTGGGAGCGAGGACTGCAGTGATGATGACGATGGGGCCGACGATGAGGACGACAGCGACGAGGATGACGAGGAGGATGAAGACGCCGCCGAAGCTGACGTTGAGGAAGATGGATTGGCGGAAGTCGAGGAGCCTGAGGTCGGAGAGACTGATGGAAAACTAGGCGTGAGCTTTGGCGGCTTGCCATCGGGATGGAGCGAGGACGAAGACGAAGAGTCATTCGACGCTGACCTTTTCTTCGCCAACTTGGACGACTCGTCTGATTCCTGCGACTCGCCATCTGCCCTGCGACTGGATTCCTTTGACTCCGACATGGACATCGCCTCTGTAGACCATTTCTCTGCAGACGAGGAGGATGCATACCTTCTCATGGACATCGATCCCTATGTTCAAGTCCGGCGGTCCCTCGGCGAGTTTGAAGTGGGAGTCGAGTTGGATGCATTGTCCTTGGGTTTCGATGGCCAACTTCTGCTCCCGTCACACTTCGGTCACTTCGCGCTGTTTGAGGAGGCTCTCATTGACTCGGCTGATACCGACGTCGATATGAGCATCTCTCAAGGTGGCTCGAGCGCTGAGGATAGTGGTGAGGTATACGCTAGTGATCAAGGCGGCGTCATTCTCGAAGAATCTGACGGTGAGACCACCGAGGACGAACTGGTCGACGCTGACGGTCTCCCCAATTCGAAGGCTATGAAGTTATTCCGTTGGCCTGCACCAATATCCACCGTTGATCCACTTTCCACCGTCAGCTGTACTACATCTGAGGGTACTCACGAAAGCTTGCAAGATACGCAGGCTCTACGAACGACCCTCGTTTCGATGAACGCTACCCGAGGCTCACCTGCGTCTAGCTCATCCGATGTCTTATCAGGTAAGTCGTCAATATTAAACCAAAGGCATCGAGCTTGGGATTGATAGACACGCAGATGCCTCAAGGATGTACGAAGACGATTCGTCGCACACGCCAGGCGTACCGACCATGGGCCAATTCGTCACGTGTAGTGGATCCACTACAGACAAACACGCTATAATCGACGGATATGGGGATGCTATCCCGAGCCCTTTCCCTAGGTCCAGAATAATGCGCCGTAAACCTCGCAAGCTCCCTGTAGACGGATCGGCGAGTGGCTTCGATATGAGCACTGTGAGTGCCACCTCACTCTTTCACATCATCACGATAACTGAGTGATGCATTAGGATACCGAGGTGCGACGCTTCGGCACGGTGAAGCCTCATCATTCCTTAGTCCAGCCACCTTCCTCCGACGAACTTGGGTCGCATTCTTACACTCAAACCTCCGACGATTTATCCTCCACAGACGCCATTGACTTGGATGATGTTCTCGACTCTTCGTTCCTCGACTCAGATCCCTCCTACGAGCCCGATACTCCTACGCATCCCTGGGCCACTCCCGCCACACCAACGGCTAGTACGCACATGGAGAATTTGAATCGTTGGGATCGTATACCAGTTGGGACCTTCCGGCGTACCCGAGAAACCTCTTTACTGGAGGCGACTTCCGGCTCAGACGCTGGGCTCGCTAGTTTGTATCCCGCCATCAATGCCATACTCAACAACGACATGATGGGGACGCCCAAGTCGAAGGCTGCTGCAAAGGCTAAAAGAGCTTCTGGGAGCAAACCCAAAGGCGGTACTTCAAGCAACCTCGTCATCTCACCTGTTCTCCTCCCAGTTCGTGACGGCGACCGTACTCCGACAGGCGACGGCCATCCCCTCTACAACCCCTTCCAACAGACCACTCATTCGCATCAACAAAAATCGCGTAAGGAGTTACGCAAAGAAAAGGCGATGATGAAGCGCAAGATGATGGGCAAGACTCCTCACCCGTCTCCCCGTCTTCAGCAACAGTCGCACCGTCATCACTATCCTAATTCCAAAACCCGTGGATCGAGTTCGGTGCAGCGCACTCACTTCGCATCCAGCTCTCACGTGCCTCAGCTTAATCTATAATGGTCATCAACGTTCATCCCTTCCCTTAAACATCGGTTCACTCCCTGTAATTGATATGCGTTCGTAATAGCACCAACTGTATCCTTGTTTCCCTCTCGCAGACTGCAACATCCCTCATCTTCCGGTTCATCGTCCATCCCCTCACAAGCCCCCATCCCCATTTCCACGACTTGGTAGCATTTTCTCCCCTGCTTTATTTGCTCTGGTGTTTCCGTACCGTTTGATAGCCTCATGTCGATGTACCTACGAGTGTACAAATTGCAATATTGATTCATAATCATAAACGCCCCCTGCGCGGCGGCGGCGCCAGACTAGCGCCTACATGCATATGACGAAGTACCCGCAGCTATGCGCTTGCGCAGAACGCACACCAGCACTCGAACGTGAACGTTTACACTCTCACACCAACTCGGCATTCCAATCCTACTCAGACGACGTACACTTTTCAATAGCTCATCTGTGTTTCTTGCGGAATCTTCACCACAGCTTTCGATATACCGAAAGCGTGCTTCTGGTCGACGGCGAGCTAACCACACATCCCCGCTTTGTAGAATATGGAACCGTTCGAGGATGAGAATCCTTTTGAAACTGAGGCGGATCGACTTCACTCGGAGGCATCTTCTCCGACAAACGTAGACCTTTCAGAGCCTACGTCTCCACCGTCCAATGGCTTCCGAGGCCTTTCGCCCCCGCCAGAGACGACCTCTGGCTCCCGGCCCGCTTTCCCATCCTCAGGTTCGCATAGGCTTCCACAAGCCTACAAAAGCGACTATTGCTGCACGCGTGATCAATGGCTTCACTCTGGCGAGGACGTGGAGATTGTGGTGAGTTGCTCTCTAGTATCCTCATAGCACTAACCAACCGTAGACCCAGATAACAGATGCGCAGAAGACGTCTTTGAATGCGACCTCCCCGTACATCACGTATATCATCAAGTCAGGGGTACGCGACTGCCACTTTCAACCATTGGTGCTACTCATACTCACGTGCACTAGAATGCCGACGCTCATCATAGATACTCGGAGTTCGAGTCTCTTCGGTCGAACCTAGCAAAGCTGTACCCCACATTGATCGTTCCACCTATACCTTCGAAACAGACGATTGGAGATTATGCTGTTAAGCAAGCCAAGGCGAAAGAGGACGCTGCCATGATTGCGCGACGTAAACGTATGCTCCAGACGTTTCTGAATCGCATTGCGCGACACCCAATCCTCTCAAACGAGCATGTGTTCCATCGGTTCCTCGATGGAGAGGTTTCCTGGGTTCGTGGAGTCCACTTACTTGCTGTGTGGACGTACTAATTGTTTCCCATGCAGAGTGAAGTCTTACATTCTCCGCCAATATCATTGCTACCCAAGAACATCCTCAAAGCACCTGCCCATAATCCTACCGACACCGCAACTGCACCTGCGTATGCCGCGCTGCCTAGCCCGTCTGCTTCTCAGCCTCTTCGGCGTCCCGATCAACGCTTCCTTGACTCTGAAGTGTTCACAAACAAGTTTGCCACGCATCTCAGTGGACCAATGGAGAAAGTCACACGGCGGACTATGAAGCGTTGGTCAGGTGCGCATTACATAAAAACTTGGTTGCTGCCTGTTCATCTACGTTACACAGACTATGCCCAGGACCATGCTGAACTGGGTGCTGCGCTCAACGCGTTCAGTTTAAACGAAACGGGCCCCTTGTCAACTGCAATCGAACGCACTGGTCAAGCGACTGACGCCACCTATATGTCGACCACGCGGCTGGTACGACGACCTCCACAATCGCGACGTATCCTCACTTCTGACGCCTCCTTCTACAGCTCCAGGAATTGGAGCAAAATTGGGCGGAGCCTTTGAATGAGTATAGCCAGTTCGCGTCTATTATCAAGAAGCTGCTTGTATACCGACATCAAAAGCATGTCCAGTATGAGCTAACGCAGGAAAGCTTGGAGGCGAAGCGCGAGCAGTTGCAAGAGCTAGAGAAGAGCGAGAAGGAGGCTAGGCGCCTTGAAGATGCATTAGGTCGAGGACGAGGTGAAGGTCTTGGTGCTTCGCAGGTTCGCTCACCGTCCGAGCCGTCCGAAACGCATGAAGGCGGCGAGCCTTCTCAAGCCCTTGCTGACGAGCAGTCCGCCTACTTGCCACCTCACCCAGGACCCAATCCTGTTCGTAGGAGAGCACCTGGCATGGGCTTCTTGAGTGCTCTGAGCTACACTCTGCACGGAATGATGGATGTCGATCCAGAGACGGCGAGGCGGAACTCCATCAGTAAGACTCGAGAAACTATCTCGCAGGTAAGTCGAAATCATGTCGCTTGTACGGCTCGTCCCTAACAAGAGGGACCAGCTTGAGGATGCCCTCCATCTGTCAGCACAAGACTTGAAATACTCCAGCTCGACTATTCAAGCAGATTTGGACCGTTTCCAGCGGCAGAAGGTTGCGGACTTGCGGGAGATGGCCATTACTATGGCCCGTAGCCACCGTGATTGGTGCAAGCAGGTGTGAACTGCGTGCTTACGTTCGCTCACTGATACTTACATTTGTTACACCACCACAGAACCTGGAGGCGTGGGAGGAGGCTAAGAGAGAGATAGCTCAGATACCTGAACATCCCAATAGGGTACCAGAAGCTGGCAATGCCAACACTGGAGTAACTGCGAACGGCAGGAGGGATTCTACGGCGACGATCAATGGACAGTAGATGTTCTGGCAGTATGATAGTTTCATTAATTCTTGTCATGTTATGTGCGTAGCTTGTCCATGTATGCTGTTGAATGCACCTGGGATGTCGTCCAAGTACCTGGATATCAAAACTGTGCTCTTGCACATACGCAGCCAGGTTATAGCTATTTGATATGTCACTCACAGATGTTTCATGATTCCGTGGGGCGAGAAGACGTGAGCGTCGAACTCTAATACGTAGGATAACGGTGCTCCAGTCTTCTTCCACTACCGCCGAGCACCTCGGAAGATGTCGGTCTCCGAAGAGAGTGGTTCCTCAGGTATCCCATGTCAAGCAGCGCAGCAGCAAGTTGTTCTCATCTTGGTCGGTCTGGTTGGGTACGTACGTCCTCTTTTGCTTCTATGGGCTACGAGTCTGGCTCGGTATCCCTGAACTTGCCCGCATTTACAAATGCTCCTAATTCACGCACACCGCGCCTCCATCACTGTAGATCTGGTAAAGTAAGTGATACGAAGCCGAAGCCACGATTCCACCGACCATGCTGACACCTTTTGCGCAGTCTACGTTCGCCGAAGCACTACAGGAATATTTCCCCCATTGGCGAAGGTGCAACCAAGATGACCTTGGCAATAGACGTGCAGTTGAAGCTCTCGCGAAGGCTTCATTGAGAGAAGGCCTCTCAGTCTGTATCGATCGCACGAACTTCGATGCAAAGTGAGTCGTGTTACAGTGCCTAGCTCGGGTTGCAATACTAGCCCTGAAGCGTGGTGCTAACATCGGACATATTAGCCAAAGAGCGACTTGGGTGAGGATTGCCAGAGAAGTTCCTGGCACCCTCGTCTGGGTACTTGTACTTGATACGCCTATGGAGGTCTGTAAATCTCCGTTAATATGCCTATATCACGCTCATGCCAACCTCGACAATCCTACTGCTGTAACAGATTTGCGAGCAACGTCTCGCATTCAGTGTGTGAAGCGTACGCTCTCACCTGTTCGTAGAGCTGACCCAATATCGACAGGAGTCTCGCATCCTACGATAACCTCTCCGCAGCAGGGTTTAGAGGTTTTGAGACGCTTCAGCTCGCAGTTCCGGCGGCCCGAAGCATACGAAGGATTTGACCAAATGCTATCCCTTAGTATCGAAAAACAACCCGTCCACGGGTACTCGCGGGAAGACGTTAAAAATATCCTGTATTCGTTACAAGAATCGCCAAGAATTGCACCTGAGGCATGGAGACCTGTGCAGACCAATGCAGGTCGCGGACAATACCACACAGGTGGCTCCGGGCGAGGCTATAGCCAGCAAAGGGGCTCCCACAGGGGCCGTGGAACATGGCAGTCTGGACAACAATACGGCTGGCAAAGTCCGTGGAATGGAGACAGGTAACTGGGCATACGATGCAACGCCGAAACTATGCTCAAACTCTCGCAGATCAGGCAGCACGGGTGGAAGCTGGCGTTGATAGTGATGAGCAAACTCTCCTGTACACGGGCTATAAACGATAGCTTTACGCAGTAAGTAGCTCGCAGACTGGCCCATGACCTGCGACTGGTCAAATTCTACCGGAAGAGTAGAGGTAAGGCGGGACACAGTCGGGAACCCGTCCCTGTTACAGTGCGGGGCTTTTCTATGTCCGTGACGGTACGAAGGGTTCCACATGCCTGTATGACAGCTAAACAATAAGTATTCCAAGAACATCCACGAGTGCTGCGTATCATGCTTCTTCGCGGCCGGTGTGCCCTGCGGTGACGGTGTCATGATGATTGCTTTGTCCTCACGAATCGGACTTCGTGTCGTCTTGCGCAGCCGCGTTCATCCTCTGGCCGAGGATTTTGGCGCTGACCTGCACCCAGAACGTCAGCGGTTTGACTTTGAGCGAGAACCGGCAGTGCCTACATTACGGATGTGCATCACAGCGCGCTCTACGCCAAAGTCCTTGCTGCGCTTGTATTGCTCCAAAGCTTCTTCAAGGCGGCCACCTATTGATTGCTGAGCGTGGAACAAACGCGGCCAGGCGCAGTACACGTACATGCCTCCAAAACGGCAGCTAAATTGAAGGCAATTTCAGGGTCTTCAGGAGCCAAGGATGCCGCGATGCTGGATGCAAATTAGTGACAGTGAGCGTCAAGTTCGCTAACAGGAAATCCACACACTCACCGAAGATGATGTAGTGCCAGGTCTGGCCGAGGAACAGGAGATATGATATACGCGCTGGCAAGGTCTGTCAAGTTTCATATCAGTCTTGGGGCGAACACATAGCTTGATTGACCCAACTGGTGTGAGCGTCGGGACTGGAAGGTTGCAGAGCTATGGACTCCTTCCATACAGAAATAGCATCGTCAAACTCCTCTGCCCGATAGGAAAATGTTATTCAGCCGAAGCCGCGCGAGGTGACGATGTATACGCGTACTGAGATGGTAATGCGTCACTCCGAGGTTGAACAAGGAACTCGCGGTGGGCTTGATTTCGACGCTTCTCCGATACAAAACCTGTTGAAGACCTTACGTCAAGGGATAGAAAGGTGCATAGAGTTATCAGATAATACCTTGGCCGCAGCTACGTCTCCCTCTTCCAGCCTCTGCGTGCCCTGTTCCAGGCATTGCAGAGCTTCCGTCTCTGCTGGGTCTGATGCGGTGGAATGTGGGGTGGTAGATGTTGCCCAGCCTAGGTTTGCAAGACAATTGGACCTGTCAGATAGATCTCACCGAGGAACAGGATCCGCTGCTTGCTGTGAACTTACGCTTGTTAGAACACGCTAAAGCGGGCGGTCTGGCCCAGCGGTGTGTGAGAGGTGCAGACCCGGTAGCGGGGATCTGTGGCGAGCATCGCAAGATATGCAATGATCTGAAACAACCCGCTGCTCTGGGTCGAGTAGCAGAAAATCGAATGAGCCGTAGGGGGAGAGACATGGCTGCCAATTGTCTTTGCCTTGAAGTCCCCTGCAGCGCGGAGGTGAAGTGCTGCACGCCTCAAGCGCCGGAACTTTTCCAGACTCCTACGCTGAACGCGCTGTATATCCGCATTGGAGCTGTAGACGCCCATGTTTGCCCGGAACGGATATGCGCTTAGCAAAACTGGTCCCATTTGTCGCCGACACCTCTTGTCCGCTGTCCTCCACTTCCTCCTCAAAATTATCCGTATAGGCCTAATATAATCACTGCCATGGACTCACAGCAAGCGTCTTCGTCACACCCAGACACGGCATCTGTCCTTCGCAATGCCACATTCACGCGGGGTGACGTATCTGGACCTTCACCGGACAGCGCAGTCACCGCCTCTGACCTCCTCCTGGGTGCTTATGACCCGACAAAGCTGCATCCAATGGCAGGAATCGAGGACAAGCTTGACTACTTGCTGCTAGAAGATGACAAGATCAGTGATCTTGTTGGGTCCGGCACGGCTATTCCCTCGCGAGGCTGGAGTGATGACCTATGTTATGGGACGGGCACGATGTACCTCAGCGGTTCGTTCCTCGCTCCTCCTCTGCATCGCCACACTTCACTGACTCTACCCGGTTAAAACTTTCACCCAAACCTCTGGTTCTCCCACCCGCTATGCCTTTTGGCGGACCTCTTATTGTCTTGCACCCATCACATGCCCATATCCGCCCTGGCAGGTCTTGGACTTGGCGGACTTTGGGGACTCCGTGAGGGTGCAAGAAAACCTTTGGCCGTCTCAAACGCCAGGCTGCGGATCAATGCCATCCTGAACTCAGTGACTCGACGAGGAACTTTTGTTGGCAATTCGGCGGGTGTTGTGGGTGAGTGTCCTATACATGTCCATCCTTTTGTTTCGGCTCATAAACGGTCCCTTGCAGCGCTCGTTTACAACGGCGTAAACTCCACCATAGACGCGGTTCGCGGCAAGCATGACACGCTGGGTAGCATGGCGGCCGGTGCCTTAACCGGTGCGCTCTACAAATCGACCGGTACGTCGCGCCATCCAGGTTCCCTTTGATCGTTTTCTCAAGAAGCATCTTTGATATCTAGCCGGCGTACGGCCAGCACTGGTAGCGGCGACGTTCATGTCAGGCCTAGCGGGTGCATGGAGTTATGTCAAGCGGAGCGTGTAGTATAGTATGTACCCCGTATATTTCATCTTAATCTCCCCTCTCTGTTAGACGTCCGATTGCGTCGCGCATGAATCGAGATACCCGCCATTGTCTACAAGGTGAAGTATTCGATTGCCTTGCTTACGCCGCGCCCGACGGCTGGGAAATCCGGCGGTATCGTGCACGGAACCTATTCTCAGGATTCTCCATCAAGGAGGTCATAGGTAATATCTCATCATCCTGCTCACCTCTATATATTTCTGCTCTCCTGAATCCCGTCATTCGCTGCGCCAGAAGCCACATTCTCTCGACACCGTGTTTGCGCTGGGATGACCGTCAGTCTACACTCCCGGCGGCGCACAGTGACTTCTGGTGGCGCGGAGCACAATCTGGCGACCCGTCGGATACGAGCACGGGCCTTTCGTCTCGTGATCAAGGAACCTGTGCACCAGGTCCCGGCTCGTTGTACTAGACGGATTTCCGAAGTGCGTACCAGGAAACTTTCCATAGTGCATCACAATAAAGCTACTTCGTGGTTTGGTTGCCATAGCATTCCCCCACATATACAACCTTGGTGCCGCGGAATTATCGTCTAGGATCGATCTTGCAGCTCTGCTCCAGGACTTTAATCGCCCGCGGCACCGATGTTGGATCTCAGCGGCACGCCAACGACTCCAGCGACGCAGGACAGGGATACATACAACACCGTCATAACGCCCACCGCTTTGCCAGTCCTGGCACCAGATCTGGTCTCCAGTGGCAAAGCTCAGGATCGCCATCGCTTGCCAGCGGACCACCCCAACTGCAGCTTGTATCGGACTTGCCGACAGAGCCAGCCGGGTATGAGCTCGCTGTCATTCTCCTCTATAGCACTTACATAGCATCATAGGTCGTACCGCCTTGAGATTGTCCAGCATCCATTGAAGGCCGCCGAATTTGGGTCCTCCACGTTAAGCCGTTTAGCTCTGGCACCGCCTCTTATTGCGCAGCTGTATTACAACGGACGAACCACGCCTAATGACTTTGAGTGCGTAAATTTCAAGCGATGACCGTGTCTGAACTGACTGTCTTTCCAGCGATGGTGACCTGCCCTTCCTCATAGCTCAGGTGTCGTTGTGGAGCGCTGACGGTTCGACGGCTCTTGATATTGTGGGTCCCGGAGGTCAAACGCCCTCACAGCAATTACTCTACGGAAACTTGGTTTCCTCGCCACACATTCTGCGCAATTTGCAAGGTCGACAGGGTGTATACTTTCTCTTCCCGGACGTCAGCATTCGTTGGCGCGGACGATTTCGATTGAACGTCACGCTGATGCGTATACCCAGGCCAGTGCTACCCTTCACATAGTCATTCAACGAGTACTCAACATACCACTGTAGAATGAATCCTGGGGGAGTGCTGAGCATGGCAGAGCAAGGTGTCATCCTCGCGACCGCGCGATCCCACCCGTTGGATGTGTTTTCACGGGCCGAATACGTTGCACCTGGTGAGAACAATAAGAGCATTGTTCGTTCTTGGTCTGACTTCTACTTCATCGCACTCTTGCCTCGTACAGCGCAGACTCCGTTGACCCAGTACTTTCTGCAACAAGGTGTCCGAATGTACGCTTTTGCCTCTCCCATTCAGTTTCCGCCTGGCAACCGCTGAGATACCTCACACACCTAAGGACCGCCACCTCTTGTTCACAGCGCTGATTCAGCGCAATGTCCAACCTCCTTCGATTGCACCTTCGTTCACATTAGGGTGGGGTTGGGATGCATACGGCATCCGTCTTCCATTCATACCCAGCCCACGCTACTTTCACACTGGTCCGTCGCAAGACCGTCTTCTGGCGAGCGCCTTCCCGTGCCTCTTCCCGTTTGCCCCACCACGTTCATCTTTTCGTTCATTTTACCTTGAAGCTACTTCAAGATGTACGATTCCTTCGGCTTTGCTCTAATTGCCCTTTCTTTCCAATTATACCAACTTGTAGACGAACGCGAGATGGCAGGCCTCATGGCATCTAACTTTCACTTGGCAACAGATGCTAAATGTGCATCGGAATGCTCAGCCGAACATGCACTGGGTAGACGCAACGAACCGGAAGACAACGAGGCTACATGCAGCACAAACAGTTGGCACGTCAACGACCAAAGATATCACACCGGTGGTACGATGGGCTTCGCGACTAAGACAGTTCTGCGATTGGTACCAATGCACCTGCGCAAAAAGAGCTATAGGCAGTGTCGGACAGGCTGTGTGAGGCTGTGCACAGAGCAAGGATTACAGGTTGAGGATGTGCTCTTTGCCTACAGAGGCTCAAGCCGGCCGCGCGCAGCGTAAATGCAGTTCCCCCGCGTTGGCCACGTGCCCGCCGCAGCCCTTTCGGGGCGTGCCGTCATCCCATTTATATCCTGTGGTCACCCTCGGCTTGTTCTAGTACTCTCACTCGTCCCACAGCCCCTCTCCCTCACGAAGTTATGTCCAACCAAGATTATTACGGCGGTGGTGGCGGTGGTCAGCAGTACGGCGGTGGCCAACAATACTATCCCCCACAGGGTACGTCGTCCAATGGCCTTCATTTAGTTGAAACGCCACAACATCGTCGTCTCGCAGGTCCCCCACCCGGCCAGGGAGGATACTACCCACAGCAGCCGCAACAGGCGTACGGCGGCCCACCGCAAGGTTATGGGCAATCTTATGGAGGCCAATACCAGGCTCAGCCCCCGCCGCAAACTGTATACGTGTAAGTCCTCCCTGCTGCAGCACGCGCGCCACAGGCCTACTCACCAGGCATGCGTCCAGACAACAACCGCAACAGAAGGACTCAGGAGGTGGATGCTGTGCATGCTTGGCTGGTGCCCTGCTCTGCTGTTGCGCAGAGGGTACGTTCCACTACCAATCCGTTACCGCAATCTGCTCACACCGCGCACAGAGGTCTGTTGTGATTGTCTCTTCTAAGCCACGGACTTCCGATTTTATATACCACCATCGAACTGCCAGAATCTGTCTCCCAGTCTACACCGATGTCACGTCCGGCGGATGGTGGGGTACATTTGAGCGTTCTAGGATAACATTTCCTCCATACACTTGTTCTTAATTGTATCCTTCCAGGCTGTTAATGCATCATCACCATGATATGACTCCTATCATCCTATTATTCAAACTGTATGCTTGAGAGCTTCATCAATTGCCGAATTTTCTCGGTTTATGAGATCTCAGCCATCGTCCGCCGTCGCGGCATACTTTGACGCCAGTGCCTTGAGGTCTGTTAACCGTCGAAGTGAAAGCAAAACGGCTCGGAAGCTCGTTACAGTAGAACAGAGGCCTTAGTTACGCAAATCCCTTGAAACAAGTATGGCGATGGAGAAAGCAAGAGTGAATAAGGAGTCCTGGAGGAATCTTTGACTCTAGGCCGTCTAAAGGGAGCGTTGCGATTGGTGAAGCGCTCCGTGTTTGCCCGCCGAAACGGGTCCGTCACAGCCGTGACAGTCACTTCCTCCTTGACCTTTACCACCAAAATCCACCTCCTCCGTCCTCCAAAATGCTCTCCAGGCTCCCTGCGGGAGCTTTGAAGAACGTTGGCAGCACCCTTTGTGCGCGCTCGAACGTCGCCTCCTCCGTCGCCCGTAACGGCCTGGTATGTTAGCAGCTGGAAGTTTTGTCGCGTCCGCTCACCGCCCACCGCAATAACAGCGTGTCCGTCATGCGTCCTCGGGGCCTTCGTCAATGTCGACCTTTGAGGTGTGTTGGGTTGGGGTGGGTTTTGTATTCTTTACAAACTAAGTGCGAATGTCCCAGTCCTTCCTGAACTCTCGCGCGACTCTGGCTTCGGCAACCATTGCGGCGGTCGGTTCGGTCGCTTGGTATGCCCACCTGTACGGAACGCTCCCATTCATTGGCGAGGTACACGCCAACTCTCCGGCGGAGGAGGGTCTCCACCCCCTCAGTACCCGTGGTCTCACAACGGAGTGCTCGACAGTTTCGACCACGCCAGGTATAGAGCTCGTTCCTCCCTAACTCGCACTGGTAACTGACCAGTTCTTGCAATCCACTCTGACAGCATCCGTCGCGGATACCAAGTCTACCGTGAAGTCTGCGCTGCCTGCCACTCTCTGGACCGTATTGCTTGGCGTAACCTTGTCGGCGTATCGCACACAGCCGACGAGGTGAAGGCGTTGGCCGAGGAAGTGGAGTATGAAGATGGCCCCAATGACCAAGGCGAGATGTTCCAGAGGCCCGGAAAGCTGTCGGACTACATGCCTCCTCCTTACGCTAATGAGGAAGCTGCCCGCGCTGGCAACGGAGGTGCTCTACCCCCGACTTGAGCTTGATTGTCAAGGCCCGTCACGGTGCCGCTGTACGTGGCTATCCGTGAACTTCTCGACTTACGGAATTAACATTTGAACTCGCGGTTTAGGACTACATATTCGCTCTCCTAACCGGATACCACGATCCTCCGGCTGGTTTCGAAATCCGTGATGGTATGAATTACAACCCCTATTTCCCCGGTAACGCCATTTCCATGGCTCGTGTCCTCTTCGACGGCCTTGTCGAGTATGACGACGGTAAGAAGTCATCCAACTTTCATAGCAGCGGGTCACTAATGCATCATGTTCAGGCACTCCTTCCACTACATCCCAGATGGCCAAGGATGTTGTCACCTTCCTGAACTGGGCCGCCGAGCCTGAGCACGACGAGCGGAAGAAGATCGGTCTCAAGGCCGTTATCCTGTTCTCCGCTCTCACTGCGCTCTCCCTGTACGTCAAGAAGCACAAGTGGTCGTACATCAAGAGCAGGAAAATCTGTAGGCAACCTTCTAGCTCTACTTCTTGATTATCATGCTGACTACGGGATAGTGTACAACCCACCGAACACGAAGCACTAGTTCTCGTAAATGTCGTAGATAGGCTTGCCCACCCATTCTTCATGTCATTATTCCGGGAGCTGCTGTGATGACGCGAGTCTTGGCCTGGCGGGACCTTACACACTCACACGTAGAAGCACGTATACGCGATAAGTCAAAGCAATTGCGAGCTTCCGATGCAAGACTATGGGTGTCGCGGCCGGTGACAGCTCAATATTGCTCTGTGGTTTGGTGTTGGGGTGGTGCAGATCTCTTTCAAAGGACTCTTTGCATAGATTCTATAAACTAGTAATATATCTCGGATACTTTTTGCAGCTCTTGAGCTATCCTGCCCGCCTGGCTCAAACCAGTTCGGACCCAGCAGGATCCACGTCTTTGAATCAACTTTGAATACTGGTACACATGGGCGCCCGGCTACAGCGGGCGTGTGAAATAGTTTCCAGATCTTGCTGCAGCTGCCCTAGAAGCCCCAGCGTCTCAAACTGGTCTCAAAGCATTCTCTTTTAGACGTCGATCATTGCACCAACGTCCTCATACAAAAGCTCCCCATTCCTTCTCATATATACTACTGCGTCTCCATCTCCGCATTTTTTTTAAAGAATGTCGTCCGAAAGCTGGCCACCGCAACTCAAGTACGCATTCGATTACAATGAAATACACGTCGACCCTCACACAGTTGACAGGAATTGGGTCGCGAAATGTCTTGGACAGATGACCGAATCGAACAGGGAAGAAGCTCAAGCAGAATTAAGGCAGGTAATATCTGATTCGTTTGTGAACCACACGCTGTGGACTACCGACTGGGATGGGGTACAACTGCAATGGTACGCACACTGCGTCGTCCTATTGCCGATACAGTACATCCGTTAACATTTCATCGACGTGGTAATAGTCTTACGCCGAAGTCAACCATCAACTTCACTGCCAATGGTCTGAAACGCAAGCTGTGAGCACACACTTCTGAGCAGCGGCTACCGTGGACCTGATGCCTCTGACCAGCCATGAGTCTAACACCACACCGGCCGCGAACAAGAAGACCAAGAAGTCATCCATCTCGAAGAATGCAACAGTCTTGGGCAATAACGATCACGACGCCCTCAACCGTCGGGCGCTGCGTTTCCAGCGCGAGCATGAGATAGAGCGGCAGAAGTCCATGCAGGCCAGCTCTTCCACACATCGAGCTCTGTCACAATTCTCCCGTTCTGCGACTGCAGGATTTTATACAGACGAACCTGAAGCTGATCCGGTAAGTATGCGTATGGCTATGTATTAGAGAGAGGGGCTGATTTGTGGCCACAGAATGTTCCCAATTGGGATCGGTATACTATTGTCGGAACATGTCAGGACGTCTTCAAAGACTACCTGAGACTGACATCCGTGCGTAGCCTTGCATTGAACCATAGATAAATAGGTACGACGACTGGTTTCTTTAGGAGCCGAAACCAGAACAGATACGCCCGTATGACGTCCTTCAGAAAACACTAACTGAATTGAAGAAGAGATGGCGAGAGAAAACGAACTACAACTGGATATGTTCACAGTTCAAGAGTTTACGACAGGATCTTACTGTGCGTAGCCTGTGCCGTATGGTGTTGGATAGTTTGAGCATGGTTTTGATAATGAGCACAGGTGCAACGTATCAAGAACGAGTTCACGGTGTCCGTTTACGAGATACATGGTCGCATGGCTCTTGAAGTCGTACGTAAAATGTTTCATATCTCGGGGCTTATCTTCACTTGCGCTGCAGGGTGACTTGGTTGAATACAACCAATGCCAAGCGATGCTGAAGAATCTGTATGACTTGGGAATCACGGGCAAGGAGGAAGAGTTCACCGCGTACCGGATCCTCATGTTGATTCATGGTCGCAACAGAAGCGGTATTTGCCGTTCCTATTCTGTTGCATGATCCTCACTGATGCTCTATCGTTAGACCTGAATTTATATGTAGGTCAACTAACACCAAAGCAGAAATCGGACCCAGCCGTGCAACATGCGCTGTCGGTGCAGCGGGCCCTATCATTGGGCAACTACCATGCACTTTTTGATTTATATCTGAACGCGCCGAACATGGGGGCATATATTATGGATCATTTCATCAATCGCGAACGAGTGAAGGCATTGATGATTATGACCAAGGCGTACGTCCCTCGTTGTCCCTTCACTCGTCTTGACTGACGCAAGTTTTCCATGCACTCTGCCTCCAGTTACATGACCCTTCAACTAACCTTCGTTTCGAATGAGCTTGCATTTGACTCGACTACCGAAGCTAAGGAGTTCATCGAGGAACACCGGGCCGGTTTCTTCAAGAACCCAAACGGTGCAGACGATGAGAAGATACTAGATTGCAAGCCCGCGAACCAACCACTAGCCCAAGCCTTCGAGGAGAAGTATCGCAAGGTTCAAATCAAGGGTGCGGTATAGAACACTTCACGCCACGACGTGCATCCCGGTTTGTCTGTCTCGCATTAACCGACCTCTCTCCTACTTCGGTCCCCCGTCTACTTGACGTTCCTCCGCGTCCGACATTGTCTTCCTGGTGGCTCGTTTCGTTGGACGTTTTGTTGGATACTATAACATTGGATGCGTCTGTGTAATTGTTGAGGTGTTGCAGGAGGGGGCAGGTCCTAACGTTCATGTAATTTATTGATACACTGTAACTTGATTTCATCTAACTTTCACTTTCTGCACTCCGCGTTCCGCAGTTTAGTCACGCATACGCGCAGGTATGAAGCGTCGTAGCACGACTTCCCGTATGGTGTAATGTGCCAGAGCTGCTGGAGATGATAACATGCTGGGGTCAACTCTTGACCGTGCTGGTATGGTCACGTATGTCAAAATGAGAGTCTAACCCACCCAGTTAGCTTCCTGTTTGCGAGACATGATGACGAGAGCATACCTTCTGCACTTGCGAGTTGACTCGATTGACGGTGCTCAGCCATGTCCAAGGAAATGGCGAGGCATTGTTCAAGTCAAAAGGCGATGTCTTCTGATCTTTTGGGTCTTCGTACACAGGCATGACAACAATAGCGAACCTGTAGGCAAATACAGTTCAGCAACTGAACGAGTAAAATACAATGGGCTTACTCTGCATGCTGGAAGACTGGACCCCTCTTGTACAGTAGATAATCCACGCAGAACTTAATGCCGCCCTTCACTACCCATCCAAGCGACCGGTAGTAATGGTACGCTGCATAGTTCACGAGCAGTGGATTGTCGAAACGGCTGTCATAGACAGACAGAAGGGTCTCGGGAATCCCTGGTGGGTGGTATGCCCTCTGGAATGCAGACCATATTCCCTTCAAGCCGAGCGGCTCCTTCTACTCACAACATTCAGCACGGGTGTGAATGACTATTCATATATGTAGCTACCGTTACAGGGTCGAGCACTGTCAAGCAATCGAGGTTCCAAATCAAAAGAATGCTTCAGGAAGAGTTAGCTGAAGGTGTTCCACGTCCTCCAGCGGCTCCTCTGGCGCGGTCTCCTCCACCACGTCTGGTATTTCTGGGATGTCGAGTTCTGCAAGCGTGTCCAAAGCTGGTGCGGTTGCAGATGCTTGAGGTTTCCAGGTTGCACCAGATGGAATAGCAATTTCAAGGGCTTCACGGCCCTCAGCGAAGGCCGCTTCCTTTTCCGCGGCTGCTTCAGCCATGGCTCGCGCACGATCCATCTTGAATTGCTGCCTCTCCTTGCGACGTTTCTCCCGTATTTCTTCCGATGTGAGGTCTAGCATATTGATGAGTATAAGCAGCACGAGCGAATAAATTGACTCGCACATTTCCCGGCCGCCTTCCTCGCATTGATTTGCCGTGTATACCAAGACGGCTCACTGCGAGACAAATCGCCCTTCCCGAAAAAGCCTCGCTGCCAGAGTATCATCGCATCCTTGCTGTTCGTTATCCAGACTGAGCGAGTAGCTGGATCCAGTACGCCCTCGCAGTGAGGGTTCTCGACGCGGACGCCAGATACTCCGAAGACCCCTAGGACGCGGTGTGTAGAGAACCGTCCGGACTGTTGGTCTGGCTGGACGAATAGTAACGGAAGAGGACAGCCATATATTTTGTTATTTTCCGCCTTGCGTGCGCCTGCCTTACCACCGCCTCCGCGTTTCTGGGTAGGAGCAATGAGAGACATGGTAGCCAGAGGAGTCAGAAGAGTGAGGGCAAGCCACTAGTGACTGCTAGGCAGCGCGCCTGGCCGTTGACGAGACGCGCCCAAGGTTTGACGCCGGTCTGTAGACGCTCCTTCGCTTGTCTTCACTCTGCCACCACCGTTCAACTCGTCCGCCTCAAGCCAAGCAATTTCCTGGCTGCAGCCGCGTCGGAATGTTCTCTCGCACGTGCGCAAGTGCAGCAAGGACCTTGGCCTCTCGTGCGGCTCGCCCCCACGCGTCCACAAGTCGATGGATTCATTTGGAGAGTAGGACGAATGTTGGCACGTTGTATGTTTATTCAAGTCTGCTCTAAGCATGTAGGGATTTAAATATCAGCAGGTCAAAAACTGTTACAGCAGCAGTGGCTCAAAGAACTTATGCTTCCGAGGCTGTTCCTGGGAGCTCTGCTGTCTCAGCAGGGCAGCAGCACTCGGCGGGGATGACTGAAGAAGAGTACGCAGCTTTAGTGGAACACGGCCGCGCACTCAAGGAGCCGCACTACCTTCCTCGGACGCACAATATTCCTGTCGCGCTGATTCACCTGCGTTCGTACCATCTTCGCCTCCTCCTGATGTTCACGCACTTCGTCGCACACATCGCCGCTGGCTTGGGTATCCCCATTTCGAAACCCGCACCCCTGCCCATGGAGCGGAACATATGGACTGTGCTCAAGGGCCCTTTCGTGCACAAGAAAGCGCAGGAGAACTTCGAGCGGAAGACCCACAAGCGGGTTATCAAGGCATGGGACGCAGATCCGGAGGTCATTGAGCGGTGGGTGCGGTACTTGGAGAAGCATGTCATGCCGGGTGTAGGTGTGCGGGTTGTAAGATGGGAGAGGGCACCGGTGGGTGTTGGCAAAAAGGTGGCGGACAGCGTCAAGGCCGCCATGGATGGCGCGAAGCAGGAGACGCCAAAGGGCAAGGTCAAGGCTCTCTCAGAGAAGATCGTCCAGCAGGAGTTGGCCTCCTCTCGCGAGCAGCTGGATGTCGAAGCTCCTCGGGGTTCAACATAGAGTGTAGCGCCCGTATTTTATCTGTCGCTTTCGTGCTGTGCCTTCCTATCCTACTCAAGTTTTTACTTCGTTTAAATATGGGGTGGAACGGTTGTCTGATAAGTATGCGGGCATTACCCGGGACGGATTCTATCAAGGCTTCAGCTGTGGCGTACTCAGCTCTGTACTATCCAGCGCGACATCACAGGATGCGGCACCACCGCACGTTCTCGGAATCCGGCAACTCACATTACTTAATATTGGTTGCACGCGGCAGATGCCAGTAGCGCCACAAAGAGCACTGACCCTTTCTTGGTTCCTCCCACTGACAACTGGCACGGAAGTTCACAAAAACAGCTCAGTGGACCACTACAAAAGTTTCAGACATAGGTGGTTAGGCAGCTGTCGCTTCCTCAGTAGCATTCACGGGGGATTGTGCTGGCTCAGGCTCGCCAAATGACGGAGTCATATCAGGCGAAAGCACGGATTGCGATGCGTTGCGTTGCCATCGCAGCCAATGCGTGAGCGACACAATCTTCACGACGCTTTTCCAGCACTGATTCGCTACATTACACTCGACGATACAGGTTATCTGCGGGTGGAGTGTACAGCTTCCCTCTCATCTCGGCGGCCCTGGTGCAGCATCTTCGGTTTTCTCAGCCTCAGCTGACGACCGTAGTCCTTGCGTACGTTCGTGCACTTCTGAACGCAGCACGATCTCATTCATCATATAGGGGCATGATTGGACAGTACCCATTTGCCGCCATGGTGGGCAAGATACTAGACACGCGCGGTGCAAGAGTCTGCTCGCTCTTGGCCGGACTCACGTTTTCTCTCGGATTCGGCCTGTCAGCTCTGGAGATTAGCAAAGCCCCAGAATATGCCTCTCCAGAATACCGGGAATCTGTGTTCAGGAGAATGGCGTTATATTTCCTCATGATCGGCCTTGGGACCGTGTTTTCGTGCGTACCACTTTTTGGCCCCAAAGTCAATATATGGATTCCTATATGGATTCTGTTATGGCATTGTGGGCCACTCTGATAAATCCTGTCATCTCATTCCCACTACAGGTACTTCTCTGTCGTGTTCTCCGCAACGCAGACGTTTCCACGCTACGTCGGCGCTGCGTCCGGGGCTGCAATGGCCCTCTTCGGATGCTCTCCTCTGTTCCTATCGTTTTTCGCGGATCGTTTCTTTACGGACACTCAGAAAGATGACTCCAGCGGCAATGTTGAGCAGGTCCTCATTGTCACGAAGTTTCTGACGTTTCTCTCGATTTTGACCGCCGTGACGCATCTATTCGGAGCGACCACGCTCCCAGGTCTTCCCTCATCGCCTCCAGCAGTCGTCTCAGGGCCTGAAGACCTGGTGATTACTGTTCATACTGTTGTAGAAGTGGATCAAGACCCGGAAACTGCCACCTGGGCTCAAGAGACCCTTCAAGCACCCTCCTCTGAGAGATGCCCACTCCTTGCGCATCGTGGCTCGCGGGACTCTATTTCTTCAACATCATCGAGAAAACGGATATCGACACAGGTGGATGCCATAGAGACACCAGGCCATGGGGTTGGCCTGTGCGCCATTCCACCTCAACACGGGACGACACTTGAACTGATCAGGGACCCTTGGTTCTGGGCTTTGTTCTTCGTTTTCATCATCTTGGTTGGCTGTGTAAGTCTCGCTGTTCGAATGTGCGGTGGATCGAGGGCTTGAACTAATTGTAACCTTGTTGGTAGTGCGAGATGGTAATGGCCAACCTGGGATCAATTTTCTCATCATTGGCCATCCCTCCAGCGCCTTCCCTCGTTAAATTCCTCCGCGCAACAAAGCGAGCAGTAAATGCCTCAGCAAGACCATCTATCACCACGCAAGTGCAGCTTCTCTCTTTAGTCAACACAGTGTCTCGCCTCATTATTGGACCACTGGCTGACTTCCTTTCCCCCGTACCAATATCTGTCGACTTTGCCGCTGGAAATTCTACACTACGTACCCGAAGTGAGAATCAGGCGGCTTCTGCAGAGGGATATCCAATCAATGCGCTGTCAAGAAGACAGTTCATTACGCTTTCCCGCGGGCGCATCATGTCTCTAGAATGGCGTTCATGCTCGGAGCTTGCGTGCTGCTGCTCACGACGTTCCTGCTGTTTCTCGCAATCAATTCGAACGGCGTGCAGACCGGAGGGGACAGCATGAGCATCCTTAGGTACGTCGCGCCGAGATTCCTTGTCAGGTTGTCGCTGTGGCTCACTACTCTGTTTAAAAGCATGGGTGTGGGCATGACTTACGGCACCACGTTTACCATCATGCCTGGTATTCTCACCGCTATATACGGTGCACCGAACCTTGGCCGTAACTTCGGTATCATCTCCTATGCACCATTTATCGGCACATCTATATTCTCCTACTTGTATGCCTTCATCGCCGAGCGACACTCCTCTTCTATTACAGGAACAAATGGACCGTCACTCTACGATGGAAAGGATGAAAGTGCCGCGAGTTGTCATGGCCCCCGTTGCTGGCAGACGACGTTCGCCGTCAGCATCGCCGCTCTTGGCGTTGGCTCTTGCGTTACTGGGGTATTGTGGAGGAAGTGGAAAGGCAGGGTTTGAAAGGGATTAGACGTTTGATTACTCTCCATCTATGAATCTATGAGGGTCGCAGGTGTTATTTGTTTGTGTGCTTGTATCATACTTTGGTATTGAGAGCAGTCAATGGACAATTTGTCTGACGCTGTATCAAAATACTTTTGATTGCATATTCCCCCCTCCAGTAGAGTTCTATCCACATATAGTAGCAGCTGTGCTCCTGTGAACTAAACCCTTGTCAGACGACGCTGCCATGGCCTCGGCCGCATGCGGACGTTTACACTGGGATTTACTGAATGCTTGTAAGGAGGAGTTCCCGTTTTTTTCCTTGACGGGCATCGATGCCACCCAAATGCGATGAACTGGCAAGCTGCGTCGGCTGACCGCAATGAGCCATGTCGGACTCCGACGTACGTTGCTTCAGCTGATGCGATCAAACGCCACAAGGCTCCCTCCACCCAGCTCAGTCACTGCGGCAGTTACAGCCGAGATTTGCGTCTTACTGACGCCAGCTTGGTATTCTGTATGATGGAGCATGCCTATTGAAAATACTCCTCTCATGTGCATTTCTTGCTTTGTTACAACGTCAACCTCGGGTGAAAGGCTATATACACGTACTAGGCTGTGATACTCGGATCTCGTTAATACTGAAATACGTCCTAGATGACACAGAAATGCTATGTGTGATTGTAAATGTAGCTAGTAGATGCAGCGTAGGTCCTACTATACTGCAGTAAAGACACTTAGCAGATCGCACAACCACCAGAGAAGTCAGCGTCTGGACAGAACAATGAGCACAGCTTAATGCTAGTGGGTATTCAAGGACGTACCATCGAAGCAGTCGCCACAACCTGATGATTAGTGCGTGTGCGCGTGAGTGAACAGGCTTCATTGATGTTAGCAGAGAACTCACCACTCCCATCGCTGATACAGATGCCAGAACCATCTTCCTTGAAGTTCAAGCCGTTGACCTTGCCGTTGTCGGTGTCGGCGCAACCAAGGAGACCTTGAGCGTCGGCCCGGGTCTGAGCCTCATCGGGCTTATTGCCGACCATACTTGCATAGTACACACAGCCTGCACAACGAGGATAGCTGTCAGCCATAACCCATTAATGTCTATGGCGTGTTTAACTCACAGTTGCCGTGGCAGGCCGTGTTGAAGGCCTCGCCGTTGACTACACCACTGTTGGGGTTCGAGTAGCTATGATGCAGAATTGCCATAAGAACTCGGTGCAGCACGTCGTCGCTGCTGGTATTGGACTTACTGGCAGACGTTGGTGTCGCCAGCCCAGGCAGCGGACCAGGTTGCGTCGTCGTTGAGCAGAGCCTGGCAATCGGAGAGCGTCGCATCGGCAGTAGTTCCGCAGTGCACTCCAACGCCAGCGAAGGCAGTGGGAGCGACAGCGAGAGCAGCAAGGACAACAAGAGAGAACTGCATCATGGGTTGAGTGAGGTGAACGGCGTCGAGGGTGAGAGTCGATTTGGATAGGTTGAATTGGTACGAAAAAGGATGCGCTCCTTTTATACGTTGACACTCCTAATGGTATGTGAAGGGCTTAGTGAAACAGGATACGTAGCCGAAAGAAGAAGAAATACCGTCTAGGAGTGTACCGCTAGTCTCGTGCGTTCATAGCCGCAACGGTTCCTTCCACGTAAAAGGTCATACGCGGGCCCGTGAGTGATATCTGTCGCTATGGTAGAACTCCACCAATGCGCGTATGGAAAACTGCGATCTCTCAACTGCCACCACGAGGACACTGCTGGCTTCCTTTCCTCTGGCCCGCAATCATGACCACCATTTTACAACAGCGTGAAGACCTGAGCACAGCACGTATAGAGCAGAGTTAGCGATGCCAGAAGATGCAAATGCTGTAAAATGTACTCCACAATTCATGCCAGGGTTGATACCATCACCGTTAATGCCGACGGTGCCGCCGCGACGCCGCGGCGGGCTAATGACTCTCCCTCGCACCGCTCAGCTGGTACAGGCAGTATGGGCTTGGCACACCGCATGTACAGTGCGGGGAGTATTGAAGGTTCGGATCATGAGCTGCGTTCTGCGTTAACATCAAACCAACGTAACGCTCAGTGGATACAAATCCGGGTCCTCCAAGGATTAGCGACGTACCCCGTCAGGTACGACGTTCCCAGATTACATTGCAAGATAAGCAGTAAAAATGAGGATAGAAGTGATCTTGGTCCACGTTGTGAAGCGTGTTGAGGCTAGCGAGGCAAGCAAGCGCAAAAACGACCTGATAGTTGAGTCGAGGCTGGCAAGAAGAAACAAGCGCCTACACCTCAAACGCTTAGGCTTTGTGGCGTTCGGCAATCACCGTCAATTTATGATCCATCTGCCAGCTCCTTCCTCTCGAGGTTCGAGCCAAGTACTGAGTCGTCATACAGTCGCCCGGACAAAAACGCAGAGCGACTGCTAGTCTTACACAGGTATCTTACGTTATGATCCGGCCTCATTCTAACGACTGACTTCTTGCTGTACATTTCAGCAGGAGTCTCCAGATCGCAGTATGTGTGCATCACCGACGCTCGCTTCACTGAAACTCTGCGTCACCGTCACTATTACGTCCAAGCAGGTTAATTCGACCAGCACTAGCGAGAAACAAACAAAGCGCTTCCTGGCGCCTGCCTACATAGCCTGTTCCTGATGGCTTGGCTCGACGGCTTCGCACAAAGCTACCATCTCAGAAGTACCCGCTGGCGAGCATTGCCGTCGGCCGAACAGCGCAGTACAATCCGGGCCCCGCTTTACATTTTACTGGGCGTGCTATTGTGACCAATTTCGCGACTCATGACATTATGCCCGTTGCTGTGTCGGCAGCAACGTTGACTCCGCAAGAAACCACCAAGGGTGGAACGCGCAGGCCATTCGCATGACGTAGGATAGCGAGAAGTAGACCACTGCTGAGATGTCCGTTTGGCTTTGGATCTTGCTCTACACGCTGGGGAGTATAAAGTCCAAGGCTATCGTTGGTGGATTTCTCACAACGTTACAGTTTCCTCTCTCTCTCACCCGCTACACGTACGCCAAGTTCACCGAAGTCTCCACTCACCAATATGCGTTTCTCTGTCTTCACCTTCACTGCCCTCGCCATGGCTATTACCAATGTCGCAGCTAGCCCTCGCTTCAAGATCTCTGAACGCCAGTCGTCGACCGATCCCCAGGTCCACTGCGGTATGCTCGTATTTTTGACGATGTCTGGCAGATTCAGCTGACAGTTGCATTGCAGGCACGACCGATGATGCCACTCTCTCGGATTGTCAAGCCCTCGTTGACCCCGCGACTTGGGGCTCTGTCTGGGCCGCCGGCACAAACACTTGCCAGTGAGCCCCCTCATACAAATACGAAGTTTACCACATCACTCACCGCATGTGGTCGCAGCTTCACCAACGGGTTGAACATCGATGCAACCGCTTACAACGTCGCCTGCCACGGCAACTGTGAGTCTGACCTTGGTATGATCGGTGTCTCCTCTCGCTGATCAGCCCCTCTCACGATGTAGGCTGCGCCTATTACGCGCCTGGTAGGCCCAAGGCTTCGTCGTTCAACCCTATGCCTTGTTGACTCTTGAGCTTCCAGGGTTTCGTACTACGGCCAATTTCGACGAAGAGCTCATCAGGCAGCGCGCTGCTAGCCTGCTCGGCTGCGGTGATACCGACAAGAACACAATCAACGGCCTCACCGTTGCTCCTATTGATGGCTCTGGTGTATGCCTCAGCGACGGTAACGGCTGCGGTGACTGCTTCGATGGTAAGCTTAATGAACTTGCGCTTTTGAGTGTGAAGACTAACCAGTACTGCAGACAGTGACTTCTTCACTGGCGATTGAGGCTCCAAGTCTTGAGGCTGCACCTGACCTGAGCCCGGGATCCATGAGGCGCATAACCTTAGTTTCAACGATGTATATTTCACTTCTCATATACCATCCTTGAGCACACGTGCAGTCAGGGCAGCTTGGCACCTTAGGGACTCAATGCTAAGCATGATTGGAGTATTGCTTGACAGCTTCCTCAAAGTGTCCAGATGACGCGAGCAACAATTCGCATTCCCAAAGAGCCCTCCCTGATTACGCCTTGTCTATACTTCGGCCCGAAAGAAAGTCTCATGCAGTCTGGAAGAAAACCTCGTTGAGCTGCTTAATCGTATCCGCAGGGTTTAGCACGGAATGACCAATAGTGCGGGGATCTGAGAAGATCTCGTGGTCGTTACCGCCCTGTACACCACATTAGCCACTACCGCTCGTCATAGAATGACACGCGCGGCGTACCTGGTGAGTCTTGTCACCAAAGAAATGAATTGCGTCCCATTTCTCGTCCTCAACGTGACGCAGGCAGTAGGTCTTGTCCCAGCCGTTGGGAAAGATGTCGAACGATATTTGACCGCCGATAGAGAATGTGAGGCCGTAGTCGGAGAACTTCTCCCTCAGAACCTTGACGAACTGTTCACGCACGCGGGCATCCTATTGATTGTCGTTGTGAGCATACATATGAGATTGACATAAGTGTAGCAAGTGCACCTTATCATATGCCGCGAAATCGAGGCGTTCTTGGAGACTATTAACGTAAATGAAGTCAGATAATATGCATGCTGCTCTTAGTGCGTAGCACGTACGTCGCGTTTCTGCCAATAGGGCTAACGTTAACCATACCATTACGGAACTCAATGAAGGTTCCCCTGATGTGCTTCTCTCAGTTCTTTGTAACAGTAATCACGCGTAAGCTTGCTCACCTCTTGATTGGGACATCGATATCCGCGATATAGTGCAGGATGAAATTCGCCAGGACTTTGTAACGGTCCTCTCCAATAAAGTTGATGAAGGACTGTGTAGCCAGCGGGACGCCAAGCTTGTATGCCGTCAAGCCATTTTCGCCGAAAAGGTAATCGAACTCCTGAATAGCTGCGCCGCTTCAGAGTGAGCGTGCTCGTACTTAGGCGACATACGACACACCAGTGAAGCCCGGCACCGTAAGTTGCTCAGAGATCTTCACGAAGTCGGAGCCGCCGACTACACCAATGACGACCTTCTTCCGGAGGTTTCGCAGCAGTTGAACCATCTCCGCCGACACTGGCTGAAACATGGCGGTATGTTCAGTGCATGGCCGGCACAACTGAAAAGCAAAAGCGTACTCGGCGGGCAGGCGTGAGCGTTTCGTCCACATCGAAGAGGACGAGAGTCTTGGAGGGTCTGTCAGAAAACGGTGAAGCCATTGAAGAGCTATTTCAGGGATGAAAGTCCAGGGAAGGGGGTTCAGGTTATGTGCAGGAGGGAGAGAAGGGAAACGTGGAAGGAGCAGACTAAGGAGAACGTGGCGGTCGCCATCATAAATTAAATCTAAGCGAGCGAGCTCAGTCGCGCCTGTCTTTACACGTGGGTCATGTTCGGACGCGTCCACCCGCACTGGCAAAGTTTATGTGCCACCGCCAACAAACGTACGATTCGTGTCCTAAACTTGGGCATTATACTTTATATACAATATGTCCTACATGAATACCACTGTCCGCTATACTAGTGCCTCGTATAACCATTAGTTCCGTGACCATTGCTCGAGCCATTTGCCGCTTTAGTCTTGAGCTCCTTCAGATACGCATGCGCGCGACCCAACATCCAAATAGTGAAAGAGAACTTGAAATTAGGGTACGCGATTGCGACGTTCTTGTTGAACACCCCTTCGATCGCCTCCTGCGCCCATGATCCATCCTGAAAATGGCGTCAGGGCAGCCTGCAGTCGAGAATAGCACAGTGCGCACCGGTAGTTGTCGCGACATAACAAGCTTCACAGCGCGCTCAATAGGCTCAGGATGTGGGTACTTGGCGTACATCAGCGCCATGGCAGCCCACGCGGTCTGGACAACCTGCGTCTCGGCATGTTCGACCCATTTGGCGACCTCACAACTCTATGACAGTGTCAGCCACCGCTAATGATTGACATAGCAGAAATTCAATACCCTGTAGCTTTCTCCCCACCCTCCGTCAGCGCGCTGCTTTCCTATCAAGAACTCGCATGCTCGTCGTGCAGACTCGCTGGTTTCGTACGTTTCGCCGACCAGGGACAAGCTCTCTAGCGCAAACTGGGTGGCATAGGTGAAGCAAATGCCCCACGAACCGAACCAGCCACCTTCCGGTTTTTGTGCGGCGTGGAGGAACCGCACTGCACCGTCGATCGCTCGCCTGTAATTTCAAAAATCAGAACAACAAAATCAGAGAAACATCGGTCATGTCACGCACTGAATATCGGCCGGTCGGTATTTTGCGTCATACTTACGGAAAATGGACAGCGCCGTGATCACTGAGGTCGTACATTCAGGATAGCTGTGCTCAATCATAATATCCCCTAGACATCAATAGTCAGTATCGGGTTCAAACGAATTCTGATTCCAACGCACCGAATACTTCCGCAGGGTTCAGCCATTCCAGCCAGTACGGCCCTCGGATGAGTTCATAGCTGGCGAACCCGCCATCTGCATTCTGCATGCCCAGCAAAATGTCCACGGTATCTTGCATGCGTTCATTTGATATTAGCTTCGGAGCACCCCTAGGGAGAGAGCAAATTAACGACTAAGCAAACCAATACAGGATAGGGAACTTACTCAACGTGGTTTTGAATGTAGAGAACAGCCTTCAAACCCTCTCCGGTGCAATCGCTGACAGTGTATCCCTGCGTCCTCGTCGAGAACGGCCAGGCGCCTTTGGTTGGATGCCGATACGAAGTCGTGTAGTGCTTTGGGTGATCCTTGATTTGGGTCATGTCCAGCCATTCCAACGCTTTGACCAAGCTCGGCCTGTTCTCTGGCTCTGCCGCCAGTCCAGACTCAACAAGAGCCTGCGTGACGAACGCGATGTCCCAGAGCTGACTACCGTTCGTGCCCGACATCATCATGCCCTCCGCGCCGATCCACATGAAGTCGTCACGCATCTCCATGTGTAGCTTGTACGCCTCGCTCTCGCGCCCCTCGACGTGCACGCGCGCGATGAGGTTCATCATCTTTGAGACGGGGCCGAGCGTCTGGTAGCCCGTGTTTTCGTCTTCCTGCACGATCAGCCGGTAGCACTTGTCGAGGGCGACTCTTCGAAGAGGTGGAAGAACACATTGTTCATATGCTCCAAGAATGCCATAAAGAGCATTGAGCAGAGTAGTGTGGGGCATATAGATATCTGCTTCTGCGACGTAGTTTCTTTGTGCTGGCCAGTCAATGGCGTAGTAGTTGGTGGGGTACAGTTCCTAGGGATACGTAAGTTCAAGATCCCAGTGAAATGTTAAGTAGGAGGACTCCACCTCTCGCAACGACAATATCAGATCATTCTCCTCCATTTTGTAGCGGATACCATATAGGTATGACATGGGTACATAAACAGTCCGGGTATGAATCCACCACTTGTGAGGATGGAATGGAAGCCAATCTGGGAAGACCCTAGAGTCGGAAAGGCAGCTTAATGATTATATGCTGCAGATGGGGAGAGAACCTTACCATAGTTCTGGTGGAACTGGGTTGTTGCCATCCCAATCATAGACGTTCAGGATGGACAGCCAGAACTTGCCCCATGCCGGAACACCGGTAGCACCACCGAGCTTGTGGAGACATGCACGAGCTTTGACTAGGGCGGGGTGGTCTGCACTGACACCGAGTATACGCATAACACAGTAGTTGAGTGCTGTTCCGAAAACCGAAGAATGCCCTTCAACGTGACTGTCCCTTTACATTAGCCCATAGAATCACAGACAGACAGAAATACCTACATTCCCCAACCACCATCTTCAGGATGGGCCCTGTTCAGCAAATATCGGATGATTTCGAGACGCTCCTCCTGCTTAAAGGGCATGCCAGTGACATATGAGCCAATGACAAGGCCAGGCAGCAGAAACATGGGGCCGCCGTACTCTCCGGGCCAATGACCGTCATCTGCTTGCAAGTGCTTGTAGAAGGTGTAGCCATTGCGAGCGGCCTCCAGCGCGTCCTTTGCTGGTGGAAGGGCAGGTAAATCCTGAGAATTCGCCCAGTGAGTGCGGTGTCAGCAGAGCAAACCTCAGAGGGGACGCACCACAGGCAAGCCTAGCCAATACCTGTCAAGTGTATTTTGTGGCCACCTCGCGCATTCCTCGTCGCTCCGCAGGTAGTGCCATGTATGCTTGCCATCGTTGGTCACCGCGAGCCTCCAACGTGAGTAGTCCGTGACGCGCGCCTTGCCCGAAAGCGGGATGTCGGGCAGCGGAGCGTAAGCCATTCTCTGTTCTGCACGCCGGTCGTTCCTAGTCGGCGGGAATGATTGCTGGCAAAGAGCGTTACGCTTGACAAGAGTGGTGACGGGACGGGTGAGAGCTTGATATTCATATTTGCAGGCGGAATCGTTCGACGACGAAAGCAGAGTCCGTTCGGCGTCAAGCGCGTGTCCCTTCACGGAAATCCAAGTGCGGCAGCGCGTCTCAATCTTGCTTTACGCGACGACGCTAGCGGACGGCGAAACCGAGACTCTGATACCCTTCTGCGCGCAAGACATACCGCATCATGTCAGACAGGCGGCGCGCAGAGATTGAGGCCAAGAAAGCCAAACTGGCCGAGCTGAAGAAGGCTAAAGAGGTCAGAAAGCAGGCAGAGCTTGAGCGAAGGTCGTCAGGAACTCAGGTATACTTCCTTCTCATCCTATAAGGCCAAGGCCGATGAATTTTGTACAGCTAGGAGTGTCTGTTGCAGCTCAGCGCGACGTCGAGGACCTCGTTTCCAATCTAATTGGCCCTAGTCGAAGGACGCTGGACATCGACTCGCCGACCTCGATACCCGGTACACCCCTCCTCCAATCCACCACTCCTCTGCCTGGCCCGTCCTCGTTGTCTCAATCTCAATCAGGACGTGTAAGCAGACTGAGCGATGCCCCCTCTGACCGCGTCAGCCTCGGGACAACTATGGTCATGTCCAACGGTGGCACTGACCATGTAATGGAGCGGTATGTGTCTGTGGTGCTACCAGGAAACTCTGACTTACGGTTTCAGAGAGATGACACCACGTTTGATACCCGATCTCATCGACATTGAACAGGAGCTTTTCGAACTGCCTCAGAAGGTGAAGTGGAGAGCTCATTGCTCGAAGTCATGTTACTGAGCGAGAGTGTGCAGGAGCGTGTTATCTACAACAAGGAAGTGCAAACGATGGCTTTCGATGAGGATGCTTCAGCAGGACCCTCCGAGGATGAAATGCGACAGCGTATTATGAGGGAACGCGATGCAGCTGATGCAGACCGGCAAAGGGAGATGGAACTCGAAGAGGAGAGTGTCCAACTTGACAAAGAGATTGAGGCAGAGATTCGAGGTACGTCATGTCACTACGATGTCCGTACGGGTGACTGAGTATTGCGCAGAAATGACGGATGAAGAGAAAGTAAGCATCTTCGCCGTGCCGGAATTCCTGGACTTCGTGGAACACTCGACCAAGATAATTCAACGCGCACTGAATGACAACTACGACTATGTGCGCGATTACACCATCGGCACCGAAACCGGGGCGTGAGTCTACCCATGTCTGAGACTTGGCGGCCAGCTGACTGTTAATGATCAGCGACGACTCAGAAGGTCGGCGAGTAAAGCGGCTATGCGAGTTCTACGACGAGCGGTATGGGAAGAACCGGTCAATCACAGACGTAGATTGGTCGCCGAAGGTTCGCCCACTCTAAACGCTAAGCCTGTCTTGGCTAACAATGACCTAGTACCCGGAGCTCTGCTGCGCGTCCTACAACAAGAATCCGGCCGCGCTGAATGAGCCGGATGGCGTCGTCGCGGTCTGGAACATGCATCTGCTCGAACGCCCCGAGTTCATCTTCCACTCGCAGGTGAGTCTCTCGTAAGTGTACTGTGTTGTACACGGGCTAACGTCGCTCAGTCGGACGTGCTTTCCGTAACGTTCTCGCCCTTTCATTCAAACCTCGTTTTCGGAGGCACGTATTCTGGGCAAATCTTGTTATGGGACACACGTTCGAAGCACCTCCCGGTGCTCAAGACGCCCTTGTCGGCGACTGGGCACACACACCCGGTGTACGCGATGCAGATGGTGGGCACGCAGAACGCCCACAACCTGATCACGAGTAGCACAGATGGCACGGTGTGCAGCTGGCTTGTGGATATGCTCGCGCAGCCCCAGGTACGTCGGACCGTGCCAATAGAATCCCATGGCGTGCTGAGCGGTTCTCGGCCAGGAAACGCTCGAACTCGTGCACGCCGGTCACAACAAGACCGGCGAGGTCGCGATCACGACGCTGAACTTTCCGGACAACGAGACGACGACGTTCTGGGTCGGGACGGAGGAGGGCAACGTGTACCAAGCGAATAGGTACGACCGCGCGGGCGCGAAGGCGGGGCTGAACCAGCATGACGTGTACAAGGGCCATTCAGGCCCCGTCATGGGCCTGCACTTCCACCCGCTGCACGGTCCTGTCGACTTCTCGGACCTGTTCCTCACGTGCTCGGCCGACTGGACGACGAAGCTGTGGCGCGCGAAGTCACTTGCGAAGCCGTCGACGAGCGCGAACGTGGTGTCGCCCGTGTACTCCTTCGACGAAGCCGACGACTATGTTTACGACGTCAAGTGGCACCCGGCCCACCCTGCGGTGTTTGGCACGGTCGACGGCTCCGGCAAGTTCGACCTCTGGAATCTCAATGCCGACACCGAGGTACGCGCCTATTCCGTTCCGATCGTACATGCAGGGTCGCTGACGCGGTGCAGGTCCCAGTGGTCTCGACGACGGTCGGCCAGGGCCGGGCGATCAACAAGCTGCAGTGGGACCACAAAGACGGTCGCCGCGCGGCGCTGGGTGGCAGCGACGGGAAGCTGTACGTGTACGACATCGGAGACATGGCGCTTCCTAGAGAAACGGAGTGGGCGGATTTGCAGAGGACGATTGCGGGCATGGTCGGCGGCGGCGGCGCTCATGTGAACGGTACTGCAGACGGGCTTGGAGACTTGGGGCGGTCTGTCAATGGCCGATGAGGGAGTCAGAGGGACTGGGACGAATCTGCTACGATTTTCTGATGACGATTGGCTGCTGCCATTAGGCGATTTTGATCACTTTAGTATGTCTGAATAGGAGGCGCAAGCTGCAACGATCCTTCATTACTGCGAGTAACTTGTGAGCATATTGCGGGCGCTATGTCGCAGTTTGGTGGAGATTCAATAACATTTAAAGCTCAATATGTTACATATCCACTGACGGTATACGTATATGCGTGCACTCTGTGCCGGTAGACCGACGCAGTTTGCCATACCTGCCGAGCCCACAGGAACCATTGGCCGAAGCAAGGCTCCAATCTGTTGTCCAGGTCGATCCGACATCCTCTATTAGGGCATTTTTTGTTCAGGAGTACTTGTTCCATCCGTTCTTAGTATGGGTGCACGTTCCTAGAACGCGCGGATGCACTGAATCTGCGCAAGCACGGGATGAAACTCGGTGCTGCTATTGCGGCGTTGCTGATATTTGCTGTGCTCCCCTGTGTCGCTGCACGCAAGACCTCCTCAGTCTGACTCCTCCTTTTGTAATAAAAGACTGTCCTCGGTCGTATATAACCCTCGGCCCCTCGACCTACAGAGGGACGGACATTCGCGGCGCGGCGGAACACCGAGTGCGGCAACGCCAGAAAGCTGAAAGCGTCTCAGAGGAAATAGTCAGGTGACTACCCGTCATGCTCTCTCGCCTTCTTCCTCTCAGACCACCTTCCATCTTCTCCGCCCGCTTTCCTTCGTCTCGTTCGCTCACAACGCCCCCTTTACGACCCGCAGGTAGCTTTACACCGTTTGTCGCACGCAAAATGTCGTCTTTCAAGCAGGTGAGGTCGGCATAACGTCTGGCGCTTCTGCAAGTACTAACGCCGCTCGCGTACAGGAACCCCACAAGTACGTGCGTTGAATTTGTGCGAGAGAATGGTGCTGAAGCGTCGGGATCATTACAGGTTGCTCGTGTATGTCATTCCTCTCGTTCCTGCGCGAGGGGATGTACTGACAATGTCAATTCAGCATCCCAGGTCCCATAGAAGTCTCGGACGAAGTGAGTCATTGTATTACCCTGGCCATGACTTCGATTCTGACATACATATAGGTTCTCTTTGCCAATGCTATCCCACCTCTGGCACACACATCTCCTGACTTCATCCCAATCTTTGGCGATGCCATTCGCATGACAAGGTGCGTACGCACATGAAGTCGAAATGCCGGCTATATGCACTGATGACTATCTAACATTGTAGAGATGTCGTGTTCACGAAAACTGGCCAACCATTCCTCATCGCAGGGTCCGGTACTCTTGGTTGGGACCAAGTGCGTATACTATTCCTACGCGTTTCAATACCCTCATCATCAAGTCATTCGCTTTGTACTTCTAGGTTGCGGCCAACCTGATAGAACCAGGTGAAGAGGCCCTGCTGCTCAACTGTGGCTACTTCGGCGACAGTTTTGCCGACTGGTGAGTCTGCAGATTCCTACGCTATTTCTCGGCGATTGACGGTCTGGTGTTTCCGCAGCCTCCGGGCGTACGGTGCGAAGGTCGACGAGATCCGCGCAGACTTTGGCAAGTCGGTTACACAGGCAGAACTTGAGCAGGCGCTACAGAGCAAGAAGTACAAGCTCGTGTGCTTCTCGCACGTCGACACGTCGACTGCGGTCTTAACGGATGCTAAGATGGTCGGCGAGACCACTAAGAGGCTCTCTCCTGAGTCACTGGTAGGTTGTTCCTATTCTCAGCATGGAGGAATACTCACAGTGGCTGCGCAGACAATCCTTGATGGTGTATGCTCTGTAGCGAGCGAGGAGATCCGCATGGACGCGTGGGGGATCGACGTCGTTCTCAGTGCGAGTCAGAAGGGCCTTGGTGCCCCTCCTGGCTTGAGCATTGTCGTCGCTAGCGAAAAGGCCATTAAGACAGTTGAGAACCGCAAGGCCCCGATTGCTGGCTTCTACTCAAGCTGGAAGAGGTAGGCAGCTTCCGCTCAATATTAGCCAAATCCTGAAATGTTCCGCATTAGGTGGCTCCCCATAATGCACGCGTACGAGAGCGGCAAGCCTGCCTACTTCGCCACGCCTCCCGTCAACCTCATTCGCGCGTACGCCGCTTCGTTGACCCAGATCATGAAGTCCCAGATCTCTGTAGAGGAGCGCTTCAAGTTGCATCGCGAAGCGGCGCAGCGCGTCCGGAACGCCGCTGCGGACTTGGGGCTGAAGTTGGTCCCTGTTGATCCCTACTACACTGCTAACGGGATGACCGCGGTGCGCTGCCCTGTCGATCCGCCACATCTCTCCACGAGCTGATCATAACAATGCAGATCTACTTCCCGGAGGGCCTCAGTGCTCCTGATATCCTCCCACGCATGCTGAAGCGGGATGTTATCGTCGCCGGTGGAATCCACAAAGACAACAAGGGTTTGTGCAGGTAGCTTGCCCGTCGGAACCATAGCTAATCTGTTATCTTACAGACAAGTACTTCCGCATTGGGTATGTTTTTATTGATCTTGCTTCTGTGCGGGGCTGCGTACTAACGAACTCGAAGGCACATGGGTGTCACGGCCGTGCATCCCGAGCGCGGCGACCTCGACAAGGTCATCAAAGCACTGAAGGAATCCTTCAACGAGGCAATTGCGAGCAAGCAGCAGCAAGCCCAAGCGTAAGATCTACAAAGCATGCACTAAATAGACTTCACGAACTCATTTGCTGTACAATATGACCTTTCCCACACACTTACCTGTCTGCACACCGCACGCACATTGCACGCACGCTGATAGTGCCAAAACCGAGAATCACAAGCCAAAGGCAGGGCGGAGCCCGCACGATCCGTCCGCGTACGCCCACTCTATGTCCATGGCAAGGTTGTAGAGCGGCGTGCGGAGCGGACCACAGGCCTTCTGCGCCCTTGCACCCACCAAAATGCATTGTGAGTCCTCCGCGTTGTCTCCGCGCGGAAAGCTGGCTGACCGCTGCGGCGCTGTCCCCTTGCCAGACGCGGCGGGAAGAGGCGTGCCAACGCCGTCGGAAGGCCGACGGGACCACATCACTACCTTGCTCTTATCAATTTATTTGGATTTCATACGAATTTCTCTGTACTGCGGCACCCACGTACCCACCCTCGCTAATCGACCCACTCTTTCGTACAATATGCACCGGAAATGTATTGCATGTCCTGCGGGTGTATCATAGTAAAATCCAATTGTACAATGTATGCGTGCAATATGCTTTGTGTGTCAATAATAGTCGTAAATAAAACGGGATCTACGCGACGACCTCCCGGTGCTCGCCCTCGCCACCTGCCTTGTCCCACCAGGTGATGCCCGACTCTGTTGGCGCAATGTACCCCGCACGGATGACGAAGTCGCCAAAGTGCTCGCCGTCCAGGCGTTCCAACGCATAGCGTTTTATCATCGGACGCAGGATAGCCAAAATCTCGGGCTCCGTGACGGAGTCTGCGGAACGGGTCAGGACGAACCATAGACGGAGCGGAACTGCGACACGAACCTCTGTAGATCTTATTCAGCCGCTGGCCGTGGTAGCCGCCTCCGAGAAGCATCATGTACGCCCCGGGGGCTTTGCCGACAAACGCAACCTCCGCCAGATACGGCCGTGCGCACCCGTTCGGGCAACCCGTCATGCGCATGACGATCGAGTCATTCCTGAGTCCGCTCTCCTCGCAGATCGCCTCGACCTTGTTGATGAGAATGGGAAGGTACTATGACAAGATCAACACCAAGCCAAGCATGTAGACAGGCACAAAAGGACGTACACGTTCAGACTCTGCCATCGCGAGACCACACGTCGGGAAGGCCACGCATGCTGACGACGACAGGCGGAGGCCGCCGTAATTCAAGTTGTCCAGTTTGTACTTCGCCAGCAGGGCCTTGATCGTCGGCACATCTGCGTCCGCAATCTCACTGATGACGAGGTGCTGGTTCGTCGTGAGGCGGAATGTGCCCTTGTGGACCTTTGCGATCTCGCGCAGGCCGGTCTTGAAGTCCTTGTCAGGCTCGTCCTGCACACGGCCGTTCTCGATAAAGCACGCGAAGTGGTTCTTGCCGTCATCGCCCTTGATCCAGCCAAAATCGTCGATGTTGCGGTCGAACGAGTACGGTCGAGCTGGAGGAAACTTCCATCCGAGCAGCTTCTCAACCTCGCCCTTGAAGACTTCAAGACCCATGCGGTCGATGGTGTACTTCAGGCGAGCGTTCTTGCGACTAGGGTGGTGAAACACATCAGTCCTGCGCAAAAAGCACGAATAAAGCGGATGATTTACTCCGCACGGTTGCCGTTGTCCCTCTGGACGAGCATTATCTTCTCGGCAACGATGCAGCCCTGCTCAGGGGTACAGAAGCCAAGCACACTTCCAGTTCGAGGATACGTCTTCTTGTTGCCGTGAGTGACACCCATGCCACCTCCCGCAGTGACGTTGAATCCCTCGAGCTCGCCGTTCTTGCCTACAATAGCAATGTATCCCACATCGTTCGCGAAGAGGTCAACATCATTATGCGGCGGAACGGCAACGGCGATCTTGAACTTTAGCGAAGTGAGTACGTCATTATTTCGTTATGAGCATGAATCCTCACCTTGCGTGGCAAGTAGAACTCCCCGTACAGCGGTTCGTGATCCTTGAGTGCCTCGCCCGCGACCAATTTCTTGTCCAACCATATCTCGTGATAAGCGGTCGTACGAGGGATTAGGTGTTCGCTGACAGCTTTGGCGAACTCATAGGTCTGCTTGTGTATGCTGGACAAGGTGGGAATGGATGTCACAATAACGTTACTGTATATGTTAAGTCAGCCAAATCCAGACCAACAGCACAGACCAACATACCGATTCACATCACCGCAAGCAGCCAAGGTGTCAAGGAGTGACCTGTTGATATCCTGAATCGCCTTCTTGAGGTGTCGTTTGATGACGCCGTGGAACTGGAAGGTCTGGCGAGTTGTGATCTTCATCGTCCCGTTCGCGTGCTCATCCGCAATCTGGTCCATCTGCAGCCACTGCTCAGGGGAGCAAACGCCACCGGGCATCCTCACACGGATCATGAACGAGTACGCGGGTTCGACACCCTGCGCCTGGCGCTCGTCGCGGATGTCGCGGTCGTCCTGCTGGTAGATGCCGTGGAACTTGGTCAACTGGCCGTCGCTGGGCGCGAGCGCACCTGTGGTGGTGTCCTGCAAACCCTCGGCAATCGTGCCACGCAGGTACTTCGAGGCGACCTTGATGTGCTCGTTGGTGATGGGCTCCGGTTCGGCCTCGCGAACCTCAACGGCATCCACACCGAGGAGCTTCCAGACGAGAGGCTCCCATACCTTGTAACCAGTCTCAGGGCCATCCGCGTCTTGGTCGTCGCCCAGACCAAGGTTCTGCAACGCGTTCTCCACCAACCTGCGCCAACCGCGCGTCCAAGTCCTTGCCGGCCTTGTTGTAGTAGTGCGCATCCTCTGGCCGCGGCCAGTAGTGGCTGTCGCCCATACCAAACACGGTGAACTTGAGGTTCGTCAGGGGCTTCTCACCTCGCGAGGCAATGCCGTTCAAGGTCTTGAGGAACGTCCTTCCGTTCTGAGGGAACTCGCCCTGGCCAGCGACGGAGGTTACGAAGGCCACGTACTCCTCCTTAGCAAGGTCGTCGACGGAGATCGAGTCCATGGTGGAGACGGTGGTAGAGAGACCGCGCATCTTCCCGCGGGTGGCGAGGCGGCGTGCGACCTTCTCGGCTTTGCCGCCGTCCGATGCGTACAGTACGAGCAGCGGTGGCGCGTCGATGGCGGTCAGGAGCTCGGCGTACGACTGCTGTGCCCGCTTTCTCCGAGCCTCCTTGACGGTGTCACCCAAGTTGCCGACAATCTCGGCCGCCAGCTGCGGCTTTGACCGGACGAGCTGCGAAAGGTGGTTCTGGCGGTCGAGGAACTGCTGAAGGTCGCGCTTCACAGCATCTGAGTCGAGAGAGAACGGCTCCTTGCCTTGAACATCCTTGCTGGGATCCCAGCGGTACAGCGGCCAATAACCGGTGTCTACAGCAAGCTTCGTCTCCTTCAAAAGCTCAAGCGCCGGCGCATCCTCGGTCTTGTACGGCAGGTACGCCAGGACGACGCTGGGGCCATCGTAGCGGTCGGCTTCTAGAAGTGCCTGGAGCACCTGTCCATAGGATGAGTAGACGGCAACGCTCGCGACGTAAACATCCCCGTGGTTCATGGCGTATAGGCCAACGTCCTGCTTCCGACGGCTAGGGTCGGCCACGTTGCGAGACGAGTAGGGTACGGTATCCAAGATGAGAATGTTCACGTTCAGCTTGGAGGCGATGGCGTGGTGCAGACCGGAGGCACCAAGATCGTAAGACCAGGCGTCAGAGCCAAGAATCCATCGTGAAGGTGCCGCAAAGTGGGCGCGCAACGAGAGAATGAGATCTGCAGTTGTGCCATAGGCCGCACCTCCTTCTAGAAGCTGAGTGATCTGTTCTCCGAGAGGTCCGGTGTGGACGGCATCGTCTTTGAGACGCAGCCACTTGCTCAGTACCCCGTGAAGCTCCGGTGAGACGGATGAATCCTGGACAAGCTCCTTGACAGCGGCAACAAGCCGGTCGCGCTGCTCAAGCTCCCCACGAATACGACCGAGTGCAAACTCGGGAGTGGTGGCCAACTGTCCCTGCGATGCAACGAGGTCTGGCGAATTGGCAACATGCAGACGTTCGCCGAAGAGCTGGCTCAAAATCTTAACGTATGAGGACTCGTGCTTCGGTACGTGCGGCGCGACGACGGAAGGCGTGTGTACGGGGAGGAGCCGCCCAATCGCAAGCGTTTGCTTGGAGGTTCGGAAGAGGCATGTTGTATCAGCTTCAGGATGTCTGAAGGGTGGATAGACGAATGGTCGTCAAAGTGCAACGCTGTGTACAATGGGGTATTCTTCGCGCTCCTCCTGCTGGATCGCACTAACAACATCAAGGTAGAGTGGCGTCCACTTCGTAGACCAGCGACGGACCTGCTCGACCACAAGGACGCGGGAAGCCGAGGGAGGGATTCGACTGGTTATTTGTGTCGGCGGCAATGGACTGACCAAGCCTACGTCGACAAATAGAACTCCTTCCAGGTCAAACTTGAAGGACGGCTGGCCAAGAGCAAACACGACAGTGTGCGGTTCTGACGAGCCGTGCTCGGCGAAAGGTTGGATTGGTCGTTTTACGAGTGACGCCGTGGTGATAGCTGCGCTAGAATACGACTGGAATAGGGCGGGGACGTACTCCTCGGCAGGTAGGACATGCCCATTTACGATAGCCTGACTCTCCTCCAGCAAAAATGGCTGTACTCGGCTCTCCTCGATCTCCTCGACTTCTCCGTCCACCGATGCAAAAACGTGCAACACGGGCTTCCTCTCCAAGCGAGCCAAGCGCGAAGCTAACAGTGCATTATCGTGTGCTTGCTGGGCCGTCCGTGAGAAAAGGAAGAGGGGTACTGTTGAGCGGAGGACTAGGGCGTCCGAGAGGTCGTCTTCAGCGAGGATATGGAGAGCGAGCGGAGTCGACGAAAGCTCGGGGAGGTGAACAAGTAAGCGATTTAACAACTCTGGCTGCGAGGAAGCCGTGTAGGAGACGAGCCCGACAGAGTTGTACCGCTGGAGGGTCGTGCCTGGGTCAGCGCCATTCGGTAGGCTAAAGACCGGCTTGGTCTCGCTTTGAGACGAGAGGCTATGGTAGGTGCTTGAGAACTTCGAAGCGGCGGGTAGAGTGGGTCTAGAGTCCACGAGCACATCGGATGTCAAGTAAGCGACTCGGGCCACGGCAGAGGAGGAGGATGCGACAACCATTTTCACCTGTAAACAGATGTAATGTCAGTCAACCTTCTCCTGTACAGAGCTCTTCCAAAATGCATCAAACAGCGAGCACCCACCGGCACCCACAGCGGCTGCGAAGAGATGCGCCTTGAACCAATGCAAAGTGACGGATTACGCACAGGAAGCTACCGTTCGTTTTCGCTCTAGGCCTCCGATATTCCGTGGTGCAACGTAGCCTCTGTAACTCTACAGCAGAGAGTGGTCGTCGTCAAACGGGAGGGTAGAGAATGCAGAGGGCGGGAGACCGAACCGCGGAGAGAAATACAGACTGGCTATTCGGAATTCACGGCATCTCGATTCGGAATTCAAGCATTCCGCACGGGCTTGTACAGTCAGACCATGGGGAAGATCGGTCCCAAAACTTTTGGATGAGGAGCGAATGAGTCGAAGACGTGCTTTCGCCATACCCGCGCCATCTGTTTGGCTGAGAGCATCCCCGGCATCGGGTTAGGGTCTTTGACCGGCGGCGAAGCCAAGAGTTCAACGTTCAAGCCAACCACCTTTGCGCAAGGATTAGCTCGATCGCAGTATAAGCTGTGTATAGTATGCGCGACATATTTAAAGCTCTGGTCATTATAACATATAAAATTCACTTCTTGGTAGCGTTCTATGACACTTCCTTACAGACCAGAAGTAGAAGCATTCCACAACAGATAACGTCAATGTTCACTCAGTCTGGCACCGGATCCCATCCACACTCGGAAGACACGACCGTATCATCAACTGCTTACTGTTCTAAACATCCAGAGGCGGGCCGTTGTGGACATCAGACGCTACATGCGCCTCACGACTCAATTGTACGATCCAAGGGCTGACATAGCCTCGCGCTTCCACCTGCTCCTTAGTGAGGTGTTTGGCACCTCGCACAATTTTCAGGCAGCTCTGTGATCCGCCAATTCAGCTTCAAAAGGGATGATTCAAGGACTGGGGTAACTCACGGGCGATGCACATCTACATTCGAAAGGCTGGTCTAGCTCCCATTCCGTGCTTGGGTAGAAGAACGTCACTGGCAAACTCGAGTAAGATTGCTTGTCGGGTAAAGGTGTGAAAAGGCTGTTTAATCCCAGGCATACCATCCTCGTCTCGTTTTATCGGTCGCAGAGCTCGGATATGCCACTCCGAAGGCTCACTAGACGACAGATCAAAGGCTATGTTTGGTTCGCAGGAATGGTTGACTGAGGGAGGCGTGAACAAAGGCATGTAAAGTAGACTTGAAAGCGACATACCATATACCAGGTCCGACTCTATGCGGACGTGGTCCTTGTCAGAAGGACCGCATTGCACGGTTGTGTAATCCCGTGACGCCCTAGTGCTTTTGACATAGGCCAGAATCTCTCCAGCATCCCACGTCTACCATTGAATACTATTAAACCACTACGACGAGTAGTTAAATAACAACGACGTACCAAGCCTAGTCCTCAGCGAAGCTGAGAACTCCTTGACATTCGGGTCCTTGTAGACGTAAAATTGCTCGGATAGGCTTGTAGTAGTCATGTCGTTTTCAATCCTCAGGTCTCAGCTCTCTCACCGCAACATATTTGAGGATTTTCTCTACAACGTGATATTCGCGTGGTTATCCGTGCTACCGGCTTGCCCAAGGATGTGTATGCATGCCAAGGGTACTTATATGCAAGTTCACAGCCAATGACAGGGCGGGCTGCGCGACTTTGGGAATCCGGACCGAGCCGGATGTCGCCGTGATTGCATCAATCTGGTATCGAACCTTAATCTTTCGCCGTCCACAGAGCTGAGCGTCGTTCGGATTTCTCAAGCGCACCGTCAAGACACCCGCCACCGCCGCCGTTCCTTTCATTCCCGATACACGCAATGGCACCCACCAAAAGTCCAAGGCCACCAAGTCCACCGAGTCTATTGCGTCTCGTCTTGCCCTTGTCGTCAAGTCCGGCAAGTACAGCCTTGGCTACAAGTCAGCCCTCAAGCACATGCGCAACGGCAAGGGTGAGTCCTGTTTCGCCACAGCTCTCTCTCCGGGGACTGGAGCGCGATGCTGAGAAGGTCCCTTGTGCTGACTCTACCCCTCGCACCTGTCAATCCACCCTTTCTCGGGATGTATTTGTTCATGGAATTCTAGCCAAGCTTGTCTTGATTGCCGGCAACTGCCCACCTCTCCGCAAGTCTGAGCTTGAGTACTACGCCATGCTCTCCAAGACCTCGGTGCATCACTTCCAGGGTACCAATGTTGCCCTGGGTACCGCTGCTGGAAAACTCTTCCGTGTTGGGTACGCTTTTTCCTTTGTAACATGTCGAACGCCGCTCAAGATCGTCCTTAGTGTGATGTCCATTATCGACCAGGGTGACAGTGATCTGCTCACCGTCGCCGAGGCTGCCGCGCAGTAAACCACTTAGGTCTAGAAGCAACCCATGTAGCATCTGGATCTGTATGACTATCTTCCTCGTTATGATTAACTTGCATGCAACCATATACCCTTTGCATTCATCTGAACCTTCGGTCTGATAGTTCGCCACGGCGTGCTATGTACCAGTGGAGTACTGAAATACAGGGCAAGGCATTCCTAACTTCGTACACTACAACAATGAAGCCGACATCGAGATGATGGTGTGTGGACCCTGTTCGGCGTAGTCTCCTTTGGCAACAAAGTTTTTGCCGTGTGGGTCGGTAACAAATATTGCCTGCACAAACGGTTAATGCGTATGCAAGTAAAAGTAAGGTTATCACACACCTTTGCAACGATACTTGACCCCAAGAATGAAGCGAGACCATCACCCTTCTCTCGATACTCCGCAAAATATTCCGGAATTTTTAGCGTCTTGATAGACTTGGGCTGAACCTCGTTCTGTTGATCTGGTGCGGTGAGAATGTAAGTCAATAGCCTTGCTTGCAGCGCTGCACCGACGCCTGGATGAAGACGCGTTAGCCCAGCGAAAGTCCGGATTCCGACAAAGCAGCACACCTTTGATGTGGTCTGTTACATCTCCTGTGACGAACAGCCCTTGCCATACGTACTGCCTGGCATCGACTTCTGTGAGAGCAACGGCATGGGCGATAGCGGCTGGTAGTGGCCTGATGGCCTCTTCTTCCGTGTTCCTTGGCAGCCCCGGTATCGCTCCAAGTAGGCTAGGGTCAAACAGTGGCTCGCAGAACCGGTGACGTTCTTTGCCCAGCGTCAGAGACTTGTCTCGGAACTGCAGCGTGACTAGGTCCAAGGCCTCAATCTCCTTCGCCCGTGCTTGCTCAGCGGCGGAGGCTTTAGCGTTCGCCCGCTTCTTCATGCCAGACTCGATGACCGCCTTCTCCTTTCCCGCAACGACAACTGCTGCAATGTCCGTGATGCCCTCCTCTTCTATATCTGCGGCCTCGCCTTCCGCGAGCACCTTCACAAGACCCTCTTGCCACACTTGCCTCGCGACCTCGACTAGAGTTGAATGCAGGGCCTCTGGAGCAAGCGGGGCATCCGGTGGTGAAAGCGTAGAGATAACCGACTGGTTCGACTGCAGGAGGTGCGCGAGATACTGCTCGCAGTCCGAGATGCCATAGTCCACGGTCGTATGCGATCCCTGGACAATGAAGCCTTCATACACCGATGTGACGTCGATGTGATTCTGGCCTATGTCTACGACGACCCCGTTCAGGTTGCTCCCTGACACGGCTACAGAATAGAATTGGGCCATCGGACGTTCCAAGAGAGACAGGCCCGCAACGTTGAAGCGTTCAAAGAATATCTGACATATCTTCTCGTATGTAGTGCGCGAGAGACCTGCGAAGAAGGATAGCAAAATGGGGGATTCCATTTGGACGCGTCGGAGGCCGAGTTGGTTAAACAAAGTGTGTTTCCTGTGATGCGTGTTAGACATCATTAGGCATGTGCAAATTTACAACGCACCACAATGCCTCCGCTTGCATCCAGTCCTTCACGTCCCCATCTTCGAACGGCCAGTACACCTCCACATCCTGACCACTGGCTAGGGCTTCTTCAAGTTGGGAACCGACTAGGTAGTCCGTCACTTTCGCAGCGGAAGCAAGGTTTTGAACGGCCGAGGTGGACGGTTGTGGTGCACTGCCACCGTCGCCTTGAGTCCCATTCACGTATTTCCGCAATCCTACACGCGCGGACAGCTCCTGCGGCGCACGGTCAGGAACCCACAAGCCAAGAAGATGGAGACATTGTCAACATACCACTGCAGGGGTTTTGAGTAATTCATGCAGGCCGACCCCAGCACGTATGGCCGTCCTGCTGGTATCGAGGATAACGACAGACAAGTCGCGGAATGAAGTGCTCATCGCGGTGAACCAGAAATGATGTGAGTACAACTGGCGCTCGTCTACGCGCACTAGTGTTGCGGAAGAAAGTCCAATGTAACTTACATGCTGTCAGAAAGTCTGTAAGTTACAATGACCTGGTATTGATAGGTGTAAGTAAGTGTTAGTAAGTAATTTCGGCCGGTCGGTCCAATGAAGCGGTGTGTATTAGTGTCTATTCGGTCGCGCCGCGTAGTTACACACGTGAAACAGCCTAGACTACCACAAATATATACAAGACGTGTACATTCTTTCCCGCCCCCACCCGACGGTTTCATGGCCTCGCTTCCGATACGTAACGGTAGGGGTATAGACGTCACCTCCTTGCTTGATTGCACTCCCCGCCCATTCTTCTCGCTACTGAACATTGTATTCTCGGTGGAGGGTGGCCCTTATGGTCATCCTGGCATGGTCCTCTACGCGATCGCCGAGGCAAGTAGTTCTCCTGTCTCTGGGCTTCATCCTCCAAAACCCAGAGCCATGGGAACGGAACTAACGCATGCCTGAATCGCTGTACGCATATCGTGTTTTGTCGTGTCTTTTCAGAATAAATTTGCAAGCGAGCAAGGACCGCGGCCATATCGTCATATGGTCAGATCCATAGACACGTTCTTTTAAATTTGTATATTTTTACCTGCAAGATTTTGCATAACCCGCAGCCGTGGGCGGATGGTCCGGATAGAGTTCGAGCAGTCCTAGGCGCCTAGTAACAGTTCGGCCGGCAATCGAGCGCTTACTTATAGGCGCGTTTCATTTCTGGCTCGCGTCTTACCTTCCGCCCTCACCACGACCAATCACCTCCTCGCCTCTTCGCCCACCTCAGCCGCCATCTGACGCGTCGAAATGGCAGCAAAAGAGAATCTTCCCGTCAGAGCACCTCTCGTCAGCGCAGAACCGCCAGCAAAACGTCGTAAATTGTCGCCACCGGTCGACTCGCTGCCAGACGCGACTCCGCCTTCCTCCCTGCCCTCGACACAAACGCTTGTGAAGTCGCAGAAGCTGCCTTTAACTCAGAACGGGAGTCAGACACAGGAATCGTCGTTTGCAGATACCCTCGCGCGTTTGAAAGATGCAGCGTCAGAGAGTCGTGGTGCGTACCGTCTCCGTCATCGCGACTGTGTTCACTTTCCACCTTCTCGACCGCGCCATGGCTCGTAACTCAACTCTATACGCTTCTCATATCTTTGTTGAGTTCATTTTATGGGTTGAGGATACTGACCTCTGTTGCTTATCAATCCAGAGGCTGAAGGAGGAGCGAATTGCTGGGCACGACCTCCGCTCCCTCCAATCGACCCGAAGACGGACTCAGTCAGTCAGTAGCATTTTCTTTGAAGATAATGGCGGCTTGCTTAGAGAGGATATGACACATCTCAGTCTTCCAGCAAATTGATATCGAAGATTCAACTGAGAACGGAGGCGGGCCAACGCTGAGAATGTTCGGTGTCACTCAGGAGGGCAACTCCGTCCTTGCCCATGTGACAGACTTCCATCCCTATTTCTATGTCGCTGCCCCTCGCGGTTTTATGAGCGACGATACAGAGGCGTTCCGTGACTACCTGAGCGTAAGTTCAACTCTCTGATATCTCGGTTGAAATATGCGTTGAACCCCTGTTCAACAGAACTTGACATCGTATAGTTCAGTCCGCAATGTCACGCTTGTCAACAGACGGAGTCTATGGGGGTACCGCGGCGACGCCGTAAACCCGTTCATCCGGATTGAAGTGTATGACCAAAGAAGCCTACCGAAAGTCAGAGATGAGTAGTATAATCTCTCTTCCTATCAGTCATCATCTAATTACTTTGGTATTCACGCGTCTTTGAGCGTGGAGAGTGCCACTTCAACGACTTATGGCAGATGGATAGTATCAGCACGTTCGAATCAAACATAGCATATGTATTGAGGTTCATGATCGATGCGAAGGTGAGCCCCTGTTTGTCTTGTTGGCTTGATAGGGGCATGCTCATGCGCATTCGTAAAAGATCGTAGGGATGAATTGGGTGGAACTGCCAGCGAACAGTTACTCTATAAAGCAAGGCAAAGACAAGAAGTCGCATTCACAATTGGAGGTCGTGGTCAGGTAAGACTTTGTCAGTAATAGTCTTTCTCGGCTGCTCATGCAAAACATATATAACCACAGATGGGACAAGATCATCTCACATCCTGCTGACGGATCATATTCGCACATTGCACCTCTTCGCGTGCTTAGCTTCGATATCGAGTGTGCTGGCCGGAAAGGAATCTTCCCAGAACCCGGGATCGACCCAGTTATTCAGATCGCGAACATGGTCACGAGGCAAGGTATGTCGCCGTGGTCCATTCGTACTCTTGCGGTGCTCATGTAGCATACTGTCCACAGGCGAATCCCATCCATTCATTCGCAATGTATTCACGCTGTCGACATGCTCGCACATTGTGGGATCCCAGGTGCTGTCGTTCGAGTCAGAGACTGAGATGCTTGAAAGATGGCGTGATTTCGTGAACGAGGTCGACCCCGACGTCGTCATCGGATACAACATCGGAAACTTCGATTTGCCATACCTGATAGACAGAGCGACTACGCTGAAGGCAAAGACGTTCCCACTGCTGGGCAGGATGATTAGTATGGTTTTGATATCCTATAAACGGGGCCGATACTGACTTAGATATTTAGATGTAAAGGCTCAGACTAAGGAAACTCACTTCTCGTCAAAAGCCTTTGGCCAACGCGATTCCAAGGAGACAGCGCTGGACGGTCGCCTGCAGGTTGATATCCTGCAGTACATGCAGCGCGAGCACAAACTTCGAAGCTACACTCTTAACTCCGTTTGCGCGCAGTTCCTGGGCGAGCAGAAGGAGGACGTGCATCACTCCGTCATCACAGATCTACAGAACGGTGGACCTGAGAGTCGGCGTCGACTGGCCGTGTACTGTTTGAAGGTGCGATTCGCTGCATATAACCATAACCGCCTTACTTACGACGGTCCTTTTGGTCAGGATGCCTACCTCCCGCAACGGCTCATGGACAAGCTCATGTGTTTCATCAACTACATCGAGATGGCGCGTGTAACGGGTGTTCCGTTCAACTACTTGTTGTCTCGTGGACAGTCTATCAAGGTGCTGTCGCAGCTATTCCGCAAAGCGAACGACGAGGGCTACCTTGTCCCTGCACTACGTGGCGAAGGTCAGTGCCCAAATCGCATGAATAATTACGAAACTGACCGTCATGTCCTCATGTTACAGGTACCGACGAGCAGTACGAAGGTGCGACAGTCATCGAACCTCATAAGGGATACTACAAGGTCCCCATCGCTACCTTGGATTTCGCGTCTTTGTATCCATCGATCATGATGGCGCACAACCTTTGCTACACCACTCTGCTAGACAAGTCGACCATAGACAGGCTGAAGCTAGTCAAGGACGTTGATTATATCCAGACACCGAACAATGGCACGCTGAGCCCTCCTCTTGTGGTTCGTTTATAGACTCTGACCTGGGTACATGTAGACTTCTTTGCTACGTCTAACAAGCGGAAGGGGTTGCTTCCGACCATTTTAGAGGACTTGATATCCGCGCGGAAACGTGCGAAGGCAGACCTCAAGAAGGAGACCGATCCGTTCAAACGGGCTGTGTTGGACGGTAGGCAGCTGGCCTTGAAGGTACGTCACCCGCAGTCCACTTACCTCAAGCCCGATGAACCTGAGCCATTCGATACTTCATGTAATAGATCAGTGCCAACTCCGTGTACGGATTTACGGGTGCCACAATTGGCAAGCTACCGTGCCTTCCGATATCGTCTAGCGTCACGTCCTTCGGTCGTCAGATGATTGAGAAGACCAAGCAGGAGGTGGAAGCGGAGTATTGCATTGCCAACGGCCAGCAGCACGACGCGGAAGTCATCTACGGTGATACGGACTCGGTCATGATCAAATTCGGACCGACAGACCTGGAGACGGTCATGGCTCTTGGTGCGTTTCCCGATTCAACACTATCAGACCTTAATCCGCCGTGCTAACGCGTTTCCATTGACATAGGGAGCCAAGCGGCTGAGTTCGTCTCACAGAAGTTCGTCAAGCCGATCAAGCTCGAGTTCGAGAAAGTGTACTTTCCGTACTTGCTGATCAGCAAGAAACGCTACGCTGGATTGTATTGGACGAGACCGGACAAGTATGACAAGATGGACACCAAGGGTATTGAGGTGTGTCTTCCGCGGTCCGCGTGCCGTCCAGGAGCTGACTAGCACTCAGACGGTTCGACGTGATAACTGCCGGCTAGTGTCGACAGTCATCTCGACGTGTCTGAACAAGATGCTTATTGACCGAGATGTCGACGGGGCCGTTGAGTAAGTCAGGACTATGCTATCGTTCTCGTATATACCTTCTAACGTGCATGCCTTCAGGTACACCAAGCAGATGATCTCGGACCTGCTGCAGAACAAGGTTGACATGTCACAGTTGGTGATCACGAAGGCGTTGGCAAAGGCAGATTATGCTGGCAAGCAAGCCCACGTCGAGCTTGCTGAGCGAATGAAGCAACGTGACGCGGGTTCTGCGCCGAACTTGGGCGACCGTGTCGCGTATGTCATTATCAAGGGTGTGAAGGGTAAGCCTCGTGTTCTCAATACGTGACAATGTCATGGTACTTATTGTGTCTATCAGGTGCGGCGGCGTACGAGAAATCCGAAGATCCAATATATGTCCTGGAGAACAGCATACCCATCGACACGAAGTATTATCTGGAGAACCAGCTGTCAAACCCTCTCATGCGTATTTTCGAACCAATCATGGGGAGTCAAGCGTCCAGTCTCTGTACGTTTCCTTATTACGGTGTAGTCGTTCCTACATGCTGATACGTTTCTAGTGTCCGGTGATCATACCCGAACCATCCAGATTGCGACGCCCACTGTAGGCGGCTTGATGAAATTCGCGGTCAAGACCGTGACATGCATGGGCTGCAAGACCCAGCTGAAGGCAAGCAATAGCGTGAAGAGTAAGTCTCCCCTGCAGTTTGTCCTACAATCCCATTAACACATCCTCCTCAGACGGAGCTGTGTGCAACAACTGTCGTCCGCGGATCGGAGAATTCTACCAGAAGCAGGTCTCTAACGTGTCAGACCTGCAGGTTAGATTTTCCCGGCTGTGGACACAGTGCCAGCGGTGTCAAGGTTCACTGCATCAGGACGTCCTCTGCACGAGCAAGGACTGCCCGATCTTCTACATGCGGAAGAAGGCGCAGAAGGACGTTGAAGATGCGAGCGCGGTTCTAGAGCGATTCGATTATGAGATGTGGTAGCGGTCCTGCACGCGGAAGGGTGGTGAGCTACGGGCATTCTTGTACTCTAGTATTGGCTTCCATGACATTAATAGTTGATTTGTTGCTTCTCTGTCGCCCGTGCTGATCTGCACGTTAATCACGGATGACTGCTCCGAGCTTTGGTACGCCAACATGACAGTCCTAGGTTCCGAAGGAGATGTCACTCGGATGGCAAGCGTGTCGACCTGAGCGCGATGTCGTCTTTCGATACTCGTCGATGTCGATGTAGGCCGAATGTGTCTTGGCCGTGTCGTTGGGCTAGGGGTTCAACTGGAGGTTGCCTCAGTAGGCGCATGCCATGCGGTAGCTTTGTATAGGCAGGATAACACCTGCTATACATTCACGTCATGACGCCGCGGCCTACAGCAAACAGGACACATAACCACACAATCCGCCACAGCTGTGTATAAGTTGCAGATGGAGATATGTCAAACACTGGCATACGTTTACGTTCACACCAAGCAGCTCAACAAAAAAATAGTATATTCTGGAGACACAACATGGTGTGAAGGACGGAATGGGGATTTTGGGATTTTGGCATGTGTTGGTTTCATTCTCAAGCCCCTGGAATTGAGGTGTCAAGTCCAGAGACCCGAGAACTACTCGTCTCGACGACCGCGTAGAGGTCCATGCCAGGGCGGACCGTGACGGGTCACCCTCCGTCGAGAATACATCGGACCTGGACAACATGCAGCCTTTCTACATCGAGTGATGTGGGAACGAGCGGCGACGAGACATAGGGACGAGGAGGCGGGCGGGCATGATGAGACGAAGCGGAGAAGTGATGGAGAGGTGGAGAAGGTGCGTGGAGAGGTGCGGGAGGGGAGAGCCGAGTAGGGAACGGCGACGAAAGCGTCGAGCTGGCGAAATTTATTAGATTACTACCCAGACCAGAAGGCCGAGTAAGACTCACTGATGAAGGATGGGAATGCGATGGCATGCTTGAAGATTGCGGACGACGGTCCGGGTCGTGATGTAGTGCAGCTGTCCTTGCGTCAGCAATCAATAAATAACGGGGGAAAGAACAACTTACGCTAAGGAATTGAGGAAATAATATTGTACGAGCACTTGAACGGAGTCAACGGAAGGCTGGAGGCCACAAGCAAATTAGACAGTTATGCAGAAAGGACGACTTGAATTGGACATACTGAAATCGGGTGATATGAGCAAGGTTCGGCGGAGGGAGGAGGGCACCAGATGGACAAGAGGACAAGTAGACAAGGGGCTATAACAACTGGAGTCTGTTCTCAGTGTTGGAAAGAATAGCAGGGGACGCATACGTACTGAGCGCTGAGCATGGACATGAGAACAGGTGTCACAAGGCGAGGTTCTGGTGTCGGGTATGTTGGAGGTGACGGGGTATGTTGGAGGTGAGGTGGGAGGTATGAAGGTGACGTGTGGACCAGTGCCATTGGAGGCGAGGAGGTGACGAGGGAGTGACGGAAACGTGAGCTGTCAAAGTCCATTAGTAGCTATTCGTCTACACCATATAGACTAGAATTCACTGAAGCAGGACCCGGAGGAGGAGCCCAACAGAGCGCTTGATAATGAGGGACGTCGATGGAGTATGTTGTAGTTGCCCATTTCTTAGTGTACGTCACGTCCAGAGGGTAGTTGATCGCTTACGCAAGGTATTTGAGAAGAGAACGTGATAGTTTTGAAGTGTGCGAAAGGGGCTGTGCCGGAGACTGGAGACTGAGAACGCATTAGTCAGGGGAGACAGCGTTCAAGTTACGAACGCACCAGGATGGAAGGATGCAATCGAAATTCGCCGAGAGGAGAGAATCCAGGGAATGAGGAGGGAAAATACATTGGACCCGGACAACATGCAATCTGTCTACGTCGAGTGATGTGGGGACGAGCGGCGAGACGGCGGAGAAGGGGTGGATGGAGGAGTGACGGGGGAGTGACGGCGAGGTGCGGAGGGAGTGAAGTTGAGGAGGAAATGACGGCGGAAATGTCGAGCTATCGAAATCCGTTATATCACTGCATTGGCAAAAAAACGCTGAGCAAGACTTACTGATGAAGAAAGGGAATGCGATAAGAGCCTTGAGGATTACGGATGATGGCTGGAGTGGGGTGCGGGGTGCAACTGCCCGTGCATCAGCAATTAATGACGGACGTAGGGAAGAATATCTTACGTGAAGGGATTGATGTTGTAGGAGGGGCGGCTTCAAGACGGGGAGCTTAGGGATGAGGGTGGTCGACGGTGCATGTATATAATGGGGCTGCCCCCTTGTTACTGAATGTCGTTTGACGGAATTAGTGAATCACTCACGGGAGGGAATTGAGGAGAATGTGGAAGGGCTTGGAGCGTGCGGGAAGATTTATGACGGAGACTACGACAACGGATCGATCAGTTGGCTGTGAGGAAAGGCCACAGGGGGACTCGACGCACTGTGGAAGGTATGTGCCGGAGAATGGAGACTAACAACGCATCAGTTGGCTGTGCAGAAAGATAGCGTACAACTTTGTAACGCACCAGGATGGGAGAATGCTATCGCGGTTCGCCAGGAGGAGAAGAGAATCCAGGGAGTGAAGAGAGAAAATACATTGGACCCGGACAACATGCAATCTGTCTACGTCGAGTGATGTGGAGACGAGCGGCGATAGACTACGGCGACGGATCGACCAGTTAGTTGTGAGGAAAGAGGATGGAAGGACTCGACGCACTGTGGATGGTATGGGAGCTAGTGCTTCAAGCGTACGTTGGTCTTGTGTTGAAAGGCGAAGGAGACTTGAGAATAACTTGAGGACGACGAGGTGAAGCGAGGCGGAGGCGAGACATAGCGAGGGAGGGAACTTGAGAGGTCGCTGTCATAGACTGTTACTAAAGGGCCTCCGTCAGAAGAAGCTGTATGAAACGTACAGATGCGCTTGCTTATAGTTGGCGTAATGGAGCCACGGGAGACAAAACAGTGTGTTATGAGGAAAAGGGGTCGATGATGATGCTGTGGAGAGTATTTTAACGATGGATGGCAGCATACAGGCGGTACCAACGTACAAGGTCACAACAGTGGGAACTTGAACGACTTGGGTTGCTTGAGAGGAAGGCTTGTCCAGGTAGGGATGTGATGGTGGCGATCTGTCAGAAATCTGCAATGAGCAAGTCAAGTACGCCGATGATATACGCAGGTACACACAACAGAGAGAACAGCGAACAACGATGAAGTTCAGGCGATGGCGGAGGTTGACGTAGGTGACTTTGGATGTTGAAGGACGTTCTGTGGATGAGAAGAAGGTGAGTAAGCCCGAAAGGTGATGACAGCGGGGAGGCCGCACCGGCGGTGGAGAGGATGAGAGGGGAAAGTGGGTTGGTTTGGTTTGGTTCAGCAAACCCGGCGGGCCTATATATGTTAGGAGGCTGACCCGTCACGTTACAAGTCCGTTTGTCTTCGCTAAACCACCCACGGTCAGCCATTCTCGTCGTCCAGAAACGGATATGACTGAAGGGTATCGATGAGTGCGACCTAGAGCGGTTTCTCGTTTGTGCTTGATTGTTAGTCTCGAACTGAGAGCACCATTTTCCACCTTCAATGAATTTTGGTTTAATTATTATCCCCAGCGGGTCTTCATAATGGTCTGCTAAAGCACAGAGTTGGGTTTGTATATGTAGCAGCTAAGCATTCACCGGCTTACATTTGCGGGGTACGCGAGCGCAAGCGCCACCCAGTGGCAGCCTGAGGCCAGTTCGCAACATAACATCACCTCGTCGCTAGACTTTCGGAGGAGGTTGTGATGAGGTATCGGTGTTGAACGTTTGAACAGTGAAGCACCATACGTGAAAGTACCAAGCACCTCTGGAAATATTTACCCAGTAGCAGGAGTGATCGCCTCAGGGAACATGCAGTTCAAAATAGTCTGGTACGTCGCTGCGTCGCTTGGATTATGACAGGAGTAACAACAGGGTAGCCTCAGTTTCCAGCTAGAGATACAGGGATCAGATGCTGCTATCGATACAATGGCTTGGTCCAACCTCAAAGAACAGACCTCCGTCTTATTTTCCACCTCCCAGGATCTTCATTCGTGCCTCAGCGGCCCTTGCTCTCCTTTCCCGCTCGACCTTCGCTCTCATCTCCGAAGTCAAACCCATGACGCTCTCACCGGCAGTCGTCGAGCCTCCCAGCTTCCGAGGCCCTTCCACTGGCTCCTTGGCCGCCTTTCTTGGCTCAGGCTTCGGTGGTTCTGGATTGGCAACAGGCTCCTTTTCCTTCTGCAGCGCCTCGCGCTCGCGCACTTTGTCCTTCAACCCTTTCCTACGGACCTTCTTCTTCTCCTCGCGCCCCTCCTCCATCTCCTTGCTGAGGACGCTGGGCACCCGCGCCCCGCCCTCGCCGACGCCGAGCCAGTCCCACCAATCGGGATGGTCCGCGGCGCATCGCCTGAAGATGTTTCGAACCTCGCGCGTCCGGGCGAAGTCGTACGCCGTCCGACGGGTACCTCCTGCTACAGGTCGTGCCGCTTCGTCGTCCTCTGCTCCGTCTATAGGAGCGCCCTCTCCAACACCAGAATCGCGCTGGATGTCTATCGTAGGATCCGCACGAGCTTCCTCCAACAGCCATAGCACAAAATCTTCTTTGCTCTTCCTTGTGGAGTAAGCCAGCAGGGTCTCGCCCGCGAAGCCGTCGTCGATATCCTCCGGCAATTTGCCGTTTAAGAAATCGCCATTCTTGGACACAAAGGCCTTGAAGGCATCCATCCTTCCCTTGTCTACCATCTCCAACGCCCGCTCCCACCTGTCCGCGAGCGCTCGCTGCGCTTCGAGACGTGCAAGCTCCTCGGGGGTCAACTTCGGCTTTTCAGGCTTCTGCTGGGGTCGTACTGGCGCGGCTACAGGGGCAACCTTGGGCTTCGGTAGTGACGCGAGGTAAGCCTCATCTTGGGCCCGCAGAGCGTCCTCTGTCAAATGCGAGAGCTTGACACGGGTCAGCTCTTGAAGACAGCGCATTAGCTCGGATTGGGTTGGGCGTCGCGTAGGGAATGGGAATGTCCGCAGGCGATCATCCCCTGTGATAATTGTGAGTAATGACAGACAACGGCATTGAACGAGACTTACCTTTTTGCAACACGGCATTCTCGTACTCGAAGAAACTCTTCCTATTGTGAATACTCGCACGAATAAAGATACGCTCGCAGTCGTCGATTTCTTCTGCCCAGTCTGCCAACAAATTTCGGATATCCTGCAAATATAAGGGATCACATCAGCAACTGGCAGAAATGTTTGCGGAGCATCCTTACATCTCGAAGAGCTGTTTCTCCGTATCGTCGAAGCATAGCACCTGCACTGACTGCCTTGCTCTTCGCATTATCGTTGGCAGCTTGAGAGCCACCTTGCTTTCTACGAGCTGTAATCAATAGTTATTATTCTGTGTACTGTGACGCTTATGTGTACGACTTACTTGTATAACGATGGAACGTCTTATGCTTCAGCACCTCAGTTTCCGGCTTGGGTTTCCGCTGTTTACCCTTCTTCGTCAAAGCAGTGTCATCTTCCTCCTCTTCGCCTCTTGACACGCGTACAACTGCACCAGCAAAATGACCACCAGCGACCATGAACAAAGCCCACTTTCTCCCTTCTTCTCCCGCCGGCTTCTGCATCTCTTTGAGCTTCTCAAGAAAGCGTGGGCCCACATCACCTTCTCTCGAGGCAATTAAATTGGAAGGGAAGAGAGATTTGTATACACCGAGTTGGGTGGATGGTGGCGAGTGAAACCAGACTATAGGTTGATTTGGTAGATTGCGTCGCTCATCGTCATCTTCTTCTCCGTCTTCGCGAATGGGATTTAGCCGTTTTGTTTTGCGCACCAGCGCAGAGACGGCGTCATCCTCAGAGTCGTTGGAATCATCTGAAGAAGATGCTGAACCTGAGAGGGAGTCTTCTAGGCCTAGTGCAAAGCTTAAAACGCGTGCATAACTTGACATATACGATTAACTCACCATCTGCTAGCTGTGTAAACTGAATCTCGGAGACAGCATTACCGGCACCCATGCGCATCTTGACATTGTACCGATGCCAGTCAGATCGGAAGTGCGCCCGCTGGTCGTCCACATCTTTGAAGGTCGCTCCGAGGCATACATTACATGCACGAGCCGCATTAGAAGCTGTTATGGGTGCTGTAGATGGTGAAGCAGGCCTTGATAGTTGATCTGAGCTGGCCTGTGGCTGATTGACAAAATTCCGAGGGATCAAGGTGTCCAGGAGAGCTTGAGGGATAGAGAAGACGTGATACTGCTCTCTGCGTGCCATGGCTCGGAGGTTGTTGGGAATGTGCGAAACTAGTGTATCGGGCTCTAAGCAGATGAGGATATAAATATGAATTGCGCTAGAGCTACAAGAGTGAGTCTGTCTGAGAGGTACTGGGCGGTTCCGGAAAGGCGATGATTACGGAGAGTGATGACAAATGGCTCGAAAGAGGTGACTCGAGCTGTGGTGTTTGCAACGCAGAAAGGTGCGGTATGTCGTGCACGCAGACGTAGTACGTGCGCTGAGTGGCACGTCGTCGGTGTCGCGCAGGATGATGAGGAGAGGTGGAAAGTCGACGAGCACAACGGAAGAGGAAATGGCGAAATAAAGTGGGCCATGTGGATCTCACGTGGCTTGTCACGTGCTACGCGTCCCTGCACCGCGTAGGCGCGCAGTTCATTCCTGCCTTTTAACCACGACAATGCCGCCCGCCAGAACACGAACGCGCCCCTCCGACTCCGCCCCCGTCGACGCCGACTCAGAAATTGGCGGAGACACCGATAACGACGACCAACCTACCCCGAAACTCGCCCGCAGCAACACAAGGAAGCGCCTTAGCGAAGCAGCCTTTGGCGAAAGTAGCTTCACCGCCGACTCAGGGAGACCCCACAAATCCGTCAACATCAACGACGATGCCGCTGAGAAGCGAAGACGCAGGAAGAGCCAAAAGGTGGCTCTGCCTACAGAAGACACCGAAGCGGGGCCGTCCACTGAGGACAACAGAGCAGCGGCGCATGCGAGACAGAAGCAGCAGCTACTTTCTGTCGCTGAGGCACCTGCAATCGACGTACCCCACGATGTTATGAACGCCAATTTCGAGGAGTGGATGAAAATGGCTACAGACAATGTGCGTCCTACCCTGGGCTTCACCTTACTCCACGCTCAAGTATACTGTCTAGAAAATCAACGCAGCGAATTCATGGAACTTCGCTCTCATTGATTATTTCACGACATGTCCCTATTGCGAAATAACACGGACAACTCCATTAACTTCCAGCGGGCATCATGTACTCTGGACGGCTGCGTGAAGATCTGGACGAGCCGTGTCGACAGTGTGGGTACCGAGACCGGCAAACTCCTTAGTAACCTGGCGAACGAAGGCCGAGGTGGCGGAGATGACGACGAGGAGAACGAGGATGGTGAAGGGGGGGAGGCCCAAGGTGGCAAGAAGCGCAAGGCTCACCGGTCCGCCGCAACACTCGCGAAGGACATTTCACAACTCCGTAACAAGAAGCTCGATCTCGAATTCCATGTCGACCCGCTGTTCAGGAAGACCTGTGCTGACTTCGATGAAGGTGGTGCACAGGGGCTGCTTATGAACCATCTTGCTCTTGGTGTGGGATCGGACGGCAGCCTCCGCGTGGTCTTCGATGCAAGTGATTCGGTCGGAAAGGATACTGAGGAGGAGGAACCTGAAATGGAAGAACCTCGCGCTGAGGTAGACTTGAGTCACATACGCCGTAAGTTTCATTTTATTCGCCCTTAACGCCACACTGAAGTTGTTACAAGAGCAATTCTTGCCAACCCTAGACGACCTGGACGACAAAGCGATTGGCCATTCTCTTGAGGGCTTTTCCTTCTCCCAGGACTCGTTCAACTTCAACAACACCGCTCTGGTTTTCCGCGATGACCCCGTACCAGACCAAGACGATGACGACGACAACGAACCCATCGACTTCAACGACGGCTTCGGTGGCGGCGACGCTCCGATGGATATGGACGGCCCAGCACCCATTGAAGATTTCTTCGTCGGGAGATCAAGCCGTCAACGATGGCTACGTTCACGATGGCCCGCTAAGCCCTAGCGCGGGTGGTTCGGAGAACGGCATGGCAGATGAAGCGAGGGATCAGGGCGGCGACGGAGGGCTTGCCCCATTCGACGCCCGAAAAGCACCAAACGAGCGCGATCTAGTCCTGGCCATGGTAGAAGGCGAAGGCGGGATGCTGGCAGACTACTTCGACCACGGGTCGCTCAAGAACTGGGCTGGTCCCGAGCACTGGAAGCTGCGCAAGGTCGTCAGACGGCCGGAGCAGGCTGAGGCAGCTCCGAAGCAGCAGCGCGAGAAGAAGGAGGCGTTCAAGATTAACTTCATGGAGCCCATAGAGAAGAACGTCAAAGAGATCGCGAAGGAGTTGTTCGTCCCCGTGACGAGAAGTGCCGGCATTACATTACCTGGGCCGTCTGTTGCTACACGGAAGAAGAAGAGCGGCAAGGGGCGGAAGGGCAAGGAGAAAGAGATTGAGAAGAGGTTTGGCAACACGCTGCCCGACGATATGCACTTCTCGAGCAAGCAACTTGTTACCTTGTTCTTGAAGCCGAAGTTTTCGGTAAGTTGGCTCGTTCACGGAGGAATTAGTACACGGTACTTATCATCATCTACGCATTACAGCTCAGACAGCGCGGACAGCGAGGAGGCGGAGAGCAGCGTCCAGATGGCGAAGTGGATGAGAACTTCTGGGCACAGGCTGCAGCAGAGCAAGCAGCCGGGCGATCTGCGGATGACCTCGATGAAAGTACGTGTGATACAAGCTGCGACATCCGGTGCATAGTTAACACTGCTCGATATAGCTCAAGGTGGCGGTGCTATTCCATTCGATACGCAGTTCTTCCACGACGACGAAGACGATGCGCCCGGCTTCGACGATGCTTTCGATGGCGGGGAAGGTATTACTGCTCCTATGGAGCCCGGTGAGCAAGACCTGTTAGCATCAACGCAAGACAGGCGAAGGCGGGTCCGACCTGACTTTGTCAACTACGCGAAACGGGCGAAGCGGGTGGACGTCCGCAAGCTGAAGGAGAACATATGGAAGAGCTTGGATATTATTGTGCCAGAAATGAATGAGGACGGTGAGGCGGCAGATGCTATGGTACGACCATTTTCCTTTGTTTAAACACGCACCCGTCTGATGACCACGCACATTTGCAGGAGGTGGACGACAGACCAGCCACGGACCCGTCGGAAGCACGGAGTGTTCGACAACGTTATCTCTGGCCTGCAGAAGTCCTATCCGAGGGACAAGATGGAGGAGATTAGCACCAGCTTCTGTTTCATCTGTCTTTTGCATCTGGCAAACGAGCGTGGCTTGAAGCTCGAGAACGGTGCCGAGGACACCATCATCTCTGACGATGACGAGAAGAGAATCGGCAACATTTGGGATTTGAAGGTGAGGTCATGACCGGCTGCGTTCAGACAACAACTGACGTCTGGCGTGGTTTAGGTGTATCGGGATCCTGATGCTATCCCAGCCGCATAACGCGGTTGCCGCGTATGTCTTTTGTCCGTCTGTCTTGTATACCACCGTCATATCCGCATTTTTGTTTGTTCCACCATTATTCTTTGATTAGCTGCTGCGTAAATAATTCTCTGTCTGGGATACTATATTGTGGTGATAAATTGGTACAATAGTATCGTAGACAATCAACGACTGTAGTTCTGTATTTTTGGACAGTCCTCTGAGATTCTTGCATGGTGCCTTACGTGCGTTCATCACAAGTTGACTCAAGTCAGCGTCATCGAACATGCTGAATAAAGTTGGGCGCCTACATGCCGGGGAACGCTGGACTGCACGGTGCACACCCACTCTTCCTGCGACCGCGACGTGCTGGGACATTCATGCCTGATTGACCTGTCGACCTTTCCTGCCCTCAGCGTAATCTCTACGGAGCTGCCATGAGCTTACGACGGTGGATACGGTGCGCAAACCCGACGTGTTACGACGTCCGAGTGAGATGACTGAGTTGCATTGGTGTTAGACGGCTGGGCGGACGGCCTGCCATGTCAGCGGATAACCTTAGTGTTGGCGGTCGCCAGACAGAATTCACAGTGAGGATCTCCGGTTGGACGCTGCTCCATGTTCTGTCGCACTCACTGTCAGGCTTCATGACGATAGTTCAGGGCGGCTGCGCTTGGACTGCTCATTGGATGCCTGTTATGCTTTACGAACCTCTACTTCGGTCTTCAGACGGGATGGATTAGCATGTACGTCGTTTAACTCTCAATGATGGTACGTAGACTCAACTGGTGGTGTCGCAGGATGTCACTGCAGTCGGCCTTGATAGGATTTCTCTTGTCGAAGCTCCTTCCCACACCGATATCGGCGCAGAGAATATTGTCCTGCAGACAACTGCTGTCGCGACAGGAACAGTGCGTAGCAGCTTGTCCTAGCGTTTGACCTGCAGAAGTGTTGAATTTGGTATCAGATGCCTCTCGCTGCGGGTTTCGTTGGTATATTGCCGGCACTGGGCCTGCTGGACGAAGCACGGGACGGGCAGCCACCAATTTATCTTTCGTGGTGGTCGGCAGTAGCTTGGTCTCTTGCTGTGGCCTTCTTTGGGTGAGTTGGAATTCAACGGTTTGGATATATGATGACCGACCAACCGTTCACAGTGTTTTCCTGTCGCCGCCACTTCGCAAACAAGTTGTGCGTATTCTCCCCAATTTCACTAGCGAGATCATTTGAGATGATGGCTACTCAGATCATTGAAGAACAACTTGCGTTTCCATCTGGCACGGCCACCGCTCAACTTGTATCTGTGCTTCACGAGCTTCCCCCTCCTGATGTCACCGTGTCTCGGAGACGGGGTTATAGAGAGCTCGATAATGACGAAATACCCTCGGAGCGCGTCGACAGCAGCCCTCTCCCCGAGGAGGACTCGTTGCTTGCAGATCCTGAACCCGTCGTCACTGAACCCGCGGGGTGGTCAGCACTTATTTGGAGCTTCGCGGCTTCAGGCACCATGACTGTACGCACTATCTTACCAGTCCTCGTCCTTTCCAGCTGTTTACGACCATTTGGTAGCTCTTGGCGTATTTCTTCCCGTTCGTCTTCGCCATCCCTCTCTTTGGTCAACATCTTGCACAGGAATGGCTGTGGTACTTCACCCCTAGTCTTTCGTACATTGGACAAGGTGTGTCCGTTTGTGGAGTCAAGAGATCAGCTGTACTCAGCTGTCCGAAGGAATAATCATGGGCTTTCCCACAACGCTCAGCATGAACCTGGTAAGTTGGGTGTATGTGTTCATGTGGCCTTATTCGCTCATTGGCATACAGGGTATGCTCGTGGGTTGGGGCATCTTGTCCCCTCTATCCAAGTATTCTGGCTGGGCACCTGGGCCTGTAGGCGACATGACAACAGGCGCTCGGGGGTGGATACTTTGGGTCTCCCTCGCAATCATGTGCTCGGACAGCCTCATATCCCTTATTCCCGTCATATATGAGATCGTCACCGAGAAGTTACTGCCTTCCAAGCTTTCCGGCTACGCTGAAGACCACGAAGATAAGGAAGTCGAGACCGAGGATAGACTTGTTCCCATGAAATGGGTCTGGTGGGGCCTTGGGGGCAGTGTCGTGATTGGCACTTTTCTAGTGTGGGCTGTGTTCGGACATGAAGGAATCACGCCATGGGCGACTGTTATTGGCTACGCTGTCGGTGCTCTGCTCAGTGTCCTTGGGTAAGCGTCCGACATTCTTGTTCTACAGCTGTGCTAATGAGATGCCGCTATAGGGTTCGTGCACTGGGAGAAACGGATCTTAACCCCGTAAGCGGGCTTGGCAAGATAAGCCAGCTCCTCTTTGCCTGGATACAGCCAGGAAACATTGTAGCCAATATCATCGCTGGAGGCGTTGCTGAAGCAGGCGCGCAGCAGTATGTGTTTTCCCCTCCTGCCGGGTGGCACCATACTCATTTATCCACGTAGAGCTGGCGACCTAATGCAGGACCTGAAGACAGGCCATCTTATCCGAGCGTCTCCACGAGCCCAGTTTTATGGGCAGCTTATCGGCTCGACCTTGTCCATATTCATCACCTCCACAGCGTACTCGTTGTATACGAAGGCATACCCGATTCCAGGGCCAACGTTCCCTGCTCCTACCGCATATGTCTGGTTGGGCTTGGCTCGGCTGCTACGTGCGTTTCCTCTTCTTCTGCATAGTAGCGTTCTGACATAGAGTATGTGACAGGCGACGGAGAGCTTCCGGCAAAGAGCGGCACGTTCATGCTTCTCTTTGCCGCGGTGTTCGGTGTCGTGGCAGCTTGCAAGACGTACGCCTCACGACGGGAGCTGCCATACGCAAAATGGATACCCTCCGGCGTCGCCTTCGCGATTGGATTCCTCAATACGCCCTCGTTCTCTCTCGCCCGTCTCATAGGCGGTATCACCGAGTACGTGTACTACCGGCGGATGGGCGGGAAGGAAAAAGGGCGGCATTCGTCTGATCATCATTGCGAGTGGATTTGTGCTTGGCGAGGGTGTGATCAGTATTGTGTCGCTTATCCTGAGGACGTTCGGGATTGGTGTCGCGAGCTGCGTGGGCTGTGTCCCAGGGCTATGTGGCGGCTGCCCGGCGTGAGGGAGCTCAGTTGTATATTAGAACGTGCTATGCTACCATCCTCCGAAAACTCTGATACAACATTGCAAATCTGGGCTTCCTCGGCGTATGCTTTGCGTGGGACCTTTCGCAGTCCAAAGCGCTGTGCACCGGCACCGGGATGATGGGGCACGGGTTTGGCTTAGTGGGCGCCAACTTGACTCGCACGCCACAAAGCCTTCGCGATCAACCTGTCATCATTTCCATGGTCCGAGACGCGTCCCTCACTTCAACCTCCACCACCCTCCATCCGTGTTTCCATTTGGGCAGCCCAGGCCAAACACATCAACTATGAGCGACTCGGAAGCCGACCCCTCGTTTGCTCGTCTGCCTGCTCGGCTACAACGACGTATAGATCGCGCCTTTGACAAGTTTACGGAAAAGGCGGGCAGCAGAGAAGATTCGGATGAGGGGCCGTCGCGCAAGCGGCGCAAACTAGGCTCAACGAGCCCTACTAGCGCTGGAGGGTTCGTCCCAGCAGAACCGGGAGGATTTTTGCAGAGGACAGTGCCTTGCCCGGCGGGTTCCTTGCCGACGACTTGGCGCCGGGAGGTTTCTTACCGGACGACCCTATAGGCGGAGGATTTATGCCTGAACCAACGTCGGGACCAGACGAAGAAGAAGCCTCGCCTACACACATGTTGTTTGCGTCAATACCGTCTGCACTCCAGATGCTCGATCTGCAGCCAGATGATGAGGACGTGCTCTCGGTGTTCCGCAATGCTGCTTCAGGGTGGGAGCACCAGCACACGCCACGCACGGCCGATGAAGACTCGCGTCTCAGAGTCAGTCGCAAAGACTGGCGGTCGGTGTGCGCGGCCCTGCTGGATACGGGCGATGGAGAGGATGCGGATGCGGCGCGAGAGAGTACTGAAGACGTGGATATGGAGGACGACGAGAGGGAAGACGAAGCGTCCGGCGAGGAGTATGTCGACTCAGAAGGCATCTCCGAGTTTGATGAAGAGGATGAGGGCTCGGACGACGAGTACCAAGAAGGCGGATTCGTTCGGACGACCAGGTCACGCGGCGATGCTGAGACGCCGAACAAGTCTGCGAAGGGAGGAAAGAAGCGCAAGACTACACGTGCATCGCTCTCTCTTGATGAGTCGGGCGAAGACGAAGATGAGGACGAAGGTTCGTTCGGTCGCCCTAAACGCATTACCGCAAGACAGCAAGCGGAGTCGCGACGAGCATTCGCTTTGTTCTTCCCGGACGTCGCGGATGAGGACTTGGAAAAGCGGAAAGTCATGATCAAGGATATCACAAGAGTTGCTGGTTTGCTAAAGGAGAAGATTACCGCCGAGGAGGTTAGTGATTTCTATCTGTGCAACCGGAAGGGCCAGCTTTAGAAGCCTTGATATGATTTACTTGAGGACTCTCATCCCCTGCTTTCTCACTCCTCGCTTTGTCAGTGATTGCTGAACAGATATTTCTCCTCATCAGATTGTTCAGATGTTGTCGGCCTTTTCATCATCTCCAGACAAGTCAATGAGCTTTCCTGACTTCCAACGGATGATGGTGACGGCAAAGCTCGCTTAGGCTTACAAAGCTCTGGTTCTTCACTCACGTAAGAGGCTCATTTCCACGAGTAAGGTTCCGCTAGGGTGAGCACCGTGTGTATTATCTCTAGCGTGGTTGGACATATAATGATCCTAGAGAATAGGTGTCAAATGAAGTGATAGAAAGCGGGGCATGGCATAACACATGGTCACATGGAGGCTACTAATGCTACAGTAATATAGGTCCCTAGACAGCTATCGATACAGTTGTGAGAAGAATGAAACCAGGAACATATCTTAGAACAATCGAGACTCGAGAAAGCACACACTGCTTCGAGCTCTTCCACACAACACTTCGCCGACTCCCTCCCACTGCATCACCGTCTCCGCGCCTTGCTCGACGCCAGAGCGTTGAACAGCCTCTCGTACTTCTCCTGCATGCGCGAGCTGAGCTCGATAAACTCCGAGTACGCCTGGGGCGGGAGCTCGAGCATCCCGGACTTATGGACGACCTTGTCGCTGACGGGGAATATGGAGAGGATGTCCGACGAGCAGATGCGCGCTTCCGGCACCGCGGAGGGGAGGAAGACGCGGTTGCCGAGCGGCGTGAATGTGTGCACGTCGATCCAGGTGTCGCGCTGTTTGTGGGAGCGTGAAGCTGTGAGGGCGGGAGCGGGATCAGCGCGCGATTCGAGCAGCGAGCGCCGACTGGGACTATTGCTTACTTTTGACGACTGTGACCTGGCGTTGCACCATCGCAACAGCGACGCAGCCTTGTTCGAGAGCCATCATGACACTGGAGACGGCGGGATGTAATAGTACAGGGAACTGGGTATACAAGTGGCCGCAGGAGCGGGAGTGGGCTTCCGGGAGGCGGGCGGACGTGTACTGCTTCTATGTAGGCCCTCGCCCACAGCTTATAAGTAGCTTGGAGGGTCGTGCCTCAATGAGTAGATTGTTATCTTCCACGGAGAACACTCGCCCAGGCGCAAACTGAGGAGGAACAATAGGACGGACGGAAGAGAACAAAAAGCAGCAAGGCACTAGAAGACACGCCTTTCTTCGAGACTGCGAGCGTGCGTGAGCTACTTTGTGGGAACAAAAGCGTCGCGCATCAGCCGCTCCTCATTGCACGCCTGGACGCAGGAACTACAAACGAGTGCCCAAATTGGGATAAGCACCGTACTAGACGCCCGACAAGAAAGGCAGGTGAGGTGGTTCGAAGCCACGTGGGCCCCTTGTTCTCTGCTTTCGTCGTGCGTTGTGGGCTTCAAAACCAGCCTCGGAGCCCGTTCGAGTCTGTTTGAACTCCCCGTGCTTTGGCTGTACCAGAGGCAAGGCCTAATGTGCCCTTCAATCTCGTTCTTCTGCTATTCTCTGACAACAGATCCTTCATTATCTCGAGAATGACATTGGCGGTCCGTTCAAGCTGGTCCGTGCCACTTGTTGCATGCACCCGAGCCCAGTGCCCAGTGATGCAGTTTTGTCACAGAGCATGTGTCAAGCTTTCTAGGACGGCCACGACCGAATATTTGGTACGTATTCCTCGATAACGCCAGTACCTCTTTTAACCAACCTCACAGCCACGTGTCGAAGCACCTTGTCATGTAGCTGGACGGGGACACAGCCGGGATTGTATATTTGATCATCTTTGCCCAACATTCGAGTTTTTTTCGACCGCTAATGATCATCTCATGAACGTAAACATCTCTCGGCGGACCACAAGACTTGTTTATCAATCCGCCTGCACCTAGCACCGCCCGCTTCGGCGGACGAAATTCTATTTCGCACTTCAGTTCGACGGGATATCAGCGAATCGTGCAGCAGGGCCTTCCCCGACGGCTCCCCATGTCTGTTCCGAGTTGCGCATTGTCTCCTGGGCGTCCCGCGAGTAGGACACCGCCATCACTGGACAACGGCATATCTTCAATACAAATGCGCTCGGGCCAAAATGTCGTCAACGACTGGGATTGGCTGGCCGCACGCTTTGGGATGGGCGTGGCGACCGATCAAGTCCTCCGAGTCCGAACCCCCGTGCGTCCCGGTCGACGCGCTTTCGGATGTTGTCTAATGTAGCTTGTACAGGGCAGATGCAACGAGGCCGTTGACGTACTACGCAGCACCGGAGCAGTCTAGAACCCCAAACCTTGACACTCGTCGGCGGCGTACGTGATTGGCCCTCGAGCACCCCGTGTGTGACGGCGGTCTAGGCGTGCTGTGCGGCCGACGTCTCTTCTTCAATTAGAGCCGCATCCTTGATAACGGCGTGGGCCGGTGGTGAGTGCAGTCTCGGCTCTGTGAGGCTATCCTCCTCGAAGAGCTATCTGTTTCAGTGATCTTGTGCGAATATGCCAGTCGTGCACCTCGAGGCCCTTGCCAGTCCCGTTGCCGTCACTCGAAGCCACTCAGTGCCGCAATTTGCAAGGGCATGAGCCTCCATTGCACCGGTTATCAAGTGTCAACAGATTGCTGATCGCGCCTGCCCAGCCATGGCGCTCTAGAGTGTGCTTAACATTAGTGTTTATATCGCATGCTCTCGGCTCGCACCGACCGATGGATGTGGTGGACCACAGCAGAGCAGTTAACGTGCTGATCCATGAGATTCTATCGCCCTGGCGGGGCGCTGGGCCCACGTACTCGGTGGCTTTTGCATCGCCCCGGGGACGAGCAGCTGCCCTCGCTCCCACCGCCGTCGCGCTTGCTCACGGCAGCCCATGTGTCCCTCCGCGCGCGATCAGGCTCGCTCTGTGCTCGAGGGGCCGTGCGATCAGGATATCCTGCCTGCATCTCGCCCCGTCATCTACCCAGAATTTCTGGTCGTCCGGGGCTGTTCCTCTGCCCCGCGCCGCGCCCCGCGAGGGGCCAGCCGCATGCTCCGCGGCCGATTTGTATTTCTTCGTGTGTCCCCGCGGCTCCGTGCTTCGGTCTGCCACATGAGACGGCGCCTCCGTTCCTGCATGCGAGTGCAAGTCCCGCTTGCAACTCAGTGCACACGCTCTCGGCGGGGGCGTCCGCTGCCCCGCGGGCCCATCGCAGGATCATTGCAGCCCATCACGGACGCGATGGGCCTCAGATGCGCCCTTCCCGGCTGTCCCGTGGGGGAAGGCGAGCGGTGGCGTGGCGCGCGGCTGCCGCCGAGGCGCCGCCCCGTGTCCTGCAGGGTATTATTATGTTGGCCAGAGGCGGTGAGTTTCCGGGGCTATGTTGGGGGCCCTCAGGGAGCGTGGGCATGCCCTATCCGGGCCCATCGACGCACGCCGTGTGCTGTGAACGTCGTTCTATCGAACCATCGCCTTCCCAGGGCGGTGTGCTGACCAGTGCTCACGACAGGCTCGCAGGCGGTGCGGCGCTGGGCACCAGGGACGATGCGGTAACTCGTTGAATTACATGTATAGCTGCAGAATTCAGGGTGCTTGGGGTATGGATACATGAGTGAAATAACACGGTACATCGAGCGGGGGGAGCAAAAGCGAAGCAGAAACTATTATCGTCGAGGACAACGTCGCGGAGAAAGCAAGAGTTTTATCAGCGCGAACATCAGGGAGAAGGGGCAAGGCGCGAAGTTCGCAAGGAGTCGTACAGTACGGAGAACAGTGAGCAGAGGCATTGAGATCGAGGGGCACAGCGAGAAAGAAGAGGCATAAGCGACCTAGAGAACCAGGGTATCTGGGGTCTAAACCAAGGAAAGGAAACATGTATCCAAGAGCGGTCAGGGTAGTCGGCATGCACTACACAGCAGAATCCAAAGAAGAAAGAAAACCGCGCTCCGAATGACAGCGGTGGCGGTCCAGCGACGCGCCTCAGCGTGGAGGGCGAGCGGGGAGAGGAGCGGCTTGCGCATAGGCGAAAGCGCGCATCCTGGTGGCCAGGTCGGGTATCATCCAGGCGAGGTCGCGAGACGTGGCGGGAGGAGAACTACGAGTGAGAGGGACGAAGACGTGGGGGACACCAGAGACGATAGCGGCGCGCCGCCGAGCGCGGACAGATTCTTCGTGGAAGGTTCCGCTGTCGTGAGGTGGCCGTGTCCGTTGCCGAGGGTACCGTGGTCGATGCTGAACGTCCAAAGCGGGCGCGCCTACACCCGGGGGCGCAGGCGGACGTGGGCCTGCCAGCTGCCCATGGAGACGTGCTGGAGGCCGACAATCTCGAGCTGATCAATCGTGATGTTGGTGACCTTGTATTTGCGGTCGGTGTCGTCCTCGAGCGGCTTGTCCCTCTTGTCCTGCATCACCACGACATCAGCCACAGCCGCGAGAAGGCGCGAACAGCATCAACTCACGTCGAGGAACCGCTGCACCGTCTTCGCCACGTTCTTGGCCAGTTTGGAACGGGTGATGGGGCCAGGGGGCTCCGGAAGTCCCTCGTAGGGATCTGGCGGCTCCAGGGCGCATAGCCCGGCCACTGCCATCCAGCGTCAGCAGGGTGCCAGAGTTGAGGACATCAAGGAGACACGTACGTTGAGCCGAATGGACACCGAGGGCCCTCGGTTCTGGAACATCGCGTCGTCACGGCCCACCAGTCGCGCAAAGCGCGAGTTCATCGCATCCCGGCAGTTGATGCCGCAGCCGTCAGGGTTCTGGGTGAAGAACATGATCGGGGGCTCCAAATCGACCTCCTCCACGTAGCGACGGCGGTCGCTCTGCGTGTTTGGGCGGTAGATGCGCTGGGGGACGAGGTCGGCCTGGGACATGAACCGGCTCGCCAGGTCGATGACCGTGAGGATGCGGTCGCGGGGGTTCGCTGGCGGAGTAAAGTGGGGGTGAGATGAGAGGGCGTCATCGGCGAGGGAGACGGGCTGGGCATCATGGACAGATAAGGCGACTTCGTCGGGGAGGGCGAGGGGTTGTACAGGCCGTGCGACATGTATGGCGAGTTGGGAGTGTACATACCTCCAGTGAGCGGAATGCCCAGGCGGGGCTGGTGAGGAGACGGCAGGGGAGCCGGAGTCAACGGCATTGAGTTGTGACCCGCGGAGGACGGGCTGGACGAGGATGCGCCCGCGGACTGCGGGAATGTGGCGACGGTCGAGGACAGGTACTGGTCGGACGGAGAGCGTCCCCCAGCCATGGGCGAGTAGCGCGTAGAGCTTTGCAGGTCGGAGGTAATGATCTGAGGGAGTGGGTGACGAGAGTGGGGGTTCAAGGAGAGATCGTCAAGCATGTTGTAAGGATCGTATGCATGGAAGCCATGGTTGCCAAACTCGTTTGAGTTCATCGGGATGTCCAAACCGAGTGCATTCGTCGAGTGGAACGATAGATGACGCTCCGAGAACTGTGTCTCAGACACGCTCATATCTCCCTCGGAGGCATCGTCTGTCGCAGGCAGCTCGCTCGTCGAGAACATGCCGGAGGCCTGGCGCAGAAATCGTCAGCAACACGCAGGCGGGGAATAAGGCGACATGCTCACGAGCCAGTTCGTGGGCTCCATGTCAGTGTTGCCGTCAGAGAAAGACGACGCGTCGGTCGAGTCAGTCACCCAAGACTCGTGAGCTCTGCGGGTCCGCGTACGGCGGACCATAGGAGCGGAGGCTCGGTCGGGACTCCATGGCTCAGGCGGGTTTGGAAAGTGGCGGGATACGCGACGGTGGGCGAGTCGCCTGCGACGAACGACTCTGAGAAGGGACGAGGGGAGGATGGGACTGAGGACGAGAGGTCGAAGGGTCCTTATAAGTGGGGGGCAATGCAAGTGACAGACGGCTAAGCGCTGCGTATCTCCCAAAACGGGACGCTCTCCAAAATACGGGGTCCGTGATGTGCTTACAGACGCACCCGAGAGCCACGTTCAGACCAGATTCTCAGCTCGAACCTGAGATTGATCGTAGCGGTTAAGTCACAGCTATGAACTTTATTCAAGGATCTTCTTTAGTACAGATCGAGCGAGACAGGCGCGAGACGACGTAGGCGCAGTGTCCGTGGCGGCTCACGGGAGACCTTTCCAGAGAGCAGGCGAGTTATCCGTGTGCGCTCGAGAAAGAGGGTGCTGCAATATTACGTGACCACTTGTTTCGCATTGGCAGTACTTTGAATGCACATACCTATGTGTATCCTCGCGCCTGCCAGGCCGACGTGCCCTCCACCACGCAAAGCAGTGTGTTCTGTAGAACGTTCGCACGCATGCCCAATTCATTGGAGTAGGGCGATGCAAGGTTCCCTCATACCAGAGCTCGACGGAAAGCGTGCCACGGCCGCTTGAGGACGGAATATCTCGGTGAATTAGGACGTACTTGGGTGTGTGAGAACGGATGCGGCAGGGGCTGCATGCGCCTTGAGGGTCGCTGCACCGCAACGTCAGACGGCGGGCCGTCGGCAGGCCCACTTGATTCGCTCTAATGTCCCGGCATGCTGGCGTTGCTCGAGGCTTCTGCAATATCGCCCCGGAAGGATAGAAAGAAGTCTGCGCGGGGGGGGGGGGCGTGGTTAGCGTCTGGCTTGACAGACACCGCCTCGCCAACGCCAGCCAAACAACAAGGGGGTCGCCAGGCCAGCGTTCTCGGCGAATAGCTCGAAGGTCTCCAAGAATAAAAATGTGGAAATCCAGCATTGATGGCACACACACTGCGCAGGAAGATGCGGCAGGCGATGTGAAGGTTGGAAGCGGCAGGTCAACAAAGGTAGCCGTGACGGCTAGCCACTATGTCACGTCGGTCACAAGTGGCGTCGCGGTGCTTCCCCTGTGACGGTGTCTCCGTGTGTGACGGCGTTCGAGCTCTCGCGCGTTCTGAACCGTGAACGTCCCTCCGATTCACCGTCCGCCGACGCTGCAGGTGCACATTCCGCATCCTTTTTCCAACCATGTCCGGAGAATTAGCGACCGCTTTGACTGAGGTGCACACGGAGCCCAAGACAGAGGATTCCAACTACGAGGGCCAGGAGGATCTCAAGCAGGACATTGACATGGGTGCTCAACCGGACGCTGAAATCGACGAGCCCGGAACCCCGCAGCAGGACGAGGACATGGAAGATCTATTCGGAGATGACAAGCACGTCGAGGAGGCCACGCGCGAAGGGTCCGTAATCTAAAGTTCTCGCTTGTACCTTTCGAGAACTCCCTGAACGAACGCTCCGTAGGGCCATAACGCCGGTTTCGTCTGAGCATGTGCACGACGGCGTTTCGTCTCCAGAGCGAAAGCACCGGGAGGCCCTGGAGTATGCTGAAGAGGACGAGCCGGATCAGATAGTGGAAGAAGAGGTCCTCGAGGCGAGTGCGCAGATTCCAAACATTCCGGTGCCAAGAACCGCGGACGGCCAGGTGAGCTTGTGCGAGTTCCTCCGGCCAGCACAGTCTATCCTATTCGGGCTGGCAACTTAATACGTCGACGCTGACGTGCCCGGCTGTAGCATTGGGTGATACGTATACCCAATTACATCAAGGTCGATTCGAAACCGTTCCACCGGGACACATACATCGGGCCTGAGCAAGAGCACGACGCGGCGCAGCTCGGCGAGTCTTCTCGCGAGAAGGACATGTCTATCAAGTTGAGGGTCGAAAACACAGTTCGGTGGCGCTGGACGAAAGACGAAAACGGGCAGGACGTGAGTGCCCTCGGATGCTGAGGCTACTGCGGCCGCCAACGCTCTTGCTAACTGGCTCTCATTCTGCTGCGTCCCCTCTTCGCACCCGCAGCAAAAGCAGTCTAACAGTCGCATCATCCGCTGGTCTGACGGCACCCTCAGTTTGAAACTCGGCAAGGAGCTCCTCGACATCAACCAGAGCATCGACACCTCCGGCACCGTGCCCCGGCAGGCCATTGGCGGCGCGCAGCCCTCGCAACCGGCGCCGCCGAGCAGCCAAGGCGCTCAACACAACGGGGCGCGGGCCCAAGGCCTCACGTATCTCGTCGCGCAGCACAAGCGTGCGGAAATTCTGCAATGCGAAGCCATGATCAGCGGGTACATGTCGCTGCGCCCGACGGGCATGCAGTCGGAGACGCATCGGATGCTCGTGCGCGCAGTCGGCCAGAAGCACACCAAGGTCGCGCGGCTGCGCATGGCGCCGGACCCGACGACGGACCCGGAGCGCGAGATGAAGGAGCTGCTGAAGCAGGCGTCGCGCAAGACGCGCAAGCCGAAGGCGGACGACGGCCTCGGCGGCGGCGCGCGGCAGCGCCGGGCGTACACGCGCAAGCGCAGGGGCGACGACATGTGGTCGGACGACGAGGACGACGACGCGTTCGCGGTCGGCGGCTCGGAGGACGAGTACGAGCAGGCGGGGCCCAGCGCGCGCAAGGCGGCGAAGCGGCGCAAGTCGGACGAGGACCCGGCCGGGAAGCGGGGCCCCGGGGAGTATCAGAACGACGACTTCCTCGTGGCGGACTCGGAGGAGGAGGCGGAGGAGTCTGACGAGGGCGAAGGCCGCCGGCGCAAGAAGCGCCGCGCGCGGGAGGAAGACGAAGCTGAGCAGGACGACTTGGATAAGTTAGAAGCCAAAATCGAAGCCGAGGAGCGCAAACGAAGACAGCAAGAGAAGACAACGGGTGGGGGTGGGGATGGTAATACTGCGGGTGGCGAGGCGCAGGGAGGGGATGAGGCTATGGATGTGGAAAGCGAGGAAGACGAGGAAGAGTGGGGTGTCAGGCGCGCGGGTACAGGCTCACGCAGGAAGCGTGCCGTCGACTTCGACGACGATGAGGAGGATGATTAATGCTCATTTACCCCGTCCTGTACATTATGTGTTCGCGTACACAGCGTGTCGTAGTAACTCTAATGGATTATCATGCCTGCATCTCCTCAGTCATGTGTCGTGTTGGCTGTGTACTGCTTACGGCTTTAGGGCCGTCCTCTGAGTATGCCGTCATCATCCCATTCATTCATCGGCTGTATTCCGTTGACGAGGGCTTGGTTATCACTGTTCCCATGTAGCAGGTTGCGGATGGCGAGGATGGCATGTTCGCGGAGGTCTGCAAGGCACGAATCAGTTCAGGGGCACAAAGTAACAGAAGCAAGTAAGGTTCAGTGCGGGGGCACTTCTGATGAGAATTAGGCGTGCAAAGCCACTTGCGCTATTCAGGCAGGTGGCTTGGACGGCCGCGCGGTCAGAGCGGAATCTAACACTCACATGGGTTGCGTTCGTCGATGACACACAGGTTCATGACGACTTCAATCCCACCGCACTGGCGCACGGCGTCCTGCACCGCCCGCCGGTCGGCCGCGAGGACACCCAAAAGCCGCACCAGGTCCCTCTTCAGGTAGTTGAATCCCCTGGCTTCTGACGGAGGGAATCTCCGGCTGCATTCTCCGCGCTCGCGCGCGCATACGCCCGCGCCCCCTCGCGCACCTGTGTCACCGGTACGGCGGCGGGGGCGGCTTTGCCCAGCGTAATACGCGGAAGAAACCGATCGAGCTGCCGCAGAGTTCCTACGCACCGCCGACGGGGACGGCAGTCAGCGAGCGTTCGCAGCGGTGTAGCAATTGGAATTTCTACCAATGAGACACTCCACCAGCCCGGTTCCCGAAGGTGCCACTGCGCCGCTAATTGAGTCCTTCAGGTGGACGTGCAGCTGCCGGTCGCCCGAAAGATTTAATAGCCCTGCGGAGGACGGGAGCGCGAGGCTCTCCTCGGAAATTAGGGACAGGGACGTAAGGCACTGCGTGACGAGGACGAGGGCTTCGCACACTTTGGGCAGGAGCAGGTCGAGCTCTTCCAATGGACGTTCCTCCTCCGGACGAGTAGACGAGCTGTCGGGAGAGGGTTCATGAGGCAGCTCGGAGTGGCCTTTCCCGAGCGGCAACTCAATGTCTGTCTTATCGGCCCCTAGCGCCCGCGCAATAGCATTTTGCGTGTACTCCGTCAGTGCGAAGAATGTCCGGGTGGAGAACTCGGCGAGGCCACGTAGTTGTTTACTGTCGGCGAACAGTCCCCGGACCTGTGACGGTTGGAGATACGAGTCCAGTAACTTTAAGAGGGTCGTCTGATGGGGCGAAACCACTTCGTCTTGCCTGAACATTTGTCATGCGCGGCGGAGGGCGAGTGTTCCGTCGACGAGCGGAGGGGCGTGTGAGCGATGTGTGGCAAGCTCCCGGTAAGAGGCACGTACACGGCAATTCGCGCGTACATGTCGGGCACCGCGCCGGCTTCTGCGATTCTGCAGAATATGTGGTACCTGAAATGTTACCCAAAGGAGACACGGGAGAAGATGCGTCAGAAAGTTTGCAATTATGGAAACTGCCTTCTGCACGCCGTCGGCGTCGCGAAGGGCGGTGATACAGGCTCTGGCAATTAGGGAGAAGCACGCACCCCAGGTCAAATGCGCGACTACTCTCGGCCGTGTCTTCGGTATCGAAAAGAGAGGCAATGCGGTCTAACAAGGCAATACACAGTCGTGCTCCATTGGGAGCGTTGGTGAGCCGTTCCCTGGAGAAAGGATGAATTTGAGCTTCTAGAGTACGCCACACCAAGCCAGCAGCTGGCATACTCGGCCCTCAGACCAATAGCAAGCTCGTTCTATTCAGTAGCGCTCCACTTACATTCTCGTAGGACTGTCATGCAAACAGTTCAGAATGAGTACGAAGGTTGCGGTAGTCGTGACGGCGTCGGGAACCGCAAAGAGCCGTCTGCGAAATGCCTATCAACCCATCACATTCCACGGCGACCGTACTATCAACATACAGAAGAATGAGCTGCTCTTCTGGAAGGCCGAGGTACGAGTTCCACAGGCGGTTGAGCAAGTCTTCATTGGCGGTGACGACATTGCATAGCGTCTGTGATAGCATGCGTGTGGCAGGGAAGTCTGGAGACAATAGCAGACATCATATCAGTCTACTGACTGAAACCGAAGCAAGTGATATGACTTTTGGGATCCTGCGTGGCAGCGTAAGACGTGTAATGGTGCGCGAGCTCGCGAACGTCGGGCTCGTTCTCACTGCGGGCGAAAGATCGAGCGGTTCAGTCGACAACCATCGGAAGAAGCGGGGAAACCTCTGCTGACTAGGCTCGCTGCTGGTTGTGTGGGACGGCGGCCACGAGGTTCCTTGTGAAGCGCGCCAAACTCACGCAAAGCGTTCGCAGGAGATCTCCCCGGCCCTCGTCTTCGTCCGCGTCCTCGAGGGTCAGGCCCTTGTGCGCCGCTGATGTCGTCGTCCACAACCGCCGCAGGTCCTGCCAGATGTCGGGCTGGGCTTGGCCCATGTGGGCTCTGGGATCGTGAGCGTGGGCATGGCTGTGGGGAAAGGAGAAGCGAGCGACTAACCGGAAATCCACATCAGCTGCAAGGGCTTTTGAGTGCTCGTCGAGCACCGCAACCAGGCTCGTGACGGCGGGGCTCGAGCTAAGATTCAGCGACGAACACGCATCATGGACTTGTGCGTTCCCAACAGCCATGGCACACAGGACGAGCTGGAAAAATCAGAGCGGTGATTGTAGCGGTGAAATCTACTTGATAGAAAAAGATTTCGTCGATGACAACCCGCTGCCTGAGCCTGATGAAAGGGTGGAAGGCCACCGCCGAGCAGCAGCAGGCGGCGGATGCGGTGGACGTTGGGGACGAAATTGGCCACATCTCAGATCAGCTCAGATCAGGCCGACGACCGCGAAGCGCAGGCGGCGCTCGAAATTCCGTGACGCGCCTCGAGGCTCGCGAACGGCTTTGCAGACGACCTCCACGGCATGAAACACGATGGGCTCGAACGCCGACTTCAACGTCTCGCTTGAGCCACATCTAGCCGACGCCCTGAAGCCCCTCGTTCCCCTCTTGCCGAAGGAGCTTTCCGCCGACCTTTCCACCGCTCTCCACGCTGTGCCCAATTCTTCGACCTCTAAGTCTACGTACACGGCCAAGAGTCCTATACCTGAGGCCGATAGCGCATCTCGCACACAACCGTTGATTCGTTACTCTCTTCTCTCGTCCATCTCGACATGGGTACGCTCCAGTCCAGGCCAAGTCGCGCTGCAAAAACGCAAACCCCCTCTCGACGCTAAGGAATATACTATGGTGTCTTTGCTAGCGGGCACGCGCACTTCACCCGAGAAGAAGTTCCCAGACGTGCCTCGTACGCCGTCTTACAGTGACGCGACGGCCAAGGAGCTCAACGACCGACGTGCTGTAAGCGCAGTCATCAATGCTTTGCTGAGCATCATTGGGTCCGCGGTGGCCACCTGGTGGGCGGCGGACATGTTGCACTGGAAGAATGAGTGGGTGAGTGTCTTTTCGTTCATTCCCCGCCCCCATCCGCACCACCCTATGGCTACGAGCTTCCGAAGGAACGGGCGTCGCTGGCGTACCCCCGCTTAACGAGATGTCACTAACAGTGATGTGTAGAAAGTCCTGCTGGCACTCTTTGTGGCCATCCTCGTGGCTGTTTCAGAGGCCGTTCTGTACATAATATGGCAGGCGCGGAAGCCCCACTTCAAAGCCCCAGGTCGGCAAGGCACTGCGCAGGCGGTCACCGACGAATCTTGCTTCTGATACCGCTGATCCCTCCGCAGTGATGGAAAAGCCTTTGGAACCGGTGGCCTCTGGAGACGAGGCGTTATCCCCCGCTGCAAAACCCATACCCGATGCGTTACCTAATACCCAAGAACACCGGACCGTTGGAAGTTTACGAGAGCGAAAGCAGGGGTCAGGACGTAAAGGACGAAAGAAGTGACTAGTTCATGCGCTGCACGACTTCGAGCATATGGTGGACAACGCATGCGCTGGTTTCCCAAACGCGACGTGCCATACAAGAAGCGTTCGGCTACGGACATGGAAGCTTTCCTCAGTTGAGGTACGGTCGATTTGCCAATTCTCACGCGAACCTCTTCATTGAAACGTCGGTCGCCGGGCGACAGCTTATTAGTAGAACAGGATGTCATGCGCCACCCTATCCAGGTAGGCTACGCCGTTGGAACGCGGAGACGGAGGGCGTGAGGGCCAGCGAGCTTTCGGAGCAGATAAGGCGGAGCCATTGCAGTTGTCAGCGACAACGATCGACAGGATCGTTCACAAAGCTGTGTGCCCTAGTGGGCGAGTGTGTCAGCTCTTGTATCGTTTTGGGTGCTATCTTCTTCGAATCCTAATAACCCAGCGTCAACACAGCCGTGCCCCTGCCTCATGCCTGCCGCGGCATTGAACTACCATTCTGTTCTGCACATGACAGACGGGGGTCGTGTCCATCGGCAAACGTGTATCATGTTCAAGCAGTCTAACTGCAAGGGGAAAGCTTATGGACGTGCAAGCTTGGTGTACGCCACCATTTTTTGTAGCCGCACAGCTTCAAACCTTGCCGTAATATCTATTGAACAGGTCGCAAGCTGTGTGATATCATGTGAAAGGTGATTATTGAAATGCGTGTGCCTCCGATGGTAAGTACACTCCTAATATCTTCATGAGCACGTTCTGAAACAGATTCCACCCCAGAATTCCAATCCCCTTCCGTGCCGTCCCCAATCTCGTCTCGCCCTGCAGTGTCACTCGCCCACTGGCAGTGCCCTTATCCGTCGCTACTCACCTGTGGGTGGAGATGATATCAGACACATCGATTGGGAAGTACGGGTGTGGCCGCGGAACAGGTACTGGTGCTGATACGGACGGGGCGCCGACGCCCGCTTAGAGAAGGGAAATGAAAGGCATGCGCCAGCTCTCTTTGGCTGAGCGGTAGCTCGGACAGGCTGAGGCTCGGCAGTGGCGCATCCATGTCCGGCTGTACTTCGCCGCTAGCCTCTGTGATCATCGTGCCCGAGCTGTGTGGATATACGAATCCTTGCACTGCATCCGGTGAATACAACGACGTCTTCCACGTGCGTCGTCCGTTGGGGCTCACCGCATGTGGCCATAGTATACTCGTAGCCCGCCGGCCAAGGGATACCTGTGGCGACCGAGGATATCCACCTGCTCGGGCTTAATGCCCACCTTTCCCTCGCTGCTAGAGTAGAACTGTCCGTCTAAGGTAAGATTGTAGACGGAGCGCGTGTAGAGTGAACATATTAGCGTACACTACCGCGTGCGCGCAGGGTGGATGTACATCGTCTACCTCTATCTCTCTAGCGCCTGGAAAGCTAATACCGGTGGTAGTGAACGGGATGCACCCCAGAAGCCACCGAGGGCAACCGCACTTCACCTCTCCCGAGTGCATCCGCACTTCCCGCGCATGTCGAGCAGGATGCCCTAGTGGTGGCGGTCCCACGCTCTGAGATCTGAAATGGCGCCGCGCGGCGCGTCTGTGCATGTCTGCACCTTCCTCATTCACACTGGCATGCTTACGGCCACCATGCCTATCCACATCTTCCATTCAAGTTCCCTCAAACCCACGATCTGGGAGGCACTCATACCGTTCACTGCCCAAGAAATTAGGATGTAATTCCGAGACGCCCCTCGGTTCGGCCCTCTAAAAGCTTGCTAGAGAGGATCGTCGTGTCGTTGTAGAGCTCGTTAGATGGTGGGACGCGGATAGGAGCGTGATGTAGAAGTATAATCAAAGCGTCGTAGCGGTGCTGATTATGGGTGAAGATGAAGATCGGACCCTCGGCTGCTGCATCCTGGATAGTGTTCGGGTAAGAACTCGGCGGAGTTTCTGACCGCGGTTATTAACCAAGGCGTTCGAGAGGGCCTTTTGACCTGGGCTATTAACTGTTTATAACTAGGAGCGCTAAAATTTCCCAAGCACTGTGCAGCTCCAGTGGCGACGCTCCAGTTTGTTGAGAGAGCGTTGAAGAATGGAGGAAATGCACAAAGGAGACTTGGGGAGTTGACTGTACGAGCTGAACTGCCTTCGGGAAAGAGTGAGCTCGTCGTCCACCACTCGATGGATTTCAACGCTCGCGCGTACCGTGGGAACTTGACGACTGCAGTCGCGAAAGCTACCTCGAGCGAGCCCAGCCTTGCAGAGACGGGGTAAGCCGGCTGGGTACCCTTGTGCAGCGACGTTGATGCCTCGTGAAACCTTACGGTAAGCCAGTCTAGCCTCGGGGACCTCAGAGTTATTAACAGCCCCAAAACCCCCTCGACATTCTAACCGTTATTAACCTGTTAATAACCAAGTTAAAAAGGACAGGTTAATAACACATGAGTTTCTACCCGAACACTAATCCTGGAGGACCCGGGAAGTCAAACTCGGGCGATCTCATAAAGTCGGCCAGTCCTGCTTTCGTTCGAGTTGCATGGATAGCACTTTCCGTTGCCACTGTGAGTATATAGACAGTAAAGTATTGTAAATTCTCGGTTTCTCGTCTCAACTAACTTCAGAACGCCCTCTTGTAGGGCGGGGGCTGCCATGGCCGTTCTAGAGATGAAGAAGCCTGAGACCTGAGCCTGCTAGCATCCGGCATGAGCATCAGTTTCTTTGAGTGCTATACCATCGGGACTTATTGTACGTACATCGACCTACTGCTCTGTACGGCCAGCAGCCCGAGTGCGCAAACTGTAATTCGTCACTTTACGGGCCACGGCGTGCCCACGGCTGTCACGGACTCCGAGTCGAGTGACCTCTGTGCAAAGTTTCATATCAGACGCAACTTTGACAGCCTTCTAGTCTCTGAGAGGTAGTCATGGGAAAGTATGTCGATGAATCACTAGAAGAAACCGTCAAGGAGAGCCCAAGTGAGGTGCTTCCAGATTTGGCATGCAGGGGCTTTGAAATTCAACACGACCAAACAAAGGGATCCGACCAGTCCCGCCGGTCCCGGCACCCTCATGAGCCGGTTCTCGTTTCGGGAACTTGAACTTGAACCTGAAGCTTTCCGCTGATAGCAGGGCTTACTTGACGGGCAGAACTACAACGAGCCAAGGCTTCCCTGCTAGGAGATTCCCGGACGTGCCTCGTGTGCCGTCTTGCAGCGGGAATACGGCCAAGGAGCTGAACGACAGGCGTGCTGTAAGCGCATACGGTACTCAACGCCCTACTTAGCACTATTGGCTCCGCTGTGGCCACTTGGTGGGCAGCAGACATTCTGAGGTGGAAGACTGAATAGGCGAGTAATGTATCTTTGGCAGTCGTCTCTATTGACTGCACCCGGTCTCCGAACTACCGGATGTTACTTTCGCCCTCCAACTATTTATCACTGGCGGGATGTTGCTGACACCTCTATCTCTGTTCAGTAAGCCCTACGTGCTTTTGGTCGCCGTTGTTGCCGCCATATCGGAGGACATCTTCTATATGATCTGCCAGTCACGGAAGTTAAACACTAAGCCCCGTGTTGCTGTTGCGAACGCACTTCGCAAGCGGGGTGCGCTGGCACCCAACGCTGGCATCGCTGATCCCTCCGCAGTGCTGGAAAAGTATTCGGAAGCGGGTCCCTCTGGTGAGGAGACGGCGCACTTGACGGTTGAGGCGACGCCCGAAGCCACCCCCAATATGCAAGAACACCGGATCACTGGAGGGTTACGAGAACGAACACGCGGGTCAGGACGTAAAGGCCGGAGAAAGTGAACGGGTGCCAACCAACGCCACGATGTTATGGTGGAGTTTACTGGCCCTTGTTAACATGCTGCGGGCGTACCGCAAGGGACGCACGGTCACGGGTATCCCGTAAACTTCATTCAACGGAGGTAGGGTCGCATAGGTTTGTATTACGAGAAGGCAGCCTCTGAAACATGTATTGCAGGGTGGCAGATCAGTTGTAGAGCGGGGCGCCATGTACGACCCGTGCACGAATACTGTTGTCTCTATACATACAGTGAGATTACGTCGCAGCCAACGTGCACGGAACAGATAGGCAGGCGGAGTTCGTGAGTGGCAGCCAACACGATCGACAATATCTTTAATTGCTGTGTGCTTCAGTGGGCGAATATGTCACGTTCTGTACAGGACTCAATGCTATCTTCGCCAGAATCCTAATATCTGAGCGTTTACCGAACCGTGCCCCTGCCTCATGCATCCCGCGGCACGGCTCTGTCAGCCCATCGGCCACTTGACCAGCGGAGGCCAAGTCATATCGGAAAGCGTGCACCATCACCGTCGACGCTAACCTCAACAGGCAAGGGTTTGGTGTGCCGCAACGCCTGCGTGGCCGCGATATGCCCTCACCAGCACCGCTTCGAACCTTGTCGCGTGTGTGTGAAGTGGACCACAGGCTGTGTGAAAGGATGTCATTGCGACGCTTGCGCCTCTAATGGCAAGTATGCCCCCAGCACCCTCATGAGCACGTTGAGATACCACCCTGTTAATCCCCAGACCTCCAGCCGCCCTTCTCTGCCGCCTCCGATCTCATCTCGCCCTGCAGGGTCACTCGCCCAGGGGACGCCTCCGTCGCTGCTCACGACTTCACCCGGCCGGTGGGCGGTGATGATGTCAGACACATCGATCGCGAAGTACGGGGTGTGGCCGCGGAACAGGTACTGGTGCTGACGGGGCGCCGAGACGAGCTCCGATAGAGGCAGATGAAAGGCATGCGCCACCTCTCTTTGGGAGAGCTTTAGCTCGGACAGGTTGAGGTTCGGCAGCGGCGCGTCCATGTCCGACTGTACTTCGCCGCTCGCATCTGCGCTGGCGGCGCCGGAGCTGGTTGGATAGACGAAGCCCTGGCGCATTGCATCCGGTCAATCCCACAAATGCCGTGCATGTATGCTATTCTTCAGACTCACCACGTATGGCCATACTCGCAGCCCGCCCAAGGACAGTTGCGGCGGCCCAAAGCGCCCGAGGATATCTACCTGCTCGGGCTTAATGCCCACCTCTTCCTCGGTTTCCCTGAGTGCCGCCGCTAGAGTAGAGGTGTCCGTCTAAGGCAAAAGTGCAGCGGAGCGCGTGCAGCGTTGACATGTTAGCGTACACCACCGCGTGCGTAGCGGGTGGACGCACCTCGTCTACTCTGCCGCCTGGAAAGCTAATACCGGTGCCAGTGAACGGGATGACCCCCAGAAGCGACCGAGGGCTGAACCGCACCTCACCTCTCCCGAGTGCATCCGCAGCTTCCCGCGCACCTCGAGCAGGATGCCCGGGCGGCCGTGCACGTTGCAGAGCGGCGCGAGCACCGCCGCGTGCGGCTCCGCGGGGTCGTGCGGGCGTCGTGGCCCGCGAAGTGCGCGGACAGCAGGTTGCGGATGGTGTTGAGGGTGTTGCGCGTGAGCGGGGCGGTGAGCGAGAGCGGGGACGGCGGCGGCAGCGAGGACGCCATGAGGGCTCTGTGCAACATGGTCTGGCGTGGCGCCGGGCCCCGCGCGGCGCGTCTGCACCTGTCTGCACCTGCCTTATTCACGTACCGCCACCACGCCTGTCCGCATCCTGCACGGAATGCCGACGCACTGAACTATGCGCGGGGGTTATCACATTCGTATCTCCGTCTTGAAGCCTGCACAGACAACGTCGACGTCGTCGTCTTACCAGCGTTCGCACCTGGACGCCGCGGATTTTATCCCGCCTTCGCTGTTCCACCCCCTGCCGAACCACCCTCCCAAACCCACGACCCGGAGGTATACTGTTCACCACCCAAGAAACCAGACTACTGCTTCTGAGCGTTCTGCAGAGGACTCAGAGCGGAGGGATCATCGCTTTGGACGTTTGCGCGTGGATTGGGTAGATTTGGACAATATGGACCTTACTGGATCGAGCAAAGGCGGACCCTCCAGAGAGAAGGAGCAAAACGCCAGAGGTGGTGAGTCTTCCGCTGTTAGTGGCTCAGTCAGTCGTGGTGTATGTCTGGGATGCTGGTTACATTGGCATGAGCTATGAAAGCGACAGAATACATCACCCATGCCCGTGTGACTGTCTTCCTGCACATGCATGCGCATTCATCCGACTCTAGCTCTTGACTCATGGTACATACTTCTTGACGGCTACTCACATCTGTCATGCAGGCCCAGCCACTGGAAAATTCGTCCCTACCAGGACCAAGTCAGGGTCGACAAATCTGCCCGAAGGCATCATCCAAATATTCCGTGAACCACCCCAGCGGACGAACGAGGCTGAAGCTGGTCCATCCACGTCATCTGAAAGCACAATTACACCGCTCCCAAGTGAAACTGATGGTGTCCTGATGGGTGTCCTCGCTGTGCCCTCTTGGATTACAGCCTCGGACTTCCTCGCCTTTGTCGCTCCCGGCTGCCGAAGGCATGGCCCATCTTCGTATGATACGGTTAGTATGGTCTCTAAACCTGCGGGCTACATGCTGATGTATTTACAGTGACTCTGCGCCCAACCGTTCCGTGGTGGTCATCAATTTTCGCAACGGCGCAGATGCTGCCGAATTCGCGGAAGCGTTCAATGGCAAGCAGTTCAACTCAATGGAGGTATGTTTTGTCGAAGCCCGTTTTGACTGAATTTTAGTCGCTAACATAAGCCACACAGGCCGAGATTTGCCATGTAGTGCGCGTACTCTCGGTCGAAATCGAGGCGAACGACGCTGTCTCGCAAAGCCTCGCCAAAATCAGCTTGCCTCCAGGGGACTCATACGAGCTACCGACCTGCCCTGTCTGTTTGGAGCGGATGGACTCCGCGGTGACGGGCCTAGTCACCGTGCCATGCTCCCACACCTTCCACTGCGTCTGCCTAAGCAAATGGGGCGACAGTCGGTAAGTGTCGCAACAACCAGTGGCCTGCGTGTCTGTCGTTGACCCCCGTGCCTAGATGCCCTGTCTGTCGCTACTCGCAAAACCTGATGTCCTCGCATCCCACCTCCGCCAACACGTCGCGCTCCAACGTCCCGATCCCGTTCAGCACCTCCCCCGCCGCCTCGCGCTGCTTCGACTGCCCGCCCGACGCGCCCTCGACGTCCAACCTCTGGATCTGCCTCATCTGCGGCAACATCGGCTGCGGGCGGTACGGCCGCGCGCACGCGCACGCGCACTACGAGCGCACGACGCACCTCTACGCGCTCGAGCTCGAGACGCAGCGCGTGTGGGACTACGCCGGCGACGGCTACGTGCACCGGCTCATCCAGAACAAGGCCGACGGCAAGCTCGTCGAGTTGCCCTCCGCCGCCGCGTCCGTCGCCGCGGGGGCAGCCGGCAGCCAGAGGGCGGGGGCGGGCCGAGCGCGGCGGACGCGCTCGGCGCGGAGAAGATCGAGGCGATCGGGATCGAGTACTCGTACCTGCTCAGCTCGCAGCTCGACTCGCAGCGCGCGTTCTACGAGGCGCAGCTCGCGGACACGCGCGGGCAGGTCAGCGAGCTGCGCGCCGTCGTCGAGCGGCTCGGCGCGGAGATGGAGGACCATCGGCGGCGCGGGCAGGAGGCTGAAGCAGCGCGGGCGAGCGCGATAGACGCAGCCCGCGTGCGCGCGGAGAAGCGAGCGGAGAAGGCCTCGGAGCTGGCGCGGTCGCTCGAGCGGGAGCTCAAGGGCGAACGCGCAGTCGGCGAGGGCTTGCTCCGTAACCTGGCCGCCGCGAAGGCGCGAGCAGCGGAGGCGGAGCAGGAGACGAGCGGCCTGCGCGCGAAGGTGGGCGAGCTGGAGGACCAGCTGCGCGACGTCCTCTTCTTCGTCGAGGCGCGCGACAAGATCGAAAACGGCGGAGGCGCCGCCGCTGAGGCCGCCGGCGGGTCGCTCGAGGTCGTGTCGGTGTCGGCCGCGCCGAGCGAGGCGGCGCGGAAGCGGAAGCAGAAAGGGCAAGAAAGGGTGACGGTGCGTGCCACGAACCGGGGCTTCCTGTCCTTTGAGCCCGCCGCTGATCTACGGTTTCGCGATAGGCTTATCGCCCGTGTACGCCCTTCCTCGTCCCGGCGGAAGGCCCTGCGGCTCGCAATGCGGACGGCGGCGTGGGTCAGGCGGCTGCGACCTCGGAGCCGGACGCTTCGCGTGCACGCTTGCTGCTGGGGCGTGCCCGATGTCGCCGACGTCTGTCATATTCGCACCCGCCAGGTGACTTCGGCTATCCCGCCGAGCCTGCGGAGCCGCCGCCCTATCGTCGTGCTATCGACGCGCACGGCTCATAAGCACTGGAGGCTCCCAGCCGCTCTGTACCCCCGCTCGATCGTCGATAGCACGTGTCCAGTATGTGATCGCCTTACCGTGCAAATAGGAAAAAGGAAGCATTTGAGGAGTGACGCACCGATGTGCCCTGCGAAGCAGCGAAGGAATCGTCGATGCGCCAGTAGGTCCGCGCAGCGCGTGTGCTCACGCCCTTTCTACGACGTGCGCGGTGCGCATAACTGAGAGCCGAGGGTCGGTTCCCGACGCGCACGCCGGGGACGATCGTCCACCTTCAGGCACGCTCGGCGACAGTGTGCAGCGGTGGACGCGATGGGCAGCCGCATCGCACCGCTGCCCTCCTCGTTGAGCTGTAAGCCACCGACTGTAAGATCCAAAGACTCACCCCGCCTGCCGTCGTTCTATCCGCGACGCGGCCAAGGGTGTCGCTGTCGGCGCGTCCAACGAAAAGCAGGGCAGCCGGCGTACACCGACATTGCTCGCTGCTCTTCTTCCCTCCAGGACAAGCTGGTCGCACTCGGGCACGGCACGCAGGCCACTGGCATCCACTCCCAACCCTCTCTTTGTATCTTTTCCCCCATGTTGTCTTCCTTCCTTGTCGACACACACACTCCGAAACACTCCGTGGAAGCTTAAGTCTGCCGTAAGCCCCGGCTCACCGCCGATCTCACGGCGCATATGTACGCCGTCTCACCGGGGCCTCAGGTGTGCGAAGGGCAGCCCGTCGCGGGCAGCGCGCGGACTCGGACGCTGGATGCGCGCGCCCGGCGTGCGCGACTTGTGTGTGTGCGGAAAGCGGCCGGCGGCGAGTGTCCCGTGCTGTACTTAAGTGCTTTCGTGCTGCCGAGTGCGGCGGGAGAACGAGAAACATACTAAGAACGGGCCATTGAAGGGTGTCGGACATGCGACATGGCTGCGCGCACTGTACAGCTCACTGCCCGTACACTCAAGATCCAGTCTACTGCGAGATAGGGCGACATGTGCGATATGGCTACCGACTTTGTTGAGTTGCATACATTCGCGAACAGCACGAGTCGAGCGCAAGAGTATCAGAGGAGTGATAGACTGGAAGCCTTTCGTGATTCTCAGAGGCCCTCCATCCAAGACAAGAAAGAACACAAACTCCAGAACTCATGAGCAAGCAAGTGCTTGTAACTGGTAACTGCTCACCACCTTCCAAATCACTCAAGCACACAGCGCCAAGAGGTGTTTATGCGAGATTACATTACGTCGTGTCGGTCATAGCTACATGACAATGCTAGAAGTATACGCGTGCACGAGACGTCCCCGAGACAGCAAAGAGAACAAACAACAGCACCGAGAGACATGAGATGTGCGATGAGGTATGGAGGTATTAGAGAAACTAGTCGTACAGCGTGGCAGCATGCAAAAGCGCGCGCGAAAAGGGGCAGAGAAGGCGACGAAGGGGGTGGGGAAGGGGGTAAAAGCGAGGAATGCTTTAGACCTTCTCGGACTCGTCCTTCTCGTCGACGTGCAGGTGCTTGCCGGGCGTGTGTGCGTCCGTGACGTGCACGTCGTTCGCGATGAGCTCGCGGCGGTAGCGCACCGAGGTGCGCGGCGTCGAGTTCTGGTACAGGATGTCGATCTGCTCGAGCGACAGGCCCTTCGTCTGCAAAAGACATTTCATTAGCGCCAGCCCATGTGAGTGTAAAGAGCGAAAGTGCGTACCTCGGGGATGCAGAAGTACGAGAAGACGACGCAGCAGGCGCAGGTCGAGCCCCAGATGAAGAACACCTTGCTCTGCAGGCCCGCCGAGCCGGGCGCGACGTTCGACGAGGTACGGCGTCGCATACCCAATACCGAAGTTCCACAGCCAGTTGCTCGCCACCGACAATGACATCGCCTTGGCACGGACGTTCAGCGGGAAGATCTCGCCGACGACGACCCACGCGATCGGCCCCACGTGCACGCGAACGCAGCGATGTAGATGCACACGAGCGCGACGAGCGCCTTCTGACCCGACTGGTCGCTGACCGAGATCGTGACGCCGATGATCGCGACGAGGAACTCGCAGATGCACATGACGACAGCACCCCAGATGAGCAGGGGACGACGGCCAAAGCGCTCGATGCCCCACATGCCGGGGAGGGTCATGAAGACGTTGACGATGTTGGTCGCGACCTGGGTCAGGAAGGGGTCGCTGATGCCCGAGTTGGCGAAGAACGCGGTACCGTCTGCGGGTAGTGTCAGATTATGACAATCCAAAGATAGAGTGGATGGGCTTACAGTAGAAGATGAAGTTGATACCGGTGAGCTGCTGCCACGCCTGGATGAAGATACCGGAGAGGGTACGGAGGGCGATCTTGTTGTGGCTGGGCTTGAAGCAGTCCGCGTACGAAGACTCGCCGAGCTCCTGCTCCTCGCGGAGGTTGGCGCGGATGTCGTTGAGCTCGACCTCGATCTCGGGATCGGTGGGGGAGAGCGACGTGAGGCGGGAGAGGGCCTTGGCGGCGGCCTCGTCACGGCCCTTCTTGATCAGGAAACGGGGCGACTGCAGAAATTGTTAGACTGGTCCCTGCAGCAGTTCGGACCGAACGGAGCTTACCTCGGGCAGGTAGAGCATGCCGACGGTCAGGATGAAGGCCCAGATGAGCTGGATGCCGGTGGGGATCCGCCATGCCGAGTGGTCGTCGCGGTCCTTGGTGGCGTTGTTGATGACGGACGCGAGCAGGAGGCCGATGGTGATCGCCCACTGGTAGCCGGAGACGACGGCACCGCGGATCCACTTGGGCGAGCACTCGGACTGGTACATGGGGATGAGGATGGAGACGAGGCCGACGCCGAGACCGGCGAGGACACGGCCGACGATGAACGCCGCCCATTGGTGGCAGCCGGTCTGGAGCGCGACACCAGCGGCGAAGACGAGGGTGGCGAGGAAGACACCGCCGCGACGGCCGAGCGAGTCAGCGACGTACGCGCCAGCGAGCGCACCTGGGGAGAGACGCGTGGTCAGGGCCCCTGTCCTTTCAGGACGAACCATCATCAATCACTCACCAAAGAAGGTACCGGCGGAGAGGATGGAGGTGACGAGGGACTGCTGCGAGGAGGTGATGGCGTAGCCGGTCGGGTGGTTGGTGAGGTCGGTCGTGGGCGAGCCGAAGAGCCTGAGCCAGTCCTTCATGGCGGTGATGCCAGAGATAGTGCCGGTGTCGTATCCGAAGAGGATACCGGCAAAGGCAGCAAAGCTGACCATGAGGATGCCGGCGAGCTTGTTCTTGGGCGCATTCGCACCGAGGCCGGGGCCAGTTGCAGCGGGACCACCAGGCATGATGTGCTTGAATTTCCGACGAGGGGAAGAGTGGTGGGGAAGCGATGTGGGGAAGACCGCACACCGAAGCAGGGCGGGGAGGGGCAGCCTTTATAGGTTCCCCGCCCCGCGCGTGATTGAGTTGTAAAAAATAAATCAGGCAGGGATCACCCCAGACGCGTCCACATGGTTCCCCTGCCCAGTCGCCCGACCCCGTCTGATCGAATCTCCCTCCAGGCACACCAACCAAAAATGTTTTCTGCCCATCCGCCGGGGCCTCTGTCTGTCCCGCGCCCGACCCACCGAGCAGCAGCGCAGGGCCTCTGGGCGTGCGCCGTTGCGTGCATGCCCGTCGCAAGCGTGCGCTCGCACCAGCTCACGCCCCTCTCACCCAGCGGGCATCACTCGACGGAATGGCAATTGATGGCCCGTCCTGGACGCATGTGCTTTCTGCCCGTTGCGGTCGCCGCGCGTCTCGCTGCTCGGAGCTACCATCCCATCGGGCCCACCGCGATCCATCTTCCGAACCTCCCTCTCCCTCTCTCTGCGCCCAGGCGACGATCGCCCTCGATCCGCCCCTCGAATCCCCAGCTCAGCTTGCAGTGGTGTCTCGCACCCCCCTTCGCTGCTCGCCGCCCCCGCACGCCGCCCAGCGCAGCCTGCACAACCGTCGACGAGCACGTACTGGCTGTGTCGCCGGATACGTCTGCCCGGATGCAAGGGCCCAGAGCCGGCCGCGCATGCACGGCTCTCATCCGCGCGCCCGCCCGCGCACACCGTCCCATCCGCGCGCGCCGCCAGCCAGAACCTTGAGGCGGCTCTCGCCCGCCTGCACCCCCGTCGCCGTCGCCATCGCCCTGCCATCGCCGCCTCCGGACCTTGCACGCCCAGCGGGCGCAGGCTCCGATACCTCCGGCGTCTCCTGCCCGGGCGCAAAGCCCAGGCGCGATCAGGCCGGGTGCTCGGCGCCGGGGCTCCCTCCTGCGTCCGATGCCTCTTGATTTCCAGAGCCTCCCACGCCGTGCGTGAGTTCACGCTCGTATGTATCAATTAGCTTTGTGTTCCCCTCCTCGAGCTTCCTCGAGACAACTGAATGGAACATATTGATCACAGCACCGTCGATGATTCCGCTAGAAACCACACCCTCCCGCGGCTCCCGGTGCAATATATGTATAACACAAATTATAACCGTGGCGACCCCCGTCGCCGTCCCCATATTATTTTTTCTAAAAGCAATCGCGATCTCGTGCGATCGCATATTGCGCCCCCGCCAGGCACGGGCGGGCGGTCGCACGCCGGAGCATGTGCCCCTTCGCCCTTCCGCGCCCACCTTGGACCCGCCGACGAGCCCTCGACGCGTCCGTCCGCCGCGTCTCGCCCCTCGCCCCCGCCCCCGGTCGCGCTCGCAGCGCGTGCCCCCACAGGCCTAGCCTGATGGCCCACGGGGCCGTGCGCCCGCACACCTCTATTCTCCTGCCCCATCCGGCGGAGCCTAGCCATGCCTGCAAACCAGCTGCGATCGATGCGCACGGCGTTTTCGGACGACGCGGCCGTTACGCCCGCAAATACTGGGATCCGGAGGCAGGTACAAGAAATTTATTGCTGACGAGAAATGTAGCGTGCGCGGCGAGGGCGCGGTGCAGATGTTTAGCCACGGCGTGCCCCATGGGCAGAGCCCTCCAGCCGTGCCTGGCGATGGCGGGGGGCGTCGCGGTCGGGACTCAACACACCCCCAGCAAACATTTTCTTTTCCTCGAGCATGGCCATTGGATGATGACCAGGAAGGTACGGAGCGTAATATCACCAACGTATCTATCGACCCTAACAATCACTTCCCAAGCGGCCAAGCCCATTCCGCTCGCGCGCCGCGGCGGAAAGCGCGATCGTCCACGATAGTCCCTCCTCTTGTCCCGCCGTCCCCTGACTTTTTAGTGCGGTAGTGCGGTGACAATATACCCCACACCCCCGGGCGGGTGGCGCCCCCGCAGTCTGACAATAAAGCGTGCGGGCAGGTGGGGATGGCGTGTTGGGGGCCGGCTGTCTCAGTGCCCGCCGCGTTTCATGTGTTCTTTGTGGCGTGTGCGAGGAGGTGTGCGGTACGGTGCCGAAAGCAGATCAATATCGCAGGCGTACATACGTCGGTGGACTGCCGCGTTACAGACGCCTGACCGAAAAGAGAGTTAGGCTTTCGCTCGCGGCCACCATTCTAATCGCTCGCAGGGCGTCCCCGTAGCGTCCACCGCGGCCTAGACCTTATATACCCCAGCTGCAGCATCTGCGCACCGTGCAGCTTCTTCGAGCCGTGCTGCGCGGGCGAACGCAGCCCGCCATCTCCTCGCCGCATCCCGCCATCCGAGCGAGCTGGCAGCGCAACAGGCCCGCCGGACACCTTCTCTGTACTTGCACCATGCGTAACAGCGCCTCCGTGTCGTTCATCCTGTTCCCTCGTATGCATCGCCTCCCTTCCCTCGTCCACTGAAGGTACTGAATAGCGAAGCCCGGAAGCCGACTTGCAGGGATGGAAGAAGCCCGCCGCGCTTCTGGCGCCCGCAGAAGCTTAATGGGAGATGCTTGCGAAGCCCGCCGTGGGTGTCTTCGCGCACCCACGGCGGCATGACGCGCGGGCTTCGCGAGGCTTCGCGAAGCGCACGCGTCGAACCCCACTATGACGCGCCGACGCGCCGTTGCCTTTCGCGGCACCGCGCATCCTGCGCTGTGGCCCTTCGGTGTTCTTCTGTGTTTCGCCCTCATAGATCCCCAGAGATCGCGAACAAGCTGGTGATTTGCCATACTGGGCGTTGCGTGGCTGCGAACGCGGCGGATGTGCGAATGCAGTTGGGCGATCAAACTCTGCAATTGGGCTGCGGTCAGGTGCCTCCGGGTGCGCCCCTGCGAGGTGATACGCTTTGATATGGGTTCTTTATAGAGGTTAGATGACGGGGCACCACGGTGGGCTTTGCACGCCCAGCGAGATGTGGCGTGCGTGAGAGGGCCCGCGCGCAGAAGATGGCATCTGTCGCTTTGCGCCAGCCCTCGTGCAAGCAATTGGCAACGGGCGGGCGAGAGACGACGCGGGGAATGCAGGCTTCGTGATTTCATAGCGGCCCAGCTGGCGATGGGCCATCGCCCTGTGATTGTGCTGAATGACAGGCATGAAGAGCTTGTCACGGCGAAGGTGGCTATATCTGCTACGCGCGGACGGGGAATTGGCAACGGTGTGCGGTATGCCCCATCTTCGTGATTGTGCAGGCTCAGAATGCGACAGCAGGCTATCTGGCGTTCTCTCCAATCTCTCCACTCGACGGGCACGTAACGTACGTACAGGACGCTGCTTTGCAAGGATAGACACCGGCGTCGCGACGCGCCCTTCCATCACCCCAAGCTTATTGCGGCGTCCCTCCCGCGCCGCCGCGTCAGCCAACGCACCATCGCGCTGCTTATTGTCCAACCCCTCCCGGCTCCCGACGACGCCGTGACGCAGCGTGGGTGACTGTGCATGTCGCACAGAAATTAGAACCACAGACATTAGAACCACGCACCGAGCGCGGATCCGGCCGCGGACGCTTTACCGACGGACGCCACGGTGCCTGTCCTCAGTGTCTTGCTCGGACATACCGCCCGAAGCGGCGTGCGGTAGCGTATGCTTGGCGCGCACCTGCAGCGTTTGCGTGGGATCTGGGGGGGATCGTGCGGGGGCGTGGGCAGGAATGGGAAGGAGGTAGGTGGGTGAGCTGTGTGGCTCGGGGATCGCTGATCGTAAGCACTCACGCGACCTCACGCGACAGGGCGTGCCTTGCGCCCGGGTCTTGCGCTCTGCTTAGCACACAGGCTGTGGTTTCCTCTCGTACCTCTTCCTCCCCAAACATCCCAGACAACACCCAATTTCCAGATCACGAACGAATCGTCTTGGTCAAAGCAGGCGCACCAGCACCCAAACGCGTTGGCACACCGTGACCGTCCAGACAAACATACCACTCTTCGTTCCCCTATCCATTTCTCTCCGAGCCTCAAGAACGATTTAACCTTCCCGCGACCGCCGCCCCGCCATCACTGTCTCATAACCTCAGACCCCGACCCGCAGCCCTCGCCCGCTGATGGAACCTTCCGTGCCCTCCGCGCGCGGCCAATCGCCCCCGCCGCCCGTGGGGGCCCCAGACGCAGCCCACGCGGGGCGGCACAGCGCGCCCGGGCGCAACCCGCGCACGTCGCGGTCTGATTCGTCGATCGGCCTGGCCACGCGTCAGGACTCAGGCCTCAGGGCGTGGCAGGATGGGGTGCGGCGGGCGGGCCTGCCGCATGCGGAGGCGCGCCCTGCTTTCGCGGCGCCCCCGCCCGATATGGCAGGTGTCCGCGCAGCCGGCATCCATCGACGCAAACGGCTCGAGAAGCTCGCCGGGGCCGTAGTGGCTTTGCGCCAAGTCGGCATCCTGCCCAACAGCCCAGGGTGCTTGCTTGGTGGCTGCACGAAGAAATCCAAGCGCGTCGTTCGAGAAAGAGGTATTTTCCTGCGAGGGACGGTCGGCGGGCGCGGTGAGTGATGACGCGGGGGCATCCGCGTGGGCGCATGCGGGGAAGTGACACAGACGCGTTCTGGCGTCGCACGGTGTCGTGCGCGGCCGCTCGCGGCGGCGGGTTGGCGACGCTGCGCGCGGGCGTCGGTCCGTGCTGCAAGACAGAAGGGTCGCTGCCGCTGACGTCGCCGCTGCATCATCCCGTGCGCACACACGCCGTTCGTCGCTGATGGCTATCGTCACTGATGTTGAGGCCGGCGGCGACGCCTGCAGCCGGCGCGTTCGTGAGGTGCGTGTGAACGTGCTCTGTGCTGAACCTAATTGTAATGAGACAGCACGATTTGATAATGACAGTGAAATCTTTTGAGGATGTACAGAGCTTGACGTGGCGTGCGAGGGGAACCACAAAGAATGAGTGGATATGCCAACCTTGGTTGACTGACGTTGATTGAAAGAGACCGTCGCGAAGGGCTTTGCATAGATGGTGATCCTGTCTATCCGACTGCCTTCGAGGGAAAATGGATAGAACCATGCGAGCACACGACTCAGTAGTTCCAACACATCTTACAGACAGGGACCCTGCCGTGATATGCACGGAGATAGCTGCAAACGCCACTCAACGAACCAATAGCTCAAACAAAGCCTGACTTGTGCGTGAGAGCCTCCCGGATCCCTTCGCAGTATCGCAAGGTATACCTCCTTCGGTACGACCTTGCGTCAGTACCGCCGTGACAACTAACTGCCGCGTCTATGACCAAGAACGTCCTCGCTTAGGCGAGCCGCGGCAGCCCCGCGCCGTGCTCGCCAAACTGCAAGAAGCGAAGCCGCCGCGCCCCACCGACGCCTTCGTGGCGTCGCGCACGCGCCGGCGAGGCACGCGGCGCCGCCCCGCGCCACCACGCCCCTGGAATCGGAACCCGTCCGCGCAGGCCTTGTGTGTCCACGCCCGATGCGCCATGCACACACCACCTCCCGCGGGGCGATATCGCACACCAGCGCGAGGCCCGCGACGGCCCCACGCGAGGAGGCCTCTCGACGGGAACCTGGCGCCGTGGACACACCGCCGGGGATCTGTTCGGCTTTTTCTCGTCGAGGAGGGTGCGGGGACGGGGGACCGACAGGGGCCTGCTGATCGCACGGGCGGCGCGACGGGGACCCACAACTGGCCCGGATCATCGACGCGGGGGACGACGAGGCGAGGGCGACCTTGTTCCCCGGTCGCACGAGCTTGCTAGGTAACCGAGAAGCGTAGACATACACATCATGTTGGCGGAAATTGACCGTTCGCCAAGCCCGCCACCCCGCGACATTGTCGGACAAACACACTGGCATTCATATAAAAATACACGGAGAGAGTCCTTGTGGCGCACGTACTATACAACAACCCCCCTGATTTTGTTTCCATCCGCGGTCCGCCGCCTCCGTCCAGCCCTCGCCGCCCCAGGGCCTCACGCGTGCGTCCCGAGCAGGCCCTCGAGGATCGCCTTCACGCCCCACGCGCCGGGGTCGGGGACCTGCTCCTCCCTGAGGCGGTCGCCCTCGACGTACGCGCTCCGGCCCGCCTTCGCCGCGAGGTCCCGCGTCTGGAGCGCCGCCGCGCCGGCCGCGCGCACCGCGCCCGCAAAGTCCTGCCCCGGCGCCGCGAGCGACTCGACGAAGGCCTGCAGCGGGTCGACGAGCGTGCGCGACGGAGGGCGTGCGCGTGTGTACGCATACAAGCCCGTGAGCGCCTTGGTGAGCGCGCCGGCCCAGAGCGCGGCGCTGAGGGGTGTGGTGCCTGCGGGCGCGGTGGCCTGCAGGCCCTGGGCGAGGGCAGAGAAGAAGATGCTGGCGCGACGTGAGCACGGAGATAGGGTTGTTGGTGAAGGCGGACTTACGAGTAGATGGCGCCGCTGGTCCCGCCCATCTGCTCCTCGGCGACCTTGGAGATGGCGACCATCGACGCGACGACGTTGTCCGGCGTGATCTTGCCGCTCTTCAGGTCGGCCAGGACAGCTATCGGATACACAGTCAGCAGCTGTCGCACCGAAAGTCATGGCTGGATCGACTCACATTCTGCACCCGTCTTCAGCGTGAGGCCGCAGTCGCCGTCGCCCGCGATGTTGTCCATCCTCGTGATCTCGGGCTCCTCCTTGATGAGCGCGTCGCAGGCGCGCCGGATAGCGTCCGTGAACGCCTGGGGATCCGCGGCGGTGAGGCGTCCGCCTTCGTCGCCGACGGCGGCCGACGCAGAAGCGGCTAGCGGGGCGATGATGTGGCCACGGGGGCAGCGCCGACAGTCCACTTCCATCCGGGGACAGCGGCGGGTTCGTCCAGAGCGACAGCAGCAGAGACGCATCCGGGGCGTTGGCCTCACCTTGCGCGGGCAGCAGCAACAGCGTCAGCGAGAAGCCAGGCATGTTCAAGCTCGTCTGCACAAAGCGGGTGAGCACAACATCATCAGTAGACACAACATGCAGACCGTACCATGAAGGTGCCCGAGATGACCCGCTCGACCGCGACGCCGCGCGCCGCGAGGTCCTTCCGCGCCTCCGCGACGACGGCGCCCCATCTCCAGTTCGCTCGTGCCGCCGAGGTTGTTCACGAGCAGCACGACGCGGTCTCCCTTCCCTGTGAACGGCACGAACGAGCGGTCCGGGTCCGCCGTCGACACGAGGTTCTCGATGAGCTCCGGAATAAGGGTGCTGAGGGCGGGACAGGCGAGAGGCGGCGCGCGCCGGGCTCGTTGTGGATGCCCATGCCGATCTCGATCTCCGCCGCGCCGAGGTGCGACGCGCCCGCCGCGGTGCCCGGGACGTGGCAGTGCTCGAGCCCGACGCCGATCGTCGCGAGCCGCGTCGCGAGGTACTCGGCGGTGGTGTGCACCGCGCTCAGAGGGGCGCCACGCCGCGCGAGTGCGCCGACGATCTTGTAGACGAGGACGGTGCCGGCGAGGCCTCTGGTCCCAAGTGTGAGTTTGGGCTGTGGAGGATGAACGGAGCGGAGCGTACCTCCTGCCGACGATTTTGCCTTGGCTTCTTCCGACGGCGACGTCGTCGCCAATGATGACGAACTTGACGCGGTCGGCCTTGCTGGGGTGCAGAGCAGCGTACTGTTCTTTAGCCAAGCCAAAGTTCAAGATATCGCCGGTGTAATTCCTGTGATAGACTTCATGAGTGTTTGCACAGTGGTTTCGGTACCATCGAACTTACTTCACTATAATCACCGTTCTACAATGATAATATGAGTAAAGTAGGCTTTTATACACGCATACACTCACCCTGCGTCGCTCTCCACGAGGTCGATACCTCGTCGGACCTGAGCTGGGTTTGGCGAAGCAAATACCGCTCCGCACACAGCAGCGGACAGCATGCCATCGCCAACATACCCTGCATGAGCGGGCTCGTGTCCGGACCCGCCGCCGCAAATGATCGCTACCTTCGAGCGATCGTGCTCCGAGTTGTAGAGAACTGCATAGTATCTTCAGCCGGATGCGCACACGCCAGTCGTGGCGGTCAACGAACCTTTGTTTGTAGTATCAAGGCCTAGCTTTGGGTTCAATGCGCAGAGCCCCTGTAACGACTCTACGACCAGAGTCTCGGCTTTGTTGAGGAAATGCTTTGCTGATCATGCCCGCATCAGTAAGTGAGCTTGGCCTAAACATTGGCAAGAAAGCATCGCTTACATTGGGTAGACATGTCAAAGGTGAGAGTGGGGGAAAGGGGTAGAGCTCCGAGGTCTAGGTGCGTGTAATCGAGAGGATTTTAAGGACGAGTAAGTATGATCGAGTAGCTCTAGGGGTTCCGTAGCTGATCAGAGGGTTGGCCTTCTGACTTGCCGTGCCTAATTGAAGTGCAGTGGGTTCCGCACATTCCGCATCGGCTGCTCTGTTATAGCTTTCCAGCTCTCCCACAGCGACGACATCTCGACTCTCATGTTGAGTGTTGCGCGAAGAACCCTGTCTGCCTTGCCCATGCCGAAGCTGCACGTGAGGCCAGGGCTCTTCAGGACTTCGTCTAGACGCAGAGCGCTGAGAGCGGTGCGGTGGATTGGCGGCTTAATGAATGGCATTGTCGGACGAGGCGTAGGGGAGACCACCGGGACCGTCTGGCCCTCGAGCGAATCGGAGGAAGAGTGCTAGCCTGGCCACATGCCCGTCGGAGGTGCCTGGCTGCGGGTGGTGGGTCCGTAGCTATAGCCTCCATAGTAGGGCTGCATCCAAGAGCTCAGGAGCCAGTGTTTTTGTCTGCGTAAATATGGGGCCATTTGTGTCCGATTGTACAAGTCCTTGGCGTAGAACATGAAGACGGCGACCTCACAAATGCTTGAGATTTTGCGCGGGTATGTTCGCGTTTGAGTGGAAGCCACGCGAGGCCGGCCACCTGCTACTTACCGCTTTGTATTGGGAGTAACAAAGGCGAACAAACGGAATGAGACACCGACTAGACCAAGTAAGCGGCCTTGTATGCCGCCCATGATAATCGCGTACAATCTTCTGCTTCTGCCTACAATTTCGCTGCTTCACCACTTACGCATGCTATGCTGAATCCCTCGCCCGCAACCTCACCCTCATTGACGTCCTCGGAGCCCAACAACAGTCGCAAACGTTTACGCTCACATTCCTTGGAATCGGACGCATCCTCCTCCTCACCAAAACGCTCCATGTCACAGGATCCCAACCTCGACCCGCATGGCAGGCCCCATCTCACCACCGACCTACCTACGCCGCCCGCGGAGGATATCGTTCTAGATGCTGATACCGACGCGCGTATGGCAGACCAGGACGAGGCACCCGCCGCCTCAGACGCTACTGGCCCCGCTGAGGTTGCTGTGGCCACCCCCGCACACTCACTCCCAAGGACAGGTATGACAGGATATTGAGCCTGTCCAAACGGGACATGGTCCCCGGCGAGACGTGGTATGTCATCTCCCGTCCGAAGTGGTGGCGACGCTGGGAGAGGGCGTGCACGGGGAAGGCGGACAAGGAGGGCCCCGCCGTCGACGAAAAGGACATCGGTCCGGTGGACAACTCGAACCTCGTGGACATGCGCAACCACCTCGTCTCGCGGTCAGTAGTCGAGGGCGTGGACGTTCACTTTGTGCCCCAGGAAGCATGGGACCTGCTTGTCGAATGGTACGTCTGTGTTTTGGACGGGGTGGCGCGTGTGGCCATAAATTGACATTGCGTATAGGTACGGTGTACCAGCCGCACCTATCCCTCGACAGGTGATCACGCGTGGTCAAGCGCAACAAAAGACCCTGGAGCTGTACCCCCACGGTTCTACGCCTACATCCTCACCACGAACGGATCCCCAAGCGGCGTCACGCCCAACCCGCCTGCGGAAATCGTCGTCTCCGAAACGGACAAGATAGGCGATGTGCGCAAAGCGCTCTTCGACGCTGTCTTCCCCGACGGCGGGAGCGACGAGTTCCGGATATGGGAGCTTCACGGAGACGGCCGCGTGGGGTTCACGCGATGGGTGTCGCTGCGCGACTTCCCTCTCGCGGGACGACCGCAAGGAGGTCCAGGACGGAGACACGATCGTCGCAGAGTCGGGCTACGAAAGCAAGGACGCCTTCTTGGTCGAGGTGCGCGAGCACGGCAAGTGGGTGTACGACCCGAGTGCCGTCTCCGAGCCGAGTGCTTCACAGCAGACAGAGCCTGCGGACGACACGCCTGGACCGTTGTTCCAGTCTGGCAGTGACTTCTTCTCCAAGATGCAAAGCAAAGTCACCCCACCGGTTTCGAAGGCTGTCGTGACACGGGACCCGCGCCCGGTCCCGAGAGCACCCTCCATTAACCCTGGCACCCTTGGCTTGGGCAACATGTGAGTGGAATTCTCGTGCTTTCATAGCGTTAACGACTGAACTGCTCCTGAAGGGGGAACACCTGCTTCATGAACTCGGCCATTCAGTGTTTAGTCCACACACCGGAACTAGCCGCGTACTTCTTGAGTACGTGTATAGCCCAGATTTATGGTATCGCAACTAACTATCCACTCAGCCGGTGTATTTGAGAAGGAACTGAATCCCGACAACCCTCTTGGCATGCACGGTGCCATCGCGAACGCGTTCGGCGCTCTACTGAAGAGGATATGGGCCCCAACGTCCTCATCAACGTCGTATTCCCCTCGCGAGTTCAAGTCTGTACTCGCGAAGTTCGCACCACAGTTCAGCGGGTACCAACAGCACGACTCCCAGGAGTTGGTTGCCTTCTTGCTGGATGGGCTTCACGAAGATCTCAACCGGATTCTCAAGAAGCCGTACGTAGAGAAGCCTGACTGGGAGGGTGGTGGCGCCAAGGAGCTCTTGGCCCTCGCGAAGACGTCGTGGGATGGCTATCTGCAGAGGAACGACAGTGTGATCGTCGACCTTTTCCAAGGACAGTACCAGAGTACGTTGGTATGCCCTGAATGTAACAAGGCCAGTCCACTTTTGCTTGGCGCGTCGCCGGCATTGTCCTGACGGTCTAGTTAACAGGTTTCGATCACGTTTGATCCCTTCATGTATCTGACGCTACCTCTACCGGTCAAAAGAAGTGGAAGCACGTAGTACACTATATCCCGTGGAACCCAAACGACCCACACATGAAGGTGCGCTTCTCCAAGTCTCAGTAGATCACTGGCTTACCCAATGTGCATAGGTTGCAGTCGAAATCAACCGTGACTCCACTTTCAAAGATGTGCGAGCATTGCTGGGTCGATGGATGGAGGCGGATCCCGACGCAGTAAGGTTTTGCATTAGCCGACTGAGCAGCGTATCTCACGTCTTCTTAGCTGCTCACGGTCGAAATCTTCAACAGCCGTTTCTACAAGAACTTGGACGACAACATCCTCGTCAGCGACATGGGTGAATCGGATATCATCGTGTGCTTCGAGCTGCCTTACAAATCGCCACAGAGTCGATCATACAAGAAGGAGCCGGACGGCCCAACGTTTGTGCCTGTGTTCTTATGCGACGTGCCTTCACGCCAGTCGTCGTACGGCAATGCCCAGACCAGTTACTTCGGGTGGCCCTTCCTGATCGTCCTCGAGCATGGGCAAGTCATGACCACAGGAGCTATCAACGACATCATCGCTGAACGGTTAGAGCGATGGACAACGCAAAGTCGAGACCTCTGGACATGGGAGCCAAATCCGGTGTCAACGCCCATGGAGGAAGTCCCTATTCCAATACCTACGGGCTCTGCGTTGGAGGCCGTCACGGAGATCCAAGAGAACGGCGATATCGTGACCGTTCACGAGATTGCACCAGAAGAGGAAGGTGATATCGTCGACCAGAAGAGCGCCGTTATCCACGAGGGGTACGAAGACATGGACACCGAGGACGATGCGCCAATAAAGGTGGCCTACAAGCGCGATCTATTTAGCATATCAGTCTACTCCGGGTCAGCCCAGTACGGCATAGGCTACGGCAACTCGAAGACCGAATCGCTCGATCGGCGTATCCAGGAAGCCGAGAAAGACGGCAAGCCTATCCTTCACGAAAACGAGGCACTTCTTATTCAGTTCGACGAGAACATGAAGGCGTACTATTTTGGAGTGCCCAAGATCTATGAGCACTCTACATGGATGACCTGGGAGGAGTTTGTTCATCCCGAGGTGAAAGCCTCCCGCGAGGCTGCGGCGCAGAAGCAAACGCGCGGCATCAGCCTGCAGGACTGCCTGGACGAGTTCACGAAAGAGGAGCAGCTCGGCGAGGACGACCTGTGGTATTGCCCGCAGTGCAAGAAGCACCAGCAGGCGACGAAGCGCTTCGATCTCTGGAGCGTGCCCGACGTGCTGGTCGTCCACCTGAAGCGGTTCAGCAACAGCCGGATTCTGAGAGACAAGATCGACACGTTCGTCGACTTCCCGATGTCAGGCCTTGATCTCACCGAAATGGCCGGGCAGCGGAAAGTCGCGAGGAGCTTGGCGGAAGCGGGCGAGGACCTCGATGCGCTCGGACTACATGATACCGAGGAGCCACTGCTTTACGATCTCTTCGCTGTGGATGAGCATCTTGGTGGCTTGGGCGGTGGTCACTACCGTGCGTACGCTCTCAACCACATAGATGAGAAGTGGTATCACTTCGATGATTCCTACGTCACGCCGGCTCGGCCTGAAGCCGCTGTGGTAAGCAACGTCCTTCTGCTAGTCCGTTACGTTTGCTAATGGCTGGGATATCAGAACCCAAATGCGTATTTGCTATTCTACAGGCGGCGGACGTCTCGACCACTGGGCGGTAAGACCCACGAAATTATCGAGGAAGCAAGAGCGTCGGTGGAACAGTCGCCGGAGCAGGCCGACGCCGTTCGCGACACCAAAATGGAGGACAATCAGCTGCCCACTCCTCCTGCTGAAGACGACGAGATACCTGGACCTAGGCTACCCGGGTTCACATCTCTCTTAAAGTCGAAGCAAGATTGGCGGCCTGTGACTTCGGAGTGGGATAACTCAACAACATCTCCGGCGTCGACACCTCCGCCATTGGATGAGCTCGACCCACCCTCGTTTGAAGACGCACAGCTGGATCCTGTCCTTCCGTACACGAGCTTGACTCCCTTGGACCTCTCCTCCCACCAATACGAGTTCCCAGATCCTGCCTCCCGCGGGTCCCCGTCCTCTGTCCGAGCCGAGTTCGACCAGGATCAAGACTCCGACGTGGACCTGGATGTGGACGTGTCGAGCAATGCTTCGGGCTCGAACGGCTACCCTGGTGTCGGTGGATTTCAGGTAGAGGAGCCTATCCCGGGCCTCGCACCCAGCCACGACCAACACGAGCCTGACGGCGAGAGTGCCCCGGTGAACCCTCATGTAGTTTAGATTCTTGTAGAATACGAAGGAACGTACCACGTAATGGCCTGTAGAGTAGAGCTGCTGTATTATCGGACATCATTACAACTGAATGCCAGTCTGTACGTTTATTGCAACCTGGTATCGCATTGCTTAAGCTTGAACTTGACCAGCCCGCGAGTCCGTACCGTGAGGTCCGTGGACCGTGACTCGCAAAGTGCCCACGGCGCTCATTGGCCGTCATGAGGAGCGGGCGCTGCCCCGGCTGTGTAATGACCACCACCTCCGGCGGCGTGAGGGCGTCCGACGATGAGCAGAGTCCCACCTGGCCTGCTCTATCTTACCATATACAACCCTACTCTGAAACCCAGTGGACCTGTGGCCGGCGACGATGAAGATGCGGAAGAGCAGGCCCATATACTGTTCTATACTGGTAGAGAGCGCGCGGTGTCCAGGGACCGAATCTTGAGACAAGTCGGGCTGGCGAAAGCTCTGGTGAACTTTACTAGGTAGGCTCTAGATGAATGATACGGTCACTAAAGTCCTAAATGGTATGAAACACAGCATGTTCAATCCCGAGGATATCTGCGAGAACACGCATTCGCAGACGAGACGGATGATCATGGTTTCTCCAGAACCAGACTTCTGGATACACGCTGTGAGTATCATCTTCAAAGCTTTGGGTTCTGCTTCACGAACAAGAGAAATGATTGAATAGACGACCCGCTAGTGTGTCGAGCTCGCCAAGTCGCCCCGACCAGTGACAATCAGAGGCAAAGGCAAAGGCTCTGCGAAGACTCCTGTTGTGAAAGAGGTCATATACGACCATCACGATGGCTCACTACACGACCTTGCGCTGCGTACACATTTGCTGCGAGGATATGAGCAGTTCAAAGTGCGTTACCACCGATTGTGTCCAGTGAATCCGGGCTGACGGCAACACCCAGCTCATACATGGGCCTTTCGCCTCAATTCTTGCCACACTTGGTCAAGAAGCTCTTGAGCTCCAGCTTGAACGGTTCTTTACCGTCTGGGCATGGCGATGGGATCTTGACGAGGATGCGGACTTCGCCGACCACCTCGGTTTGTACATTAGTCCACGTTCCATTTCTCTAGCTCATTGCAAATGACTAGGACAGGTGTCTCTGTACATCCTGATGAGAAGCTTGTGAAGCCCATTCTGAATACGACGAATCTGGACGTTGAGCTAGCCGCGCTCGACGCATTCATTTTGATTCCACCTTATGTCGTTCCCTCGACGAGCTTTATAGAGCCTGGATATCCTGATGTTCTGATCCGTCACATACTATCTCGGATACCGCCGCCACCTCCGTCTTCAGCGGACCCTGGCCCTTCCACCACCGATCAAGAGAAACCGAAGACAGACGTCGTGGTAGCGAAGGCTGTGGATGCCGGACAACTAAATCACACCATTCGCGCCACAAATCCTTTCTCGAACATGAACATGTCGATGGATATGCGGAACCTGAAGTGGATGTTCAACGGCTTAACGTTCTCGAAGAGCCCATCGGCGAAGCCTGCTGCCCCGGCAGCAGCCTCGGTAGCCGTCGCGGAACTGCCTGAACCGCCTTCGAGTGCTGTTCCCAACAACGCCCCACCTACAGAGCAGGACAACCATCTAGCAACAACGCTGGCAGTACCAGAGAGCCACGATGTTGAATTCGACGCGGAGTCATTGCAGGAGGCTATTTCCACCGACAACGACTTTGTTGCCGCTTCGACCGTGCCTTCGCCTTCTAAGCAAGAGCCTCCCTCTCTGCATGCGTCGCCCTCCAATGAACCTCGATCGCTCGCGGATGAAGCACTCAATGGCGATGGATCACACTCTGCCAGTCTTCACTCGAGTGGAGATGTGACAGAGAGCCCACTAGAACAGACACATCCCAAGTCCGTCCCGGAATCTGAACCGGAGCCACCTCTGGAGTTCTTGTCTACGACAGTGCATCTCAGTACCGTGGAAAATCTTGCGCAAACCGTGCGCCATAAAGTCTATCATGGTACAGTATGTAACTTTCGCACATCCTTACTTTTCTTCGGTGCTAACTATGCGCTTGCTGCAGCGAGGGGAATTGACGTTTGCATTCGTGTGTAAAGACAACATCACTCTGGACTTCGCCGCTATTGGGCAGGTAGCTTCACGCGTCTTGCGGGAGGTAAAAGCAGCTTTAGATGCGGAAAAGACAAAGTGCGTGCTGGTGAGACGATAGAGCTACCTAGCATCTGACTCGTTCATTAAGGGCGGCGGAGGAGACGGCCACTCCAGTCACGAAGATGTTGGAACCAAGAGACATGCATGTCATCTCGACTGGCTCCTTGACCTCAGTCTCATCCCTTGGCTTCTCCTCCAAGTCCGAGCACCTGTTCAACGGCAGGCAAATGCTGCTCAGGTACGTCTCGATCGTGCCTACCTAAAGTGCATCTCCTCATGCTTGTACGCACGCAGCGACTTCGACATGCATGAAGTGTTTTCACGTGGTCAGAACCCGCAGCACTGGCAGGTCTCCAGGCGTGGACTGGGGACCGACAGTGCTGGGAACGCTGTTCCGGGCGAGGCATTTATGGAAGTGGCGCGGAAGGAGAGCACTCTCACTGACGTTGATAACGAGTTGGCTGGTATCATCCGGCGATTTGTTGAATGAAATGTTGGGAACAGTCAGTTCAGACGAAAATTCCTTACGGTGCGCTTGCGTTCGCTCGCTAGGCTCTCTACACAAGTGTCTGGTGAGATCTGGTGCGCACGGCTCTTGTTTTTGTTTGTTTATGGCATCAGCGCCACGTCGCGCGCCTGATGGCGGTAGAAAAGTCCATGTTGAACTCGTTCACCTTCGAATATCGAGGGGAAGTGACCGGTCTGTCACCGATTGCTTGAGGCACTAGGTGTAGCTTTAGGTATAGTCAGTGACAATAATCACGATATTCTCCCAGCTCATCATAGCCTCCCTATAGGCCACGTCTCTGGGAGTCGGTAACCGTTACAACGGGGGAGGAACTGAAGCCTGGATTCGTTGCATATCCACGCTGACATGTGAGTATATACGAGAGCTTTTGGTAGGCCAACCTTCCTCACGAGGGAAATGATATGTCATCGCGTACTGTAGCCCGAAAGAGCGTGAGCAACGCATGGCGCCTGAACGTACGCTACGGAGCTCTACACGCCCCCGCGCACAGAACGCACAGCGTAGCCAACGTGAATCAGATGAAATCTACCCGATTGATCCATCGCCAACCACAGCTAAGGGCAAGCTTTACAAAAGCTCAACCAGCAGGCCTTCCCCTCGCTCCCCTACTCCTTCTACGACGACCTACTGATGTACGCGCTGTTTGTCTCATTGCGGTACAAGCTGTTCAAGTTCTTTGCATTCAAGCCAGCTCGGCAATCCATGAAGCCCGTGGAGATGAACAGGGCCCTAATTTTAGACTTGAAAGTGCATGTACACACCTTTTGGCAAACTCAGGATCAACCGTTGTCGGACCTTGTTGTTCAAGCCCGGAACATTGCTTTTAGCCTTGTTCCCCTGCTTCCCTCTGACAGACGCTTACCAAATGCTCCGAGGATTTGTAGAACAGCGAGTTTGCACAATACTACCTCTATGTTGTACTAATGCTTGACCACTAGTTTGCTGGTTCGTTATCATCTCCTTTACAGGCGTGAGAGTCCTGTGTACCTACGAGAAATGTCCTATGGGGGCTCAGAGATCCAACTCGGGGTGTTCGCTCGTCAAGATATTCCCGCCGCCTCGTGCATTCTGGAGCTCAGCTCCTCAATGTCCTCCGACTTGGTGTCTCGTAGTAAGGAGTGCAGTACATCTATCATTTCCAGCACTTCCAAGCAACGTGGCCCAACGGGCGACCGCTTGATATTGGGGCCTTTCAGGTTCGTAAATCATGACTGCAATCCAAACTGCCAGGTATGTGAGCATTCAAGCCAGAGACCAGAGTCGCTAAGCCAGGGTAGAATAGATACTTATATCCCATTCCCGACAGCCACGCTTGCACCATCATGACCATCGCGCCTATCGCCGTGGGCGAGCAAATCACCATCAGCTACACTCGACAAGGGTTTTATGATGAAGGCTGCCTTTGCCGCACTTGCAATCCGACAAACCCTCCATCGCTGCGGCCTAAGAAGCCTCATCCACAGCCTCAGAGGTACGATCCCATGTACAAGGGAAAGCGCACACATAGAGGAAGGAGGATACAGGTCGCTTCTAGAGCGGCCTTTCTCAGCACAATTTCGCAGACTTAGATTCAAGAGCTACCTTAAAGAGTCAAGGGTTAAGCGGGAAGTATACGTGGGTTGATTTGTCTGAGTAGTGTGCTCTGCTAGGAATATTGTGGTACAACTAATAAGATTTAATCACTTTCTACCTTAACAATTGCCATCTCACTCGCGGATGGCTATGCAGTGTCTGACTCCATCGCCGGAGAGGCTGGCATACGGAAGGGATTCCAACTGTCTTTCAGACAGACTCGCAAGCATAAGCTAGTAATCCCTCACATGCCACACATACCAGAAACACCAACTTTCTTACATTTTTACACTTTTGCTGAAGGTTCTAGAATATCTGAATCATAATACAGTACTAGTAGTGTGGCAAGCAGCTCCGTCTTTCTTTGCAGTGTTTAATTCAGTGACTTGCCTTATTGAGAAATTGGCCTCAGGCAAACGCCAAACAAATTCGAGTAGCCATAAGGCAACCAAAGGGTAGCTTGGCTAGATGGCTCCAGCAGCAGATCATTTCGTGGAGTCCAATTCTTTGCGAGAACCAGCTGCAGCGCCACGAAGGTATGTGACAGTGACATACCAAAACAAGGGTGTTACGTAAGTTCCCAGCGCCAAAACATGAACTGTATAGTTTATGACCGATTTGGGAGTCGCCATCACCGCCCGCCGGAAACTCTAGCCAGTCAAGCACGCCGCCGCCGCCCTCGACGACCTCAAGACCACATTCAAGATGGTGAGTACGCCGTTCATGCCCACGAACGGCCAAAATGCTGATGGTGTGCTTTATCCTCCCAGACAAAACGCACTCGCAAGGTTGGCGTTACCGGCAAGTACGGTACTGTGAGTACACGAACTTCTCATGGGACATCGGTGGAGGGGTTGGCGAGGGGGAAATGGCCATGACGACCGAACTTGATTGGACATGGCTGATATGAGATTATGGCTATAGCGTTACGGTGCTTCCCTCCGTAAGCAAGTGAAGAAGGTGCGTCTTGAAGTCCTACGAGCCATTCCCCGAGATTGACCAAGGGCTTTGCTGTTAGATGGAAATCACGCAGCACGCGCGATACACTTGCACCTTCTGCGGCAAGGCAAGTTTGACCGGCACCTGGCCATGAAGGAGCACACTTATCTTCTCGTCTCTCAGGACTCCGTGAAGCGCCAGGCGGTTGGCATCTGGAAGTGCAAGGCTTGCGCCAAGACCGTCGCGGGCGGTGCCTGGACCGTTACCACCACAGCAGCGGCGACAGTCAGGAGGTGTGTTATGCGTCACTTCGACTATACTTTCTCATAATGACGTCCATGCGACAGTACTGTCCGTCGTCTGCGCGAGTTGACCGAGGCATAGGGTGTTTCGTCAGATCGTTTCTTCATGCTTTGCTCTCGCATTTTCCTTATTGTCGTATGCATGTAAAACCACACCCTTATGGCACGCCCATACCATGCCCAAACGGAATATCCTGAGTGAATCCATTATGAACTTAGAATTCGTGCGGTCTGCGGTGTGTTGGCTCATGCTCTCGCTGTCTGGACAGAGGTGTATTATAAGGTTCTTCCATCACGGTCATGTCAAAGAATCCCCCCGGGCAATTGCGGTCAAAGGTGTTTCATTGCGACTACAGCCATACTACAAACAATGTAATATAACAATCGTACAGGCTCTTGCAATTCGCATTACATTAGGTTACTTGTGCGCATCACTAGGCGGGATCTTCTCCCTCGCCCTCTGCTTCCTCAGCGTCCTCTTCGCCTTCGGATTCCTCATCTTCGTCTTCATCGTCTTCATCGTCCGACTCGCTCTCATGGAAAGTCAGGGAGATGAACTCGTCACCTAGCTGAGCATCTTCGGCCGTGAGCACCTGTGAGCCAGCAGTAGCACGAGAATCAAGGTCAGGCGCAGAAGAACCAGCATGTTCAACCATTCGGTCGTTCGCCAAGGTGCCGTCGCTGGAGGTGGTGTCCTTGGCGGCCGGACGTGGTCTGTTCCTGTTGGCGCGGATAACGTGCGGTAGCTTGCATCTCTTAGTCGTACAGCTGCCTTTCTCAGCGAAATCGGGGCACTCGCGGACATGTTGATGTTCGCAGTCGAGGCCCTTCTCACAGTACCCGAGCACCGCAAAGTCCCGACACACGCCTTCTCGAGCACCAACCCGAACATGGGGGAACGGGCAGTTGGCTCTCGTGCATCGGCCTGCGTTCGCGAAATGCACGCACAGTGGGGTGCGCTCCGGAGTCGGGTCATGCGAGAGGGGGCAAGTCTGGGCGGTGTTGGTGCAGCTTCCCTGCAAGAATGGCCAACAAATGGCGATCTTGTCCGGGTCGTGCTTGTAGGCACACGTGAGACCTCGTGTGCATGCTCCTGTTTACACCAAAGGTGAGCGACCATACAGGATAAGACATGCGACGCACCTGTGGTCGTGAACTGGGGGCAAGGTTTGTCGACGTACTTGCGGCGACGACCTCTATCATGCGATGAATGGTAAGTAAAGCACGACTATTGGTAACAGCTACGTACCCTGGTTGAAACGGTCGGCGGGTATTGTTAAGTGTCATGTTCCGGTTGGTCGGTCGTCCACGGCGGTTAACCTTTGGCTTGTAGGGTCTTGCATTGAGAGCGGCGGCTTTGGTCCTAGCGAAGGAAGCGTTGGGCAGAGAAGGCTTGATGGCTGGAGCTTTAGGCTGCAAGCCTACGACTGCAAGGGAATTGTTAGTATTCAGGGATTATGTCCCCCAAACGCGCTAGAGAAAGTGTGAAGACATACGGTCTTTGCGAACCAACGACCGACCTGACGACTGAAAAGCCACGCCACCAATGACTACATCACGCTTCTCCACTGTGCTTGGTGGTTTAGGAGCAACTTGCGGGGGAACACTTGCGGGTCTTGAGGCGATCTTGCTGGGAGGCTTGTAGTTCGGGTTCACGTATACGTTGTTCCTGGGTCGGGCACTAGGATGGAACTCTGTCGTAGTCGGCTTCGGATTATATTCTGTAGTCTTCCGTCGATTAATAGCACCTACGAGAAAGTCAGCTTTCTGAGCATTTCTGAGTAATCTCAGCCCAAATGAACCAGTTGCTCAAGCTCGACTTCGAACAACCTCCCAGGCGAGGTGGTAGAAGCGACGAGTACTAACCTGTTAGACGTTCAATTTCTGCCTTCAAGGCTGCCGCAGATGTTGACGGGCTGTCCATGATTGTTATCGAAGGGGTAAGAAACAAGAAACGACGCCGTCGAGCGACTTACACACCGCAGACTGACTAAGCGTTACGATAACCCGCCACAGCACGCCAAATATGGAAGGTCTGCAAGTTGCAATACATTCCTCCCGAGGATGTCGGTCTCACTGGTCTGATCCTGCAGTCATAGGGTAAATGAGCCAGAAGTAGAAGTAATAAGTACGCATGTTAATTGAAGGGCCGTATATTTTTGCTACCAATTCTAGCGACGTTTATCTGTTACTCGTACAGGTTTGAAGCGTGTCACAACCACATGGCTTGCTCTTCTCCACAGGCCAGCTTTGTGAGGTTTCTCACCATCGTCCTCCGACGCTGTTGCAGTTGCGATGAGGTCGCTGGCGTCCTGATGGCCAGTACCAGGCCCAATCTCTGCGGGCTCTAGGTCATCTTGCCCAAGAGGAGTTACCTCCGAGTCAGACGAAATAGAATGTGGCTTCGGCTCCGGGAAGGAGGGAGCGTTTGCCTTCTCCTGAGCATCAGCGCCGTGGACGGATGACACCAGGTTGAGCTTCCTCATCTGTTCTTCGAGCGCATAGATACGTGCTTTCAATTCCTCAACCACTATGGCTGATAACGCGACACCGTCGCTGTCCTGGACTGGTGTCGGCTGCACAAATGCCATACCTTCGACTGAAGGCAGTCGAGAGTGAACGCTCTGCAGACAGGTTTCGAGCCGAAGGAGCTTCGCCTGCAGGTCACTGTTGACTTCTACCAGCCGCGCAATGTGAGTGTCACTGTGCAAAGACATCCGGCGGACTATATCTTCTTCCATTCTTTGCAGACGGCTATGCAGTGCGGCAATTTGACCAGCCATATCCGCCAAAGCACTGTGTGGACTGGGCCCGGTGCTGGGTTCAGTTATGGGCTGCAGAAAGTCACCAATGGGTGGCAATCTCGTCAACGGGGGGAATGCGGTACCCTGTGGTTGCATCGGAGGCGTCGCAGGACGTGAGGGCGATACCCTCAGTGACATTGGCGGCGACGCAGGGTGATGAGACTGCATCGGTAATGTTGGGGTAGTAGGCGGTAAGAAAGGTTGGAAACCAGCCGGAAGAAAGTGAGAAGGGGATGCCCGAGGCGGTGAGGATCGCTGACCAACGTCATCCAATCCAGCCGATGACACGGAGCTCAGTGTATCGCTCCTTGTCGGCACGACGTAACGCGATTCCAAACCAGTGTCCGCTGCCCAGCGAACTGTCCTGTCCGACGGAGGTTGTGTTTGCAGGGAATCCTGCCGCAACGAATCTGCTTGTACAGGCGGATGGTGCGCAACGGGCATGACGTGGGAAGGCCCACAGTTTGCGTTGCAGGCGCTCGTGGCAAGGGGACAGCATGTACGAAGCTGGGGTTGACGGGTGACCTTGTGCCCGACCCTGCGTGCAAAGTATCCAGTGAATTGTTACGAGTTGCGATGGCTCCAAACATTGGCGGCGAGACGGGCAAGGGGACTTGCCAAGGACTTAGTGCAGTCATCGGTGGGCCAGCGGGGAAACCGACCATATGTGTGGGTGGAGGCGAAGGTCGCTGCAGCCACTCCATGAAGTTGAATGGGTCCCCAGTAAATTCATAATCGTCGGGCATTGCGCTTTCTGGGGGCTCTACGAGCATCGACATGGGAGACTCCACTCGTGTGGAACCCAAGGGCTTTGTCGGCGAAGGGAGAGGCATGTCATGACCGCGGGGCCGGGTCGAGACAACAAGCACCAAATCGTGAGACCAATGATGTTTGCTCTGGCCAGCGGTGGTGGCTGAGCCACCTGTGTCCAGAAGGCTGACGCCTTCGAGATCAGTCGCCATGCCAGTGTTTGGATCGTCAGAGTTTGACTGCCGGCGCTTCCAGACATCTTCTAGAACCAATACATTTATCTGCTTTTCTTGCGCCAAGTTGCAATCCTGGCATATGTATGTTCTCTCTGCTGATGAATGGTCTATGATACTTCTTTTGTATGTGTCAGGAATGGCACTCACCCAGCTTGCAACCCAAGCAAAACCAGAAAGGAAGTTTGACAGGGTAGCCGCATAAACCGCAGCTCGGGAAAAGGCCGCTCCCAATTCCGTAAAAAGCGCCGCTTATTGATGAAGTATCCTCTAAGACGTGGCGGTCATCTTGATCTTCGACTCGAGCATGGACTTGGGCCTGCATATGTGCTTCTTTCCGGGCATCCCAGAATACCATGCTATCCCTTTTGTTGTGGGTGAAGCGTCGAAGCTGCAAAAATGCATGATATTTGGATTCGCACAGCGCAGCAGCGCAATCCAGGCGGAGGTCCTCGAAGAGGCACTTGGCGCAGCAGTCCGTGGTCTTACCATGCTTCAAGTGACCCGTTTCTTCGCGGCAATCGAGGCATAGCAACCTGGTCATATTGATTGTCCGCTTTTTGCATTTGTCGCACATGACAGGCCTATAAACATCCCCACTCAGCTTCGAAAAATGGGCGAGCAGTTGTGCTCACGTATGAATGATTTGTCTGCGAACGATATGATCAACAACGGAGCAGACGAATATCTTCTTCTCCAAGGGACAGGTCGAGTTAAGCTGGTGAATCGCTTTCATAGACATGGCTCGCAAAGGCCTGAGACTTCCTCGACGTCGAGCTCCTCGAGTACCGGGTTGAACAATATCTTCAAATGAGTCATCACCACGTGCCGCTTTCGAGACAGCCTCCTCAGCCATCCGCAGGAATGTGTGGTCAGAGTCGCTCTCTGGTGCCATGACGCCCTGCTCGACACAGAGTTGGACAAACGCGTGCAATTCGTTATTGGGGTTGGTGACAAGGTCTTGGACGCTTTTGCGGGTCCACGAGGGTTCTGAGAGGCTAGGGGTCGGCGGGAGAACTGCGACAGCAGGCGTCTCCGACGTCACGAACATCAATACCGAAGACTCTTGCACGTTGCTTTGTGCGTATGTCGATTCGCCCAAGTCTTCGTACAGATAGACATAACGATACTTATAACACCAAGTCAATATACGGGAATGCATCTGACACAGTCACTCACCAATCCGTAAGAAAAAGAGACCAAATGCTTTCGAATATCAGTGTCGTCGTCGGTGTCAAGCATAACTGTCGCTCTTGATGAGATCCAAGTCAACGATCGCATGCGGACTGCATAACTTACCTTTCATTGCATCAACGCGACGATAGCTCGATCGCAACAACGTCCAGAACGATTGCCGTAAACCATACACCTGTCCTCGCTGCAGCGGGATCTGTGCCGAGTCTTCGACCATGGCCAAGCAACGCTCGAGCAATAAGTACAAGAGAGGAAGAATGCACTGTTATAGCTTTAGCTTACGAAGGATATCCAGACAACAATGAAGTACCTGATCCATCTGTTTATTCCCTATCACCAAGCTGAGTGTGTTAGGTGCATCGAGTTCAAAAGCAATATTTTGCAGACTGCTCTTGAGGTCCTCCTCGTCGGCCATCTTCAAGTCTTGATATTTCCTGAAGAGCGCTTGGAGACCTTCATCCCATATCACTTCCTCCACGACGTCATGGATGCCAGACAGAAGGCAGTCGCAGGAGTAGAAGACACCCTCCCCATTAGCTTCTGAATATATGCGCGGTTCACCGGCAGTACATCGGCTACTGTTTCTCGCAGCGTGTTGAGGACCTTCTTGATGCGATTGTAGTAATGCTTCATTACGAGCTTAGTGCCTGCATTGCCAAGAAAGCAGTAAGACAACGTAGAAATTGATGAGCGAGAATGACAACGCGGTCGTACCTATTGTCCAATATGTTAACCAATGTGCAAGGCTAACAAATATATTGAATATAACGGCACTGTAGAATCGAAAGACCAACGAACCTCCAGTTAGTCGGGCGAACTGCTGAGAAGCTGTTCAATTCCGCGACAGTGACGTAGCCGGACGCATCAACATCTATAGCGTCGAGCAGCCTTTGCTTCACGCTGGGATTGAGATAACTCGATGTCCAGCCGTCTTGAATAACCCATGGCGATGGGGAGAACGACGGCTGTGCCCAGTTGCTCTGTGACGAACTGCCGTTTGGCGACAAGCACCGTTCTGAAGCGAACTTGAGTATCCCGGTGATCACTTTCTCCGCCTTGACACGTCCCTTTTCCCGCCATCCCTAGATGACGATGATTCTGCTCTCAGTGTGCTGGTCAGATATCACGAGTGGCAGCGTACCATTTCCAGCCAAAACTCACGCAGCTCCTGGATGTCCGATGACCACCATACGTAAGTCTTCAAACGAGCTACTGCTATAATGCTCTGCTTACCGGATCGTTTATTTGTGGTCTTCGATCTCCACCTACGGCTTCCCGGTTCAACCGAAATGTCTCCACCAAATCATTCTGCAGCCGGTCCATGAGCAGCTTGAACTTTTTCTCGAACGTGTCCTGGGAGTCGCGGAGCGCCGCCGTCACGGTGAGTTGCAGATCGTCTCCGACCTGATCATGAAGGCTTATAACTCGTGAAATTAGCCTGTCTTCCCTGTCCGCCCCGATGGCTTCACTCCGCACGTCGAGCTCCTGACGCAGGCTTTCGTCCTTCCACACCTTCTCGGCGCCTCCATTCTTGTCAATCCACTCCAATAGCTTGCGCTCTTCAGGCGACCGCAGCGTGGCAAATTCTACTAGCATGGTGGTGACCTTCCCATCAACCCTGGCCAGCGTAACGTTCGTCTTCTTCGCCTCAAGGCTAGATAGCAACACGAGATCCTTGTGCAGCTCTTCTTTGTGATTGGCAAATGCCTGCGCGAAATCTGTCAAGGTCGCCTCCCACTGAAAACTGGTCAAGACCCTCACTGCATGCTCCGGATAAGTACAAGTTCAAATGAGAAGCTGGGATGACATTACACAGCAGGGGCTTGTTTTGGAAGCCATCGCATCTCCCCGCACATCTCTTGATATCGTCGGCGATAGACTTCATCCGGAAGGACAGACGGTTCTCAATACTTTCTTCGTGCGCAGCATTGCTTTTCGAGATGTGCCGCAGCCTAACATGTCGGTGAGCAATGAGCATCACACATGATTGCATGACGAACGCGGGCTCACATGCTCACTGTAGACATCATGCTGCACATCTCAGCGTGCAACGCCAGCACCCGTCTGTCGTTTTCGCGCCGCGTCATCTCCAGGTTGATCGCTGTCTTAAACGCCAGGGCCGCCACTGTGACGCGCACAGTCAAGCACCGTACACACGCACGCCGAGAGGGAAATCGTACCGGCGATAAATGGATGTATCTTTGACACTTCGTCCAGGATGTTCATCAAGGGGACACAGTTTGCCTTCACATTGTCCACACCGAAGACGAAGACCTGCTCAAGAGGTGTCGAGTTTGTCCCGTCGTCAAGGACTTCGTTTGCGTCGTCTGCGGCGGTCTTCGTTCTCTCAACTAAGAACAGTCAACACATTGCGACATATCGAAACGACTAATCACTGACCTGCATCTTCCGTACGGGACGACCGCGAGGAAGGTAAATGAGATCCCAAAGTATACAATGCCCCGCCGGCCTCGTTGAGGTGCTGAGACATATCGTCGGTTTCTCCGTCACCGTTCATGATAACCAGATTCTCGGAGAATGCGGGAACGGGGAGGAAAGGAAGTTGAGATGCGAAGGGATGGAGAGCCGTGGTGGGTTGGTAGAGTCCTGTCCAGCCACGGCCCGGGGACGCGCAGCCGGGAAAACTAGGACATGAAGTCCATGCATCCAAGGATTGACAGTTTTCCGTGCCTCTGTGAGGCTCTGTCATGTAACTTCTCGTATCACAGATGGTGATGAGCGCCATGTTGATGTCCTGTGATCGTCTTGAACCGGTTCTGATGTGCCTGGCATGACCGAAAGTGATGCTATAAGAAAGCGTGTTGTAAGCAAGGTATTTCTGAAACGGGTGGTGCGCATGAAAGTATCAGAGACCAACTTCTCAACGAAATTGGCGAATACTGACCTATGATATATACTGAACCCCTAAAGCTCCAACAAGCCTTAAACCACTGACCAGTAGAAGCTAAACAACCATCTCGTTTGTTGAAGTGGGCTTGCTATAGAGGACAGTATTTCACTGACTGTGCGACATTGAACGATACATCGATTGAAATTCATCGAAGGAGACCGGGGCGGAAGTGTCTAAAAACAATTATCTGTTGTCTGCGGGATGTCTCCGGGTGGATGACGCTGTCCATGTGATCTCAAGCTCGTTCAAGTTGCAGTTGTCCAAGAATTTTCAACAGCAAACAACCACATAAGAGATCCCTGCAGTGAAGCAATTTCAGAAGCAATCAATTGAGATATTGCAAGGACAAGGATTTACACAATAATCTCGAGCCGCGCCGATTCGGAGCCCAATACGAGGGTAGTCTGTGTCTGCCAATCCGAGGAGGATTCGGCGCCAAGTAACAGTGGTCTGAAGTGAGCAGATGTACAACAGCTCAGCCTGGAGCTAGCTCCATTCATTGTGTTGCGCACTGGTTTCAAACGGCTTGAAGTTATGTGTAGGATGTCACTTGCTCCTCCACATCGTACGTTTTCATGTGCTGCAGTTCATATCTGCAGACATCTTGTTAACCTGCAAGCACGGTTGAATATACTTCGTTATACGGAGAGAGAGCGCGTATACACCCACTTATTATTATTCCTCGTGCTTCCTTTTAGAAGCAAAAAGAAAACAAGCTTCACGCCTATCCGCACTCGTAAAGTACGAGTCCACATACCCACCTTACCAAGCCGCGTGTACCTCGTCCAAGCAGGCAACGACAAGCATGCATAGAGCAAGCGGATTTTCGACATCTCATTTTACTTCAGAAGTCGGTTTCCAAGGTGTCTAACATGAACCTCACTCGAGAGGCTACCCCAAGCACATTCTCTGGCATTGAATTCGCATGAGGCGTAGGAGATGCATCTGTAGAGTAGAGGCATCAAAGCTCCACCTCTCAAAGATCTGCTAGACACTGACCTATAAACAGCTTAATCCTTCGGCCTCCTTGCCCAAAACAAGTAATTACACTTCTCTGCCCAGGCCGCCCCTCTCGGCGCAAGCACCCACTCGCCGCTCCAAGGCACATACACCATCCCTCTCACCTCCGCCTCCACCCGCGCCGGGGTATTCGGCGATACGATCCATGGCCTACCGGGCTCCCCGGAACGCGTCGGAGCACGATACGCGCGGAAGAAGCCCTCGAGCTCGGCCGGGGTCGACATATTTCGCGTACGTGTGCGTGCCGCGGGAGACGCGCTGCAAGACCTGCTCCGCCGCGAAGATCGTGAGCAAGTACGCGAGCGGCGTGCGCGCAATCGTCGAGAGGAAGAGATGTCCGCCGGGCTGGTGCAGGCAGTTATGTTAGTAAGAGAAATTGTACATAAAAGATACGCATATACCCACTTTAACGAGTTGTGCGCAGCTGTCCAGGAACCCGCGCGGGTTGTCGACGTGCTCGAGCACCTCCATCGAGCACACGACGTCGAAGGACGCCGGGCCGCGCTCTGCGAGCAGGTCCTCGACGGATGTGTGCTTGTATGCTAGTGAGCTGCGGCGAGCGGGAACGGCGCTGTGAGCGGTAGAGAGAGAGGGGTCGGCCGCGGCATGCAGAGATGCAATGGAGATATTAGACGGCGAGGCGTCGATGCCGAGTGTGTTTGCACCCATGCGGGCCAGACTCTAATAAGCGGATTCGTCAAAGGCCAACGTAAGTGTTAAAGTGTATGTAGGTACGTACCTCACTCAGAAGTCCTCCTCCACATCCTACATCCAAGACATCCCGACCATGCAATATTGTCGCCTCGTTCACTTGCGCATTCACATCATCTTCCAGCGCCATCTCTGTCTACCCAGATCAGCGCCCCACTCTTACTTACCTTATACCATCCCGTAAACGGAGCCGCTATGCACGCAAGGACTCACCAGTTTCTCCCTCACGAACCGCATCCGGACAGGGTTCATACGATGCAGCATCTGGAACTCGCCCCTCTCGTCCCACCACTGCGCGGAAAGCCGCGAGAAATGTGCAATCTCATCCTGGTTGATTGTTGACTGTGCCTGCGCGGTGTCGAGTGTCGTGGAGAACGCCGCGGCGTGCCCCCAGCGTGGGCTCAGCGGTCTGAATGATGTGCGAGGATAGCGGAGAGCTGGTGGTATCCGAGAGACGTTCCGGGCCGTAAACATGGTCCACAAGATATGTTCTGATGAACAGTCAGACTCTCCTGACTCCGGCAACCTCGAGCTGAGCTGAACTGGGAGGTCTAGGGACGCTGGGGTATCGCGCGGAAAGCGTGCAGGAGACGCGGAACAATCACAGCTCATCACGCCGACGCGGAGGTCACCACTACATCACGCGTGATGTCTGTTACTTTGTGACACGCCTGTCACTCTAGTTTGGTGAACTTCGATTATTTTACAGGAACAGCCTCGACGAAACACACCAATATAATTACAACGTAGAGTACATCTGCATGACCAGCACAAGAAAATAGCTGTACAGTACAGGCACCAAAAGATCGCCGCGCGGCGCGCAAGCGACTATTCGGGACCAGAGTCCAAGGTGGTAAAAGTACATTCACAACAAAGTCCGTGCCCCATCGGTCATGCAGTCCCGCTCAGCAGCGAGCGCAGAAACTGTATCACGACAGGCGCACACTAGTCCGGAAGAGAGTCCGTAGCATCATTACAAGCGTCCAGGCATTGTCACGTAATTTTTGGCGTTATTTCGTTCCGAGTCCGTTTCGTTCCAAGGGTCCATAATCCGAGCGCATACAGTAACTCGTGAGAGGCATCACGGTCATTCGAGTCCGCATCCATTCGTTTACTTGTCGTAAGTGATTACTTCACGAGATAAAATTCCTGTCAAAGATGCCTAAGCGACCCGCATTGACGCTGCAAAGGAGACTACTCACGACAGCTTGAGCTGTATTATTGTTGAGTCCGTTGAAGGACTCTACATCGCCCGTAAAGAAAAGCAGGTTCGCTTGCTTGTGGTAGCCAATAGCCGTATCAACTTTCGCTCCGTCTAGGTTAGTCCAGACCGCTAGTGTTTCACTGTCAGCACGATAATCAAACACTTTTACTGCGAACAGTCGGCGTACGCTTTAGCTGGAGCGTCTTCGCATCTACGGTCCAGATCGCCGACGCGCCTTGCGCGCCGGGTGGAGCGTTTGCCTGAGCTAATCAGAGTGTCAGCGCCATCGAACCCAAAGCTTCGCAGCTTCCGATAGAGCTTACTTTGCGGAACGCTTGCAAAGGGGACCACACTGGAGTCCGAGCACACATGAATCTCAGACTTTCGAGGAGCAAAGATGGAGAAACACTCACGCCACGGAGCCCGTACCAATCGTGTCATTCGTTCCTCCACCAACTAATGCAGGGCCGACGAAGGCTGGGTTCTGCATTCCCAAGTGGATGAGCTAATCATGAGGTCGACGTCACTATTAATGATCACTTGCCGTCGAAATCAGATCGAATGGTCCCCCTGAGGACGTCGTGGTAATTTTGACTTCGAGGTCTGTTCCAGCCGCGCCATCGACGTCGACAGTGAAGCTAGGCGAGATGAGTGCATTCGGGGAGCACGAGCCCTGAAGATACTCACAATCCGGTGTCCGTGTTGTTTACAAGGCCGATCGCGGACGAGCTTGAGACGTTCCTGACTTCGATGCGACCAGTGAAACTGGAAGAGTCGAGATCTGAATGAGCACATACACCAGAATGAATCGAACAGCGACTCACGTCTTGATACCAGGAGAAGGCGATGGTGAAGGAGCACGTTTCTCCTTTGAAGCAGGCGTAGGCTCCAGGGCCACTCGACCTGGGAGTATGCGTCCAATGGTCGGAGACCTAGGGGCAAGCCCCGCTTCAGCCTCTCCGCATTCGTCAAACTCCTCTCCTCTATAGTAAGTCTTCTGCTGAGTAGCCTTCCTTTGGTGGGGCGGGCCTCGACTGTTAGAGCACAGAGCACTAAGAGTAGACAGAGCGCGGGAAAGCAGCGGACGAGCATAGTGCCTTCTGCCTCTGCTAGCGATGAAACCGAAGTGACAGGGGGAGGGAGCTCCGTCTAACGGATACTACCAGTCGGCGGGAAAGGTGACAGGGGCTTGCACCAGACACGGGAGGGAAACGAGTGACGGGGGTGGTGAGGGGGGATATAAAGGAGGCCGGGATGGCCACAGCGCGGGACGGGACGCAGATGGAGTCTAGGGTGTGGTCTGGCGCCAACGCGAGCCTCTCTGATCATGATATGCGCGCGGCATTTGGAACATGACGAACGCGCGGGGCGGAAGCATTTCTTGGACGATGGAGACTGCTGGAGACTCGACGGGTGGCTCTTGCGGCGAAGCTGGGCCGGCCGCGCCACACGTGACCGCCCTTTGCAGCTTGGTGCACGGCGAACCGAGGCCGTTCGGCGCCCTTTATGGTATGCAATTGAGTCGCATGCGCTGAGGTGGGAGAGACCCGCTCTGCACAGACGGCCTCGCACCAGCCACGCGCCGCGATGCCGACCGCACGGCGAGCAAGCTAAATTTCAATGAACGTGCGCCACAGGGCGGAATGGGAATCAGAAGATGCAGGAGTGCACAGATCGATATTTGAGCTCATCGACCTATTCAACCCTGTATCTGGCTGTCTCGCTCGCCACTGTGGAACACAATTGTAAGCTTTCCAACGATGAATGAGGTCTCGCGCACCAGTGACTTGCAGCTACCAATTTCACTGACAAGGAGGTTGCTAGGCGGTGAAGAGGGACAAGTGTGTGCCTAGCGGGCCAGGAGAGGCAATCTTGCAGCGTGCCCGAAATCGTGCCGCCTTCGCGCTGAAAATTTGTCGGATGCAACGACCATATCGGACATGTTATGGCACCTCCGGATTGGATTCACGGCCCCAGAATTCCGCATCATGTCCAAGAATGAGCGACCAAAAGCAAAGTACTTAGTAAGGGCGTCCCGCTTCAAAGAGACCGAAAGGCGAGTGCATGCCTCGACGTGGAGATAGCAGAGCAAGATGCGCTGACGCTAGGCTGGCGCGCTGGCAAGCGTTGGCGCAGACGCGGGGCGCCGGTGGCGCATCAATGTGTCGGTCCGTCGTGGCAATTGATCCGCTCTTTCCTTCAGTGGAGTCCCCAGTAGCTTTGTGGCTGTCGGCCGCGGCCTGCTAATATATTCTTCAGCCGTGGGATGTCAAAACGTACGTATCATGTATGGACAACACGGGCCTTGTACAGTCTGTGAGAGGATTTCGACCGGATCGGCGACAGCAAAGCGCTAGCATGCTATGTCACCTATGTGGTGCCAGTCTAGACTGTAGCGACAAATCCTGAACGGCCGATGTCAGTCGGCGAAGCCACGAAGCTTGAGCATATGAACATATGTATTCAACGGATCAGCGAGATATGCAGTTCTGTCTACGATTATATTACAACATAATGTTACACAGTCATGTCATGAATGTCCGAACGGACGTGCGATGATGGGCGAGGAGCGCGAGGACAAGGTCGTGAGATGATGAGACAGATGACGGAGAGAGAAGAGAAAGGAATTCAATGGGGGTATTGCGACCAAAGAGCAAAGAATAGGGTATGCACAGAATGATAGCAGAGAAGCAGGGAACGGTGACCAATGATCCATGCGTGATGCTGGTGCTGAGACAGGCCGCAGTTGAAGAGGAAGTAGGCGTAGAAAGATGGCGAGGAAAGAAAGCCCTAATGAGGATCCAGGATGGTGGCCTTCACTCTTAGCTCATCAGTCGCTCGCCCCAGACGAGTCGATGTTGGTGCGCCCTTACGGCGCCGCGGAGCGTAATCCAGGCAATCCACATGCACGTGCAGAACGCCAACGCAAAGAGAAAGCGCTGGGAACGAACGCACAGTCAGCAACTGAGTACTGTGGCGATGCAAATACCAAACGGGAATGCCGTCGGAACAGCGGCGAAGGGAGAAGCGCGGTCACAAAAAGGAGGACGGACTCACGATGAGGACCTTCCAGCGCGCGCTGACGGGGGCATTCGAAGTGAAGATGATCGTGCGCAGCCGGAGGGGTATCGGCGTGTTGAGCCATTCGAGGCTCTCGACGAGCTCCTGCGCCTGCAGACACCACAGATTTCAGTCCCCACTGCACAGGCATGCGATTGTGTGCATCTACGAACCTTGTCGCGCCCACGCTCGTAGACATGTCGTATGTGCTTCACCTGGCTGCCTACTTCAGGTAGCTCCGCACCGAGCTCCTGCAGCGCACTCAGGTCATTGTGCAGCGCATCGTGTATGTACGGTATCGTCGACGTGAGCGCCATCGTAGAGCGCCGCTGCGTTTGCTACTCGGAGAGAAACGCCAATCCATGTCAGCACCATGGCAATACAGGCGCCCTACGCGACAGGCTGCACGCACCGAGAGCCCTTGTACGACCTCGCGCAGCAGGTTGTCGATGGCCCGGGAGTTACTGAGGTCTTGAGCGAGCTTCCCCTAGAGAACGGTGGGCAGAGGCGGCGTGTGAGCGTGTGCGGCGGAGTCGGTCGGTCGCAGCTCGGCCGAGCTTACCTCCAGTTCTTTGATTTGGACTTCGTGATGGAGCGCACGCTGACTGGCCGCAGCGAGGGCGGCATCTACGCTGCTGCAGAGCGAGGCCGTCGGCGCGGTCAGCGATACGTATGTATCGTGCAAGTGTGGACGGCATACCTCGTCGAGGGAATAGACGAGCCGGGCTCTGCGCTGTCGAGACTCCCGAGCGGTGTCGATGCCCTCTTGTCTGTTGGCACGGTGAGGTAGTCCATGGTCGTGTAAAAAGAGACAACAGGGCAGTCTTTCAAGCAATTGGACGGGGCGTGGTCTTCACCCAGCGGATAGACTAGCTTGCTGCTTCAGGCACGACTGGCTTTGGCGAAGTGAGAGGAGGAAAACGAATGCCGGTAGGAGAGGAAGAGATGGGGAAAGGAAACGTTGGCCGCAGATAGGCGTACAAGCCTGGGGGCAATAGTTATGCTACAAGTGAAGGATGGGATGCAGGTCTGCAAGCAGAACAGGATCCTCGGGAGCCCGGTGCGCTTGGGCTTTAATGCTAATGTGCGTCTAATAGAAGCGCAGCCGCATGGTGATCGCACGTGGCGAGATTTGCCACTGACGCACCCGCAAAAGGCAACTTTAGAGAATCAGAACTTCCGTCATCACTAACCCCACAACGTGGGCGGTAGAAACACATAATTGCAGCGTTGTATTACTCTGACTTCCACAACGTGCTTTGTACTCGCGCTACACCGTACAGCAACAAAAGAAAGTAGAAGATGGCTTTTACACGTGCACAGCTGCTCGCTGAGGCTGAGGCTCTGTGCAAAGACTTTGCGAACAAGGCACCACTGCCTGATTTGCTGTCTCACTTCTCGGCCACCCACCAAATCTCCGCCCTGGAGCATGGCGAGCCATTCCTTGCACCGTTTCTCGGGAGGCAATTCACAGGTAGAGAAGGCCCATCGTCCGTGCAAGCATACTTCACTCTCTTGCAAAAATACCTAACATACGACAATATGACCTTTGGTAAGAGCTGCCGTTCTATGCATGTGAAGACGTCGGACCTAATAATGAGATACGTATCAGGTGAGTGGGTGGTAGACGCAGAAGGGAAGAAAGTCTCTGTCAAGGGCAAGGCCAAGTTTGAGTGGATTGAGGGTCGTGGGAAGGGAAACTGGTGGAACGAGCAATTCCTGTATGTTCTCGACTTCGACGACGAGGGGAAGATCACGGACTATCAGGTGTGGGCGGACTCTGGTGCGGCGTACCTTGCGTGGAAAGGTACTCTAAACGAAGTACGCGAGGTGAGTTGTCTTCTATCAAGAATATGAAGCATCACTCACACCATTTTCTCCAGAATCGCCCCGACCCCGTAAGCTGAGCTTTATAGAATCATCTCGCTAATTCATGGCCTCAAATGAGACACGGATGTATGTCACAGCTGTAATATCTGGTCAATGAGGAGCTGGAAGTCCAAATCGTAAGGAGATCTGCAAAATTTGGCCGTTCATTTCCGCAGTGCACGTTGGCATCCTCATGTCCGCGATCCTGTGCCTTAGCACTGCAATCACAGCTAGTCATCAACAAATGAAGAACAAACACTAAAGGATGGATAGAATTGTCAAACGCAGGTGGGAGTAATCCATGGTTGTGTAGACGGCATCTTGTGGTCACCATGAAGCAATTTGACGGGTTTCACCGATCAAATGGTAAGGGGTAGTTTCGGTCATGCTCAACAGCCTCGATCTAAGAACTTCAGGCTTAAGAATTCGAACGAAAGGGTCTATTCTCGCATGCATACTGAAAGTAAACACCGGTAAGTAAGTGCCAAGCATTGAACAGCAAGCCAGATACCGTAGTGCCTTCGATTTAGCGCCATAATTGGCTGAACTGACTGAATGCTGCATATTGTTCACATTAACCACTAAGAATAATGTCAACAAGAATCTGTCATAAAAATGCATACGTGGAGGTGTCGTCGGGGAAAGGTCGAGAACAAATAAGCGCCGAAAGCTCATTGATTGCCTCCGGAGTCAGGCGCCGAAACCTGAACACAGCCTGAACCTGGCTTGAACTGCTGTCTTCACCAACCCACACGATGTCTGGTCCTCACGACGTAGGCATACGACAAAGGGCTCGCGTGGGCCCCCCAGGTCGCTCTCCTGGCCCTGCTAGCCCGAGCGAGGTCGACGATGATCACCTCGCGGTCACACGCGAGGTGAGTGACACGTATCCAACCTACTGTACCACGCTGACTTTTGTGCACCGTAACTCTAGAACAGAGAACGCGAGAGCTACTCATTCGAGAAGATTCTGGAGACCCAAGAGGCCAGTGTTGCTCTGGTAGCGGTGCTTACCCTGCTGGCGTTCGCGCTTCGGTTCTACAAAATCAACCACCCAGACCAAGTTGTGTACGTCCCCATCCCTGTCGAACCCTAGAAGCACTATAAACGTGTTCTTATCCCGCAGATTCGACGAGGTTCACTTCGGAAAGTTCGCAGCACATTACATATCAAGAGAATACTACTTCGACGTGCATCCGCCCCTCACAAAGCTCCTCTTCGGTCTTGCGGGCTGGTTTGTCGGCTTCGACGGCAAGTTCAAATTCGAGAACATTGGTGACAGCTATACCGACAACCATGTACCCTACGTCGGCATGCGGGCGCTCCCTGCGCTTTTTGGCAGCTTGACTATCCCAGTCGTGTATGCAATCATGAAGGAGAGCGGCTACTCGAACATCATTGCGGCATTCTCTGCGAGTCTAATTCTGTTCGGTGCGTGTCTTGCTCTTGCTGCTGAATTCACGCTTACAATACATTCAGACAATGCGCACATTGCTCAATCTCGACTAATTCTGCTAGATGCTCCCCTGATCCTCTTTATGGCCCTGACCATCTACTCTTACGTCCGTTTCCGCAAGCTGCGATATCTGTACGTCACCAATCACCGTTGTTACGGTATGACTGAGCTTGAGATACAACAGTGAATTCTCTCCTGCTTGGTGGGGTTGGCTTCTTGCCACTGGGACCTTCATGGCGTGCACCTGGGCATCCAAAGTCAACGGTATCCTGACGGTCGCTTGCATTGGAATTGCGGTTGTGATTGACTTGTGGGATATTCTGGACATCAAAAAGGGCCATAGTATGGTACGTGCACTTTCTAGGTGCAAATTCAGTAGTGATAGCTCATGACCATCCCCGTAGGATTATTTCTGGAAGCATTTCACTGCTCGCGCAACCGGTTTCATCGCATTGCCCATCGTGATTTACCTCTTCGTCTTCTGGATTCACTTGTCCATCCTCACCTACTCTGGACCTGGTGACACCTTCATGAGCCCCGGGTTTCAGGAGACCCTCCGCGACAACGAGCTGCTTATGAACAGCCAAGGTAGCGGATATTTGTACTCTTGAGTTTTCTTGTGCTGACCTGTATACAGAGATCCGCTACTTCGATACTCTTACGATCAAGCACAAGGATACCAAGGTCTTCTTGCACTCTCACCCCGAGCGCTATCCTCTGAAGTACGACGACGGCCGTATCAGCAGTCAAGGCCAGCAAGTCACTGGTTACGCACACGACGACATCAATAATAACTGGCAGATCATCCCCACCAAGGCCCTCCCGGAAACGGGACGCGGCCGCATTGTGCGCCACGACGACATCATACAGCTATTGCACGTCAACACGCAGACCGTACTAATGACACATGACGTCGCATCGCCGACAATGCCCACCAACGAGGAAGTCACAACCTGGCCCAAGGATGACCATTCGCGTTACAACGACACATTGTTCTATCTGCGTATGGTCGACGCCAACCAGGGTGCTGCGTGGAAAACCAAGTCGGGTCACTTTAAGCTCGTTCACGTCCCTACCAAAGTGGCAGTGTGGACCACCCCGGACAGCTCCCTGAATGGGCGTTCAACCAGCAGGAGGTGAATGGGAAGAAGGAGATCAATGACAAGACGACGATTTGGTATGCGAATGATATCATTGCAACTGAGGGTAAGTATGTTGAACATTACACCAATGTTTTCACTGACTTTCTTGCTGTAGAAGGTGAGACGAAAACCCCAGAGGAGCTTGGACACAAGGAGCCGAAGAAGATGAACTTCTTCAAGAAGTTCGGTGAGCTGCAAATCCTCATGTTGCAACACAACGCCGGCCTCGTCGCGTCACATCCATACGCCAGCGGTCCCTTCAACTGGCCTTTCCTCGTGAGCGGTATCAGCTTCTGGACGCAGACAGAAGGCCAGAAGCAGATCTACCTCATCGGCAACCTGGTTGGCTGGCTTGCGAGCACGTTTGGCGTCGCGATCTTCATCGGCATCCTGGGTGCAGACCTTCTTGCGCGTCGCCGCGGAGTCGAGGCCATTCCTGAGGGTGCGTTTTTCCTCTTGTTTTAATTAGTCTGTACTAACCCATCTTGGTAACTTTGCAGCCGTGCGCAACCGGCTGTGGAACTCAACGGGCTTTTTCTTGCTAGTGTGGGCGGTGCACTACTTCCCGTTCTATCTCATGGGCCGTCAGTTATTCCTGCATCACTACCTGCCGTCGCACCTCGCGTCCTCGCTCGTTGCAGGCGCGGTGCTGCACTTCGTGCTAAGCGAGACGATTAACTACCCGATCTCGCTACGCGGGCCCGCGACACGCGTTCGCCAGCGCCAGTACTCGGACGTCGGCATGAAGGGCCCCATTGTCGTAGCAACCTTCGCGCTCGCGATGTTCGGGTTGTTTGTGTACCTCGCGCCGCTGACGTATGGAACTCCTGGGTGCGTCCCTTTTCGCACACTCTTTCACATGCAAGCGTGGCTGACGATAAATATTTACAGATTGACGGGTGAGCAGGTGAACGCGCGCCGGCTGCTTAACACCTGGACGCTGCACTTTGCAGCGAAAAAGACGGACCATACGTGATACCTTTCGTTGGGTTGGTTGCTTTGTCTTATGTAAATATTCCGTCACGCTTTCCCTGCTTTCTGACTGCGTATATGCGCGTAATATATCTACTGTACGATACCTTGCACTCTCGGAACCGCGCGATCAAAACGTTGGGCCAATGAGTCCCTTGGGCGTCTCGCGACTTGCACTCACCCTTCATCTTGCCTCCGCCCACTTCCTTCGCCACTCCGCCAACAGGTCGTTATATGCGTCGAAGTTGTGCCGGAATCCCTTCTGTATACCATTTCTGTCTATTCTACAGATTATAGGTGACCCATAGCGCAAGGTGAGCGTTGAATAGCGTGTGGCCGCTGGAACGCGACTTGGCTTAATACGTTTACCCACGACGTCCCGGCACAGGGATTGGATGTGCGTCACAGTTCGGTTTGCTAGGCAGGTCAGTATGCAATATTTCCACAACATCTTCAGTCGTCCTGATAGTCAAACTCGTGCCTTAAGTTCCTTGCCTCTACACATTGACTGGATTTCAATTGCAAGCTATCTCAGCCATGTTCAAGACCGTATATATCGGCGATCGACCCTGAACACATGTGACCGGAGGCAGCTCGGTGCTCCACAGCCTTTGTGGCGTCAGGGACGTCCGCATATTCTTCATTTGTTGATGACTTCACTTGTGAGACATTTTAGGCTTCAACAATGACTTGGCTTTGACTGCGATCCGTACATGCTATGCCACTACGCCCGTTCTCCCGAACACACTCCACCGTTAGCCTCCTTTAGCAGGTGTGTTTCACGCTATGTTAGTCTGCGCAGGCAAATCTTGATCGCGCGCTTGTTTCGGGTATATTTCAGCGCGAAACGCGTCGCGCGCGTCCTCCCAAGACGGTCCAACCATCGATGGAAAGCTCGCGCAATCGTCGAGAGTGCGAGAGCGTCAGCGAAATGTAGTGTTTCGTGTCGCTGCAGCCGTTCGCCTGGAACCCCTAAGGTTTTGTGACGTGGTAATAACCGTCAGGGCCTCTGAGACATCCCTCGGCGCGTAAGTACTTACTACGTTTCGTGCACATGGATTGGTTTCAGCAACTCATTCATTCGGCAGGTTTGATAGTTAGGACAGTAGACTTCAATTTCATCCCAATGGGCCATGACCAACCATACACAGCAAGCCCATACATAAGCTTATCTCGATCCCTAATAATCCCAGACTTGTCTGGGACCACACCACCGGCGATCGACCCTGAGCATAGGGACCCCGGAGGCAGTTCGGCTCCCACAGCCTTTGTGGCGTCAGGTACGTCTGTCACTGCCCTCCCACTCATCGATATCGCTTGAACATAGGTTTAGACTTTACTTGCCCGACGTACGGACTGCCGCAATCGCCGTCATTCCGCGCAAGCTCCTTCCGCCCTGTGCGCACTCTTCACACTGGCCCTGCCTGCGCAGGCAAATCGCGACAGGGCCCTTGTTTCGGGTACGCCTCAGCACGAGGCGCGTCCTGTATCGGCTGGGCCGACGCGCCGTCGGTTTTGCCCGCGCATGCGCGATGGTTTGTGCAGACTGGTGGCACCCGAGGCGGCGCGTAGCGTCGATGTCGACGATATCGGCGAAGGCGCATAGCGAGGCGGGCCGTGCACGTCGGACAGGGCGCGCGTACCTCGGAGGTCGTTACGTTTGCACGTGACCGCGGTGCACGCCGCTGCGCGTCGTGCCGCTAGCCCGCGAGGGACCGATCTCGCCGCTGCCCGCTCACCGCGTTGCCAGGGCCGAGCGTTGCCGCACACCATCGTCGGTGGACGTCATGCATTCCGTGGCGAATGCCCCAGGGTTGCAGGGAACCAGTACGGTGCGTGTCTGGTGCATCAGGGCCACAGGGGCAGGCTGTTTATATGGCGTTCCGTCATAGATGACCGTCCGAGGGAAATATATCGCGCACCGGAGCATTTGAAATCGGTGCGCGTACGTGCCGGCTCGGAATCACTGACCTCTGTTCCGTAGAGGCGGGCCGTATTCAAGACAAGGACCTGTGGCGCGGTGGCGGACTTTGGAGTCGGATGCCCTAGAGTTTCTGTGGATGCATGGTAAGTGCATGGGACTGGCTTTTGTCCCCGCGCGAGCCACCTGCGAGCCACCTGCGGGCCACAGTGGGCTTCGAGGAAGTCTGATGGCCGTAGGCACATGAGAACGTTGGTCGGGGATCGTGGCGATGGTCCAAGGGCGAGCGTTCCCAAGGAAAGGCTCGCGGAGTGTCACGGCGCGGATCCCTTGCCGGAGGTCCAAATCGAGCGTTGTCATCGGCGGCGTAGATGCCAGATCCTGGTCCAAAGCGAGTGTCTTTTAGCATGAAATATATTTTCAGTGTGCCTAGTCCATAACCGGGTGGCTGCCGTGCAACCTGGTCTTGACCGCTGAGGCTCTCTCTGCTCGCCACCCCAGACGTCGAGCTCAGACTATCTGTCGTCGCCGCCGCATTTCCCGCACGAGAAGCAGCCGTCCACCTGCTTTCCATCATCAGACGCCGCACGGCGCTTCAGAGAGGGTCTTCTGGCGGACAGGCCGCCGACGACTCCATCCTCTTTCTCTCGTCTCTCCTCGTCTGCGCTCGCTCCTTTCTCATATTCTATAACGAGGTCGTTTCGCCCAACTCAAGGCCCGCCTCGACACACTCGTTCGTCTGCGAACCCTTGAATGCCGTTCGTGTGGTACGCAGTTTCCCTAACTACATGATTTCATTCCCGAGTTGCTTATCCGACGTCGTCTCCCTCCTGCCTCGCTCACCACACAACCTGGGAATGACCCCTCTCTGTCACTCCCTGACGGTTCCGTCGATCTTCAGTACAGAACCACCGGAGTTGTTTCGGTCCTCGACGTCCTGTAGCAGAGCGCCCTCCGTGGCCAGGTGAGTGCCCGCCGTGTTCCTCACCACCCCTGCATCTCTATTGACCATGCGTCATATCTTTCTGCGATGTCCTTACCATGTCACTGCTCGCGCCGCATGACCAATAGCCAGAAGTTATTCAACTTAACGGCCCCGAACGTCATTACCCCTACCGCCGCGTTCGCCCATGGCCACAGCGGTCCTGTCATCCGCCAAACACAACCTCCACACTCCCGATCCTTTTCATAGTATGGCGCCTTCGCCTAACGCGGACGCGTCCACTTCTCGGCGGGCGTCCGCATCTTCATCTCGGCCCCAGCCGTCAGGTTCCCAGCTGCCTCCGTCATCTCAGGCAGAATCCCGCCCGCGGACATTCAGTCGCCTGCGAACATCACTGGAACAAACGCTGCGCACAACGAGCAAGCTGCGCAGCAAACCACTCGTGGACGAAGTTGGAACGGTGATGAAGGGCAAAGGGAAGGAGCGGGTGAGCGAGGACGGTGTGGTCAAGGAGAAATCCAAGTCATCAAGCATGCTATCTAAAGTTTCTTTCCGCCGCTCCGGGGGCAAGGAGCCCGCCGCCCAATCAGGTGCCCCTCCTTCTGCGGCCAGCTCACGCGTCGAAGCAGCCGCCAGAGTGGAGCGAGATAGGGACAAGGCCAGGGTGCGCGAGGCGGGGCATACAAGCTTCGAGGCGCCATCTCTACGCCAGGCATCCATGTCCTCGCCCGCCCTCCATCTCTCGTCTCATGCGTTCCCGTCGCCGTACTCGCAGCCATTTTGCGCTGCCCGCCGCATCGTCGTCGAACGTCGCGGCTTTGGTCTCGCCCACCCGGGAGCGTACCAAGCGGGGAAGCCAAAGCAATCTCAGGACCGCCGAAATCAGCGGCCCAGTCCCATTAGCTTCGAAGCGAGAGGTTCGAATAAACGGCAGTGCTCAGGCAGCTGCGGTTGAAGACAAGAGCAAGCACAGGCCACCGCCGGTATCTATCCAGCTTGCAAACGCCGGCCCCTCGCGCGGACGGTCGTCGATCGATTCACAACTCGAGACCCCCACGCGGCGACCGCGCGCTGGCGCACGAACGCCAGAGGTCCCGCCCTCCCCGACGCCGCGCAGCGGCCATCTGGCCGCCACCGCATCACGGCGGGCTGCAGCGAGCACAAGTCACTTGCCCCTGGGAGACAGCCAGCCAGGTTCGCCGACGACACCCCGCCCTTTAAGTCCTGTCCATGCTCGTTCATCTTCTCGCACGCCAACACATCGTGCAGGCCCATCGGCATCAACTTCTCATCTACCCCTATCTTCATCTTCAAGTCCGGCTGTGCCTCCTCGAAGGCCGTCAATCGATACCCACCGGGGCCTCTCGCCGTCGCCGTCTCGCGCCGCGTCTCCCACCACGCCAATACGCCCACGAGCTGAACGCAACTACTCTCCCAGCTTCTCTCACCTGCGCTCAGTCAACGCCTCAACGACATCCCTCGCGGCATCCGCGACGCCTGAGCAGCGAGAAGTACTGCGGAATGCGACGAGCCTGCTAATCAAGGAGATGCTGAAGCCGCCATCGCAGTCCGGCCTGGATCCGAAGGTGCATGAGGAGGTAGAGATCCGACTACGGGTGCTGGCGAGGTTGGAGAGGGTGTGGGGCAAGAGCGGGACGGGTATGATGAGTGCAAGTCAATTGAGCTCAGTGACAGCGAACGGGTCAAGTGGGCTAGGCGGTGAGGAACGAGAACGAAGACATTTCGGAGAAGCATTACGGGATGGCTATGTTCTGTGCCAGTACGTCCCCTCTTATATGCTGCTCTTTCAGTGCGCAGCATGCCTCGGACCGCTGACTAAAATTACTGTTATGTATAGGCTCGTCAACAAGCTGCACCCCGGTCTGATTTCGCGCGTGGATCGGCGCGAAGACGGCTTCGTGCGCACCGCGAACGTCACCAAGTTTCTTGCGGCTTGCTCCTCGCTTGGTGTCCCTCCTGAAGAGCTCTTTCACCGCGACGACTTGATCGAAGGCAGTGCCGACGCGCTTGCTCGTGTTGCAAGGAGTATAATTGCTCTCCTACGCGTGTCCGAGTTCCCGCCTGCGGACCGGTCCAAACGCCTCACTGGCACATCCAAACCAGCCGCAGGCCCGTATGGCGGCACGCTCTCGCGCGCCGCTTCGTCAACGCCGAACCTGACCGCGGCCCAGCGCTCGGCGTCTCCACCCGCAATTTCTACGCCTGCGCACAAGAAGCGCATCAGCCCGCCCATGCCGAGCCTCCCAACGGTAAAGTCCGACACCGACAACGAGTCGGACTCGGAGGGTAGCAAAACTGCGAGCGTGCCGAAGAAGGGCTCGAGCGACGGCGACCAGGACGACCGCACGCGCGTAATGACGCCTCCACCCCGATCCCCCCTCCGACCACGCGCGGGCAACGACCGAATCTCTGTAGCAGACTCGACGAGGGCGTCAATTGGCGATTCTATTCGCGCCTCGCTCGCCGAGTCGGTTGTGCCGCCGTCTCCTGTGCGCCAGTCCCTCGCTTCAAGCCATATGACGGACAGTACCGCGATGTCGAGCCTGCTCGATGTGCGCATGCGGCGGAACAGCGAGTCGCAGAACAGCAAGTTTGGGACGCTACGCACGATGACGACTGAGGCGACGTCGTACATCCCCTCCGAAAACCCCTCGTTGAACCCCACGGATGCGAAGGCGATAGCAGAGGAGTTCGCGCGGCGGCGTAGCCTCGACGGCGCGACACGCCCGCCGCGCGAGCGACGCCCAAGCGAGACTGCACTTGTCGACCTCACTCGCGTAGTCGAGGAGGCTGAGGACGGCACTGCGAAGGGGCCCTCACGCTCCGTCGGCTTCGACGCGCCGACGGTTGGCCCCGCCGGTCCAGCGAGTCCTACCAGTGCCACGCGGCCGAAGTTGGCTGCGATTCGGCTGGGCAAGGGCAAGTGGCCAGACGACTTCCTCGGCGCGTTCACGTCGGACAACAACAAGCAGGAGGGCACGCCGTACCTCGACGACGATGACCTGGCCCTTGCGTCTCCGCCCGGCTCGCCACTCTCCTCGTCGCCTCCGCGCAGCAAGCTCAGCACAGACGGGCGCGCACCGTTCCCGCGACGGCCCAGCCACCGCTCGCGCCACAGCGTCGACACACCGATGTTGCTACCCAAGTCCGACGCGCTCCTACGGCGCGACGCAAGCCCGGACGGCAGTCGCGTGTCCCCTGGCCCTACACGCATCATGCTCCGCCGCAACAGCACAAGAAACGGCGCAGTGCCGAACCGGAACGGAATCTACATCCCGCGCGGGGAGCCCGAGGACGCGCTGCCTGACGCGCCCGCCGTGCCGTTTCCGACCGGCCGTAAGTCGGGCGAGGTCTCGGGCACACCACCACAGGTCGTGCACTTCCCGCCCGAGCTCGTCGCCAAGACGTCTGGTGGCAGCGGAGGCAGCGGCAAGGAAGAGCGCCCTCGTATGCCGCGCGGCCGCTTCCAGAGCGAGATCGACGGTGCGAGCGCGCGCCGGAAGCCGCGCCCGAATTCCTACGACGACGCGGGTGTGCGGCCTCGCAGGTCACGGTTCGAGAGCATGGTGAACCTGGGTGCGGCGTCCGGCACGGCGAGTGCGAGTGACCTGATGAGCCGCCCCGAGGGCAGTGCGGTGCGCCAGACGCTGATCGTGAAGGAGGAGGGCAAGCCGGCGACGCAATTCGTATGTGGCTTCCTCTCGAGTTGGTGCGTGTTTTGCTGACGTGCGGGTTTGTAGCAACTGGGTAACTGCATCGGGAGGGGCCAGTTCGGCGCGGTGTACCGGGCGCTGAACTTGGGCACGGGCCAGATGGTCGCGGTGAAGCGCATCGGGCTGGATGGGCTCAAGGAGGACGAGATCTCGCAGCTCATGAAAGAAGTCGACCTGGTCAAGAGTCTGTCTCACCCGAGCATTGTCAAGTATGAAGGAATGGCGCGGGACGACAACACCCTCAGCATCGTTCTTGAGTGCGTTTTTCACACACGTCTTCGTGGGGACTCGTCACTAAAGTATGAATTTTGCATTTAGATACGCTGAGAACGGGTCCCTGGGACAGACTCTCAAGGCATTTGGGAAGCTGAACGAGCGGCTCGTCGCCGGGTATGTCGTCAAGATCCTCGAGGGGCTTCACTACCTGCACGAGAGCGACGTCGTACACTGCGACCTGAAGGCGGCGAACATTCTCACGACGAAGAACGGCAACGTGAAGCTCTCTGACTTTGGCGTTTCGCTCAACCTGCGTGCGATGGAGCGCGAGATGAAGGACGTCGCGGGCACGCCGAACTGGATGGCACCCGAGGTCATCGAGCTCAAGGGCGCCTCGACTAAGGCGGACATTTGGTCCCTCGGCTGCACGGTTATCGAGCTTTTGACAGGCCGGCCGCCGTACGGGGATATCGCCAACAGCATGTCCGGTGCGTCCTCCACAGTTACATTTGTTTGCGGAGATTACTCACCGTAGATATTTAGTCATGTTTCGTATCGTCGAAGACGATATGCCGCCACTGCCTGAGTCCTGCTCAGCCCTCCTGAAGGACTTCCTGAAGCAGTGCTTCCACAAGGATCCCGCAAAGCGGCCGGACGCGGAACTTCTGTGCGAACACGAATGGCTCAAGCAGAATTGGGCAGCGCACAACAAGGATCTGCGGCCGCAGGACAGCATCCCGTTCTTGCGTCGTGTCAGCGCGGACCTGCACAAGTCGGACGCGATCAAGTACCTCGCCAAGATTGAGATGCCTGAGCCGGAGCGCGGCACCCCCGAGACTATCCCCAGCTCGCCCATCTCGCGTCGCATGTCGAATGACGCCATCTCGCCGCGCGAGCATTCGTTTGTCAAGACAACCTTTGGAAAACGTACGTTTGTGTTTTGAGCTCTATTGTATCAGGCACAGATGCTGACGTTGCGATGATAGCCGTGATCTGTCGCGTGTGCAACTCCAGTGTCAAGAGGAGTGCCGTGCTATGCGAGCAATGCAGCCTCATCGCGCACACCCGCTGTGCGCACAACGCCCCGCCGACGTGTGACCTGCGTTCGCAGCTGTTGCTTTACGCACAGTACGCGGAGTCGGGCACGCCGACTAGCAACTACAGCAACCCCGTAGATTTCCTTGCGGCACACAATATGCTCGGTGCGCCGATGACGCCGATGTCCGACGCGGGCATGTCGTCCAGGACGAGTATCGATGCGTCGGTCGTCTCGTCTCACCCAGGAGCTCCGCTATCCCCCACACCTTCCAACCATCCCCCGACTTCGTTCAAGGTCTTCTCTGCCTTCAAGCGCTCGCGTTCGTTTGTGAACGACCCCGAAGCGCCGCCTACCCCGCCGAAGGGTCTGGCGAAGAAGGCTTCGATGCTTCTTCGGCGCAACCCTACGACGAAGAAGGAACGCCCGTCGTCCGTCGCGAGCAGCTCTGCGTCCCCGCCGAGCGCAAGCCTGCGGAGCGCGGTCACCGCGTCCGACAGCCTGCACAGCCGCCCGGACACGGTCCGCCAGTCCGCGATCTCCATCGTCGAGACCGACATCTCCGTCGGCGAGCGCACGGACCCGCGGCTCTCGCGCATGACGTCCTTCTCGGGCGTGTCTATGGTCGACACGGAGGAGAGCCGCGCGTTCGCGGTCCCCGGCGATATGGGCACGCTTGCGCACCGCGAGCGGCGGCGGCGCGACTCGAAGGGCGACAAGGGCGGCTGCCTTGTGCAGTGAATTGCCATCTTGGCTCTGCGTGCGGGTGATCCGAGTGACCAATGGTGGTATCGTTATATTTTTTCTTAACATAAACGCTCTGTCTTCTTGCTATGCTTTGGATTCTTTCCCGCATCGTACCCTGTGTATCATATACCATCCGCCGCACATGCATATCTCCCTTCATTGCACTTCATCGTTCAGAGACTTTTCTCCTCTCATTTTGCGCTACATAGTCTTGGAGTCATATACATGACCTCAGTAATTGATTAGTCGTCTAATAGCATACACATTGCTCACTCACAAAGGTTCTGCATGTAAATATACTGCCCACGGTGACTTTCTGCATGGATTTATATTTGACGAAATATCACTGGCGGTTGACTAAGCGCCCTCTACGAAGTTGGTGGCGCTCGGGCGCTAGAACGGTTGCATTGCAATTTACACCGCTCAGCTGTCCCTCTTTGCTATATCCTTCTCAATTCACCGGAGAGGGATAATCGTGAGAGCAGTAAGCCTAAATTGTTAGCTCTCCTCCTCGAGATAGCGGATTAGCACTCATGCCTACGCAGATCTAGGCAGCCATGAGAAAGCGAAATGCCCCGTTGAGGCTGCACCATGTGAAACCCAGGTCTGACCAGATCCCCGAGTCCCTGGTCGTGCCTGGTGGTGTTATGTCTCACCGCGAAGGACGGTGGCGACATCGTCGACGGAGGACATTTCTGCGGCCATTTAAGCCGCCACAACGATCGTGTGCCAAGCAACGACGTTGATGCGCCAGGGATATTTGGCTCAACCGGACGTGCAACGGACGGGACATGCACCATACCCATGTGCGACCAACACCATTTCAGCCGTTTTGCGCGAAATATCGTCATTGGGCGATAGATGTTCGACATGCCCAACCGCCTAGCCCCGCCTCCCGTCCACGGGCACAATGTGGTGCTTGCGGCTGGGCTGTGAGGCATGTGAGGAACTGCTCCTCCCCACGCGCATTACGAGATCACACAACAGAAGACGAGGATGTCGCCTCTCGAACTCCCGCTGGGATCATTCCACCTGGAAGAATGCGCATAAGTAACAGCAGCCCCTCGGCTGGGATGCCTTCGGCCTTGGGACGCAAGCTCACTCACCATGTCTGGTGACGCACCTCTCGCCGATCTTCCCGTGCTTCCGACCCGCTCTCCGCGACGCTGAGGACTCGGGATACAGCGTCGATGAAAAGAAGCTCGGAGACAGCGCTGAAGATGTCGCCAAGAAGACGGACTCGTCGTACGGCAAGGAGTCTTCCGTCGAGGATCTGGGCGCCGAGGGCGACGCGCTCATCGTCAACGGCGAGCCTGTTATCCGCGACGGCAAGGACGTCTCGAACTTCCTGTTCGATATCCGCGACGACGGGGACCCCGCGCTGACCTTCCGCTCGTTCGTCCTCGGCACGGTCTTCGCCGGCCTGGGCGCCGCTCTCTGCCAGATCTACCTCTTCAAGCCCATCCAGGTCTCTGTCTCGACTGTGTTCTTGCTTTTGCTTATCTACACCGTCGGCAATGCATGGGCCACCTTCCTTCCTCGTGGGCATTGGGTCGAGGGAACTCGCTTTGCTCGCTTTGCACCCGTGCTGGAGTTCATCAACCCTGGAGAGTTCAAGCTGAAGGAGGTGCGTATATGCTCGTGTAAACAGACTAGCCTTGCATCCTTACTTCTGTATCTAGCATGTCGTCGCATCCCTTGTTGCATCGACCGCTGCAGGAGGCAGTGCGGCAGTCATGAACTTTGCTGTCCAGAGGGTATGTATATCCCTTGCAATGTAGTGCTGCCAATGCTCAGTGAAATTTTACAGTTGTACTACGAGACCAATGTCCACGCCACTACTGCAGTACTCGCGACTTTCTCTACTGCATGCTTCGGGTGCGTACCGCTTCATCAGTAAACTGTTCTTCCACTGACGACGACTTTAACCAGCTATGGTCTCGTGGGTTTACTCCGACCTCTCACTGTTTACCCCAGTGAGATGGTGTACTGGACGGTACGTCGGTGTGCTCTCGCTTCAATCACTTCATGTAAGCTGACGTCCTTCTTCCAGAATTTACCAACCGTATCCATCTTCCAAGGTATGTCCTTTCCTCTCTGATGGCGCTTAGTTGTGCCTTATCGCGTACCCTGTAGCCCTGCACTTTGACACCGCAGGCAACAAGAAGCGAGTGAAACTGTTCTGGACGGCGTTCACGTCTATGTTCTTCTACGAGGTCTTCCCTGCATACATTTTCCCGCTACTAAACGGTGTCAGCGTCATCTGCCTGGCGACGCAGAAGGCTCCTGCGAAGTCGGTAGACATCATCACGAATCTGTTTGGAGGAACAGACGGTAATGAAGGTCTTGGGTACGCGTGCATCTTATCTGGAACTTATACGCATTTGCTGACAATTATCGTAGGTTCCTTTCCCTCGGCTTCGACTGGCAGTACATTACTTCAACGTCTATGAGTTACCCTCTCACCCAGCAAGGTATATACAAGCTGCATCTCAATGAAGACTCAAGCTTACGTCCAGTAAAGCGAATTCATGGTTCGGTGTAGCCATCTGCTACATCGCGATCATGGGCATTTACTACTCTAATGTCTGGAATGTGCGTCATCATCCTTGCCTATGTCTCGCCATCATGTTAACGTCAGGCTCAGTCGCTCGCCTACCCGATGCTCTCGACCTCTCTGTTTGCGTCGAACGGCTCGCGGTACCCGCAGTCGGCGGTGTTCGGCAAGACCTTCACGCTGAACGAGACCGCGCTGCACGACATTGGCCTGCCCGCACTCACCGGTCAGTCACACCTATCTCACCTTCGCTAGCAGCCCGGCTGACGACGGTTTGCACAGGCTCCAACGCCTGGAGCAACCTGACGCAGAACCTCGCGATCGGCGGGCTCATCACGCACTGCGTCTTGTTCTGGGGCCCGTACGTCAAACAGTCGTTCAAGCAGGCGCGCTCGGGCACGCAGCCGGACCGCCACTGGCGCGCCATGCAGAAGTACGACGAGGCGCCGTGGTACTGGTACGCGGGCCTGCTGGTCCTCTCGTTCTTCGCCGGTGAGCCATGTTCAGTAGGACGTGTGCTGCGGAGGGCTTGCTAACGTTTTAATAGGCTTGATCGTGGTGCTCAAGGGCGAGACGACGCTGCCGTGGTGGGCTTTCATCATTGCGCTGCTGCTCGGAACGGTCGTCACGCCATTCTCCACCCTCCTGTTTGCGCGCATGGGCAACGGCATCGCGACGAATCAGCTCATGAAGATGGTTGCCGGCGCGGTTAACCCCGGAAAGCCTGTGGCCAACCTCTACGTGCGTGTTTTCTTCTTCTTGCCGTTCTCCCAGCGCAAAGCTCACCGCGGCGCAGTTCTCGATGTGGAGCCACGATGTCATCTCAACGTCTATTAACCTGGCTGGAGATCTCAAGATGGGGCAGTACTTGAAGATCCCCCTCGCGTCATGTTCTTGACTCAGGTGTGGGGTACTATCCTTGGTGCCGTTGTCAACTACGGTGAGTTACATTCCCTGCCATCGTTGGTCACGCAACTCATCTCTGTATTATAGTCGTCATGGTGTCCATTGTTGACGCTCAGCGCGATGTCCTGCTTGATCCTATTGGAACCAACGTCTGGGTAAGCCTAATATTTATCGAGCCCTTCGCCGGACGGATCCTAAGTGCAGCATATAGTCTGGTCAAGAAACCCAGAGCTTGAACAGCGCCGCAGTTACCTGGTCGCTTGCGAAGGAACTGTACGGCCCGAAGGGTCCTTACTTCATTATTCCCATGGGCTTGCTGCTTGGCATCGGCCCTACTCTACTCCAGTGGCTTATTGGCAAGGTCAGTGACATATTTCTGCGATGCTATGCGGATGCTCACGTCAAACCCCTCAGCGCTGGCAGAAGATTGGTCCGGTGAAGGTGAACGACATCATGCTGCCTATCATCTACAGCGTATGTGTGCTTTATTCTGTCGCCGCCGAACATTTGGGCAACACTCACACCGTGCCCCGCAGTATTCCGCCTTCCTGAGCGCAGGCACAAACTCGCCCGAGACGACGACGATCATCATCGGTATACTGTCCCAGGTCTGGCTCCGGCGGTACCACCCCGGCTGGTACAAGAAGTACAACTACATCCTCGGCGGCGCCCTCGACGGCGGTGCGCAGGTCATGATCTTCATCCTCTCGTTCGCTGTGTTCGGCGCGTCCGGGGCCGGCCACCCGTTCCCGACATGGGCCGGCAATCCCGCCCAGGGCAACGTCGATTACTGCAACGGCAACGGCGCATTGGACTAGAGCGTCGCTGGTGATTGACTCTTCTCCTACTGGCACTTCTCGGCATCAGGGACTGGCGGTTAGGGCTTACCGACGTTGTTTGTATTGTATTAATTGGAAACTTGAAGAATGCATTCAAAATTCTCTCCTCCTGCGTGGTCTCCGTTGCGTTTATCTGGTTGATGTCTAGTGCATATGTTTGTGTACGCCTGATTGTCGTGATTTGTTGCGCAGTGAGCGATGCTCGGGTTTACAGGCACGGACACCACTTGCCATCTTCGGGCCCGAGTGCCACGACGCCGGCGCCTACGGATTTGTCTGCCTTGTCTGTTACGCTCACCACCGCCACCGCCTCCTTGCCGTCAACCATCATGCAAATACCACTGTTGTCAGAGAAATGCTCGTCGGGTGGGAGCATATGCCTGCAAAGACAATCTTTCGTTGCATGAGGGTTCCCACTCGAGTTCAGGCAAGCTTTTTACGGATCGTCGTGCCGGACGAGCCAGCTGGCAACAAAGGCGAATGACATAGGTCTCAGCCACCCCCTGACTTCGTCGACGGTGACCTGTAAGATGATCCATATCAGTGGTACGCTTGTTTTCTGCGTCAGACTACCTTGAGGTTCTGCGATCCTGGATCAGGCTAACATCCGTGTGCATATAGTCTCCTCCGGGGGTGTTGAACGGAACGCTGGTCAATTGTTCAGTTTGTGCACGCCGCCGTGTGCTCACAGGCAGATGATCTCGACCATCGGTACGAGTCTAAACTTGTACGACAGGACGCTGGTCATGCTCCACGCGTCGAGGTCGGTCTGTGTAACGTCGCCCGGCTCGTCCTCGGGTCATGAGACCGGAATACACAGCGTCGCTGCCTTGGAGGACTCTTGGAGGGCTGCGACCGTGACGCTCAAGCCCAGTGGTTATCGTCTCTTGTCTGTTATCGAGAGTGGCCTTCGATGCTTCTCCAAGATAACCCCCGCCGCTGCCCTATCGACCCACCGCAGGCGTTCGCAGGGGTGGGCGCTGCCAGTGCTTCCGCGCCAAATCCGGCAGGCATGCACATACGGTGGATGAGCACCCCATGTGCTCCGCCCCGCTGGTGATAGCACAGAACACAGCGGTCTTGTGAGTGCCGTTGTTTCCAATCTTGCGCAAATCAGAGTTGAACCGTAATGATTTTGATTAGTGGCGTCGGGTGCATCCGTCCCGGTCCAGACCAGCGGTATGTCTGTGATACACAATCGCTGAACACGCGGGGTGTTATGGCAACAGAGCAGTCTCTGTATGTCCACTCACGCCTGGCCACTCCTCGATAATGGTCATTCTTCCTTCTGGCTTGGCCCTGTCGCCTTCGCTGCTTCTGAACCGGCCGGGGTCGCTACGGCCAGTAGTTTCTCATCCCACAACGTACGGCAAGCATATGGCTCGCGAACCGACGGTGAGCCGTAAATACCCACCTTTCCATTCGAATGTTGCTAAACACAGCTGTCTACAGCATATCTTCGCAATAGCCTTCCATCCTTGTGATCCCCCGCTCCCGACATCTCCGGTGACAAGCACTCGCGGCGCTTTGCGTACATTCTGAAGGATGCATGGCCCGCTCGGCCACCCTGTCGCACATGATGAGCCGGAGGTCAGAGAAGCTGCAGGGCTCGGCTTGCAACGCGGTAGCTTCAGGTCAGCAACTGCCTGCACGCATGGACTCAGACCGTCGTCCACTCATACTCTCTCTCCAGATCAGACGCCAACATGTCTCCGCCTGGCCCTCTCTTTTTTCTAGCACAAACATGGGGTTTCCTCGCTTTGTGCTTTCAAACATACCTTTGAAGCCTTCCCCGAACCCACATGGTGCAATGTGTACTTTGTTTGGATTGCGTTCAAGCACTGCCGCTGAGGTGATATAAAAGCTGCGACTCGTTTGGTGAACCTTCTTCAGCAGCCTCTCAGCTCGCCCTCTACCCGGTCAACATTCAACCCCCAGGCATACCTCATAATGGTTTTCTTGAGCTTCCAACGCCTCGTCGTGGCAGTCGCAATCTCTGCGCTCGCCAACGTCTGCGGCGTGTTCGCAGCTCCAGCCATTCCTGGGTGGGAGAAGCTGGACAACCAGGCTCGCGACATCCTGGCTCGTGCTACTCCCGCCGCGCCGCACTTTGTTGTGTACGGCGACGAGTACACGCCCGGAACGACTGGTCCACCGGCTGCCTCCGCGATTAAAGTAGGTCTCATTCCTACGAACGCGAAGACGACCTCACTGACCAATCATTTAAATTCAGGGGTTCAACGTCTTGTAAGTAGCACGCGAAGCTGAACCTTAAAATTACGTTGATCCAATCTGTTTGCAGCGCCTTGTCCTTCCTCTTGATTGAGGGAGCTTGGGATAAGGCTGAGGAGTGGGTTCAGCTGACGGCTGCACAACGCTCGAGCATCAAATCGCAATACGCTGCTGCCGGCATCAAGCTCATCGTCTCTGCCTTTGGCTCGACCGACGTGCCGACTTCCAGCAACGCAGACCCCATCGCGACTGCCAACACCATGGCTGCGTGGGTCAAGCAGTACAGCCTCGACGGTATCGATGTTGACTACGAGGTAAGAGCTCGACCTGCGAGATCGAAGAATTATGTCTCAGTACGAATCTTCCAGGACCTCAACGCTTTCGATGCTGGCAATGGCAAGGCGGAGAACTGGCTGATCTCCTTCACCCAGCAACTCCGCTCTCAGCTCCCGGCCGGCCAGTACATTATCACCCACGCGCGTACGTCCATAGTGCTCTCGGCATCCGCCGCAAAGCAGCTGACTGAATTCTTCGCGTGCAACAGCGCTTGCGCCCTGGTTCTCGCCTGGCAGCAAATGGGGCGGAGGAGGCTACCTCAAGGTCCACAACAGCGTCGGTAGCCTTATCGACTGGTACAACGTCCAGTTCTACAACCGTGAGGCTCACCAACATTGTTTATGATGTTGTCGCTCAATTCCTGCTTTTGAAACAGAGGGCACCACGGAGTACACGACCTGCGCCGGTCTCCTGACCACCTCCAGCTCCACGTGGCCCCAGACCGCGCTCTTCCAGATCGCGGCGAGCGGCGTCCCTCTGAGCAAGCTCGTCATCGGCAAGCCTGCGAACACCGCTGACGCGAGCAACGGCTTCATGTCGACGTCGACGCTTGCTGGCTGTGTTTCTCAGGCTAAGAACCAAGGTTGGAGTGAGTGCAAACATCTCTCTGCTGTGCGGAAGTTATCTGACAGAGTTGACTTGATAGACGGCGGTGTCATGGTTTGGGAGTTCCCGGACGCTGCCTCCTCTTGGATCACCGCCGTCCGCGCATCGTCCTGGCCCGTCTAAACTGACGGCCTCCTACATCTTGAGGTGACGAAACTCATCTCCTAAGTCTTTTGGCATCTGGATATGCCTGATTTGGTAACCGGAAAGGTGCTATTATTTTCTCCAATGGGTTAGATGGTATATTCCTCTGTATTCGAGCTTCGTCATCCACGCAATTTTTGTGTAGCATTAGTTTTATTATGTTTATCAACACAACTTTCTTCCTGGTCACCGCGGTGTACATACGGCAGATCATATATGGTCCGCTTGTATGATGTATCTTGGCTCACGCATCTATACAGTAATCTCCATCGCTGTTGAGGAAGGGCCTCAACGTTCAAGGAACAGGCGCTAAACCTGGCGTCAGAACTCTGACTTGTACTCCCACTTCACTCTGGTGCCTGCTTCAAGCTCCTGGTCTTCCTTAGATTCCTCATCTGCGTAACTCGTTTACAAACCATGCCTCAATGGCTTTGTACGCCTAAATGGTTACTTGAGTGCAGTTGACGTGACGAAAATGCACTACTACTGTGAGTCCGAGAGCTAGCGCTCGGCGACGCGATCGTTCAAGTTACCGCTAACTCACCTCCCCCGACAAGCTCGCAACGATGCTGAAGGGTGGCTCACTAAGGGGTGCAGATTCAATACGAATTAATACGCAACGTACCAGCGGACTCGTACAGACCTATGCGAGTTCCTTGCGTCGATTCCGTGACTCGACTCGACTCGACTCTCGCGGCCTGTTTCTTCCGAGCAGGCCGTGCAAGAGGACGGTGTCGTCACTCTCTGGTGCACTTGCATTAAGTAACCGAATATGTGGGTTTTGATCGTCTGTTGCAGACCATACCACCGCAGCTCTTCTGAGCCGCTTCTGCCATACTAGGATTCTCGACATCTGATCCGGGAAGTGCTGTGGTAGGGCAGATGCTTTCCGCTCGCAGGTCCGGCTCTTCGTCAAGATGAAGTTTCGCTCCGAGTGCGCACCTCAGGATGCACGATGTAACGATACCCCTTCAGTGCTGCGAAGAGCAACGCCCAGTTTTGGTAGTGGGTGTCAGCCTGGCCATTTAGTTCATCGCTCCTCGTTCCATGTACAACCACAAGTCAGGGGCTGGGGTCGCTGCATGGATCTTTACGGTTATGGCGCCATTACCATTCATCCCGGATTCGCTATTCATTCCATTCCAATACTAGGCCCTCAATATATGTGTTGGTTTGCTCCTGGGCCCTGGCGCTTGGCTGTCCGGCAACAGATTCGGCGATAGTTCTGTACTCTCGAGGCACGCTGGCAGAACCGACTCAGCTGTGGTCGAGAAAGACAAATCTGCTTCTCACCCCGCTATCTGGTGGGAACACCTTGCTTCAGATCCAGATGCAGCAGGATCTCGTCGCTGGCTTCATGGTTGCCCTTTCGCCGCTCTGGCGGGCAGTACATAATCCAGGCTTGTTGCTCACAGAGATGCGCAGCTCTTCCTCCCAACTTCCTCCCTTCGGCCCAGCGGAAGTCAACACCACGTCCACTGAAGATCATCATGTCACAGCAGGATTGCGAACTTGCACAGGATTTGTCCCCAATGTAAGTTTCTTGGGCCATCTGTTTACCTTGCTCACTGATGTATTACTCGTTGTATAGTTTGTTTCAGATTTATGTGTCGGCGGGAGTGCTTAGTCAGTAGCACTTCTCATACCGGCGTAGAACATGAATGACCGCCTACTAGCGCTCGTGTTCTGCGAATATCTGACCACGCTGGGACAAGAAGTTGCCTTCGTCTGGCAGAGAAAGTTAACGGCAACATCCATTCTACTTCTTTCCACTCGATGGAACATGATTGCGACGCAAATAATACCTTTCATTCCAGAGCTCCCCAAGGTTTGTCTCAACCAAAGCCGCGAGGCACCCTTGATCGTCTGCTAATGCAACTGCAACCATAGCGGTTTGTCGTCTATAGTAAAAGCATAAGTGCGGTAACCAATGTGACATTGCCCTGCAGTTGCCGGCTTCTGGAAATACTTTCACAGATACTCGAATTACTTGGTTATTTCCAAGTGGCGTGTAAGTCTATGTCAAGCTCACAGTGTTGATGTTGGTATTTACAATACAACGTTATTGACTTGGGCACCAGCGTTCTCTGCAATGCGCGTGTACGCAATCTGGAACGGCTCGAAATATCGAAGACCCTTATTCGTGCTCGTTTTCACCTTCTCCATGGTGCCATTTAGTACGAACTTGGTGAGTGCGAGCTATTAGTGCACGTCATGCTGGATTCTTACGGAGTGCGCTTAAGTTCCGTATGTGTCGAACATCTACCGGTTGGTTTGGACCGCCACTCAACATCTGCCTGAGTGCATTTCGAGGCTCTGTGGAGGTGGACATAGCGTAAGAACGCCACTTATTTTCTGATACGCCGGGCTCAAAGCAGCAACAGGAGTGAGTATAACAATCAGTACGATGTGCTTTGGCATAACAGCTGCGGCTATCATGACAGTGCTTTACTTCACTCGTGGCGCATTGACTGTCGCCGACTTGCTTGTTTTAACCTTGACCTGGATCAAAACTTTCCGTCATTGGAAAGAGGCCAGGCGGTGGAGGTTGCCGGTTTCTGTTTCAACTTGCCTCATCCGTGATGGTACGTCGATAATGAAGTGAGCTCAAATGGAGATGTCTGATTTTTATCTCAGGTACTTTGTATTTTATGTATGTATCTCCAATGCATTATTACTTGTTCTGACCCCTAGCAGCCGTATTCATTGAAAATGACTTACAGTGTCCTCCTTTGCGTAAATATTGGCCAAGTTGTAGCATTCGATCCTGCATCAACATCTGCTGTAGGTTTTCATGATCTGCGCAGGTCGCAAAGCTTTTAACTTACGCTTTTAATTAGCTTGTAGTATTTTTCGATCAAATCGTGATAGCATTGGTGCGCATACAATGCCTCATGCAGTACATCACTCAACTTGACGTCGTGGAATAGCCTCCGATCCTTGTCAATCGCTTCATACTCAACCTTCGTCAACTCAACACGAATGGGGACTCACGGTCACAGTCTCAAGGGCAGCACTTCTCACAGTTCTCGGCCCCGGACTTCATAGTCCGGTCGAGCATCCTCGGCAACATAGGAGAGCCTCTGGAGCACGGTCAATCACCAGTCGACTATGAAGATGAGGAACTATCCGGTGATATTGCGATGCCGCCCGTCGTCGACCATGCTCAGGCTGGTGACCTTGGGTCGCATCCTGAAGCAGGCCCCTCAAGTACAACCCAGTCTGGGTGAATGAATGGTGTGTTCTTCACTTTGAAGCAATTTGTAATTTGACAGGCATCATAATTGAAGTAGGTCGAGGTAGATTCAAGTTTGATTTTGCAACTATTTCATTATTTTGTAACCCTGTTACACAGTCTCGTATACATTCCTTTACATATCTCCCCCTCGGACCTCTAGCGTACACACACGGACCATTAGCATACACATCATAGTTACATCTCCCCTTCCATATATGGAAGGACTGCCACTTCCAGCGACGCCACCTCCGAAGACTCAACCTTCCCACGCCCGTTCATACATATACCTCCCTCCCTCGTAGACGGATCTCCAGTCTTTCCTTCCGTCTACGCAGGTATGCCCGTTGTCTCACCGTAGCTACTCTCACATGTACTTACCAGTCTTTCCTTCCGTCTACGCAGTTTGTTCCCGTTCTCTCGTTTGATCTGAGTGTTTCCTGCCGCTGCACACGGCAGGCTTCCACTTTTTTGAACGTTTAAACAAACGCGTTTTCGGGTCGTTCGACAGCGACGACTCATCCCACTGCCACCGCCTCCGTACAGAATCGCACGCTAGTCGTGTGGTGACCTCCGTTACCGCTATCGCCATCCGCTACCGTCTCCGAAATAGCCGCCCTGGCTACTCGTTCGGCCAACCGTCTCGTCCTGAAAACCGCCCTCCGTATTCCGAACTGTCACCGAACGAAACCGCTGCAGAGACCGCTACACCGGCCGACGGCACCAATACACCGTTGACCCCTTTTGGATCAGAGATCTCGGAGAGTTCGTTGAGGAGATTAGAGCTGGAAGACGCGGAACTGGGGACTTCACAGTACGCCGCACCTGTTCCTCGATCGAGAACGCACTCTACCGCGTCATCTCCCTTGCATCCCTCGAGCTCGTCATCGTCATCATCCTCATCCTCCGGCGATTCTCCGACATACGCATTGAACATGTTGGATAACAGCAACTCGAACCTCGCGGTCGTCTCGTCGACGGGCCCTAAGTTTCCGCCGACGCTCAGTGCCGGGAGGGTTACTCCTGAGGTGCTGATGTTCTTCGAAATCCAGTGCGTCCACCACTTCAGCGAATCGCAAAGTCAGCGGAGAAGGAACAGGTCGCCATCGTTGCGCCGGGACTGCAAGGCGTCGCCATGCAGTACTGGTACATCAGCAACGAAGTTCGCCTGAAGGCTGGTCTGTTCGAGCCCTTCATGCAGGAAATGCGCAAGCGTTTCTTGAAGAAGGATTGGATGGACACCATCGTCACCCGCATCCTGAACTCGAACCAAGCCGTCGACTCTGCCTTCACCGCCTGGACCGAGGCTATCGAAAATAAGAACCACCTGCTTATGAACACCACCAGTCTTCTTGACGAAGACGGCGCTTGCGCCAGCACTTGAGACTCATGCCGTCGAGGAGCTGCGCATTCTACGCGCGTTCGGCCGAGGTCAAGGCCACTACTGACTACTTCGACTGGAAGGTACTCATGTGCGACGAGGATGACCTCCGTCTTCGCGAAGCGCGTCCAGTACCGGAAGGACCTCTCAGAGTTCATGGCATCGTCTGCCCCTGTACGTCAAGTCTTCAAGCCGTCCAGCGGCACCACTGTTGTCACTACCTCCAGGCCCGCGGCATCCACCCTCAACCCAGCAGCCTCGAACGCGAAGCGCACCTCCTTGCCCAAACTCACCGACGCTGAGCGCGCTACCTCCTCGCTAACGCTGGGTGTCTCAAGTGTCGCAAGGCGAATGCGAACCACTTTGCGGCTAAGTGCCCGAACGGTTTTCCCGACCCTACTACCTACAAGACAGTTGGACCAAGCTCTGTAACGTCTACGTCTACTACGACCACCACGAACCGCTGTCAGCTGCCATCTCCGAGGACTGGGAGAACGTCGGCCCTGACTCTCCCCTCGCTATTGCGTCATGCGTCCTCAGCAGCGGCTCCGATGAGCTCTCCGATGACGAGTATGTCCTGCCACCTCTCTCAACTCCCCACCTATACTTCCGTGCTGTTGTCGACTCCCCTCCCCCTCACTGCACCTGTAAAGATGCTCATCGATTCTGGTTCCCCAACAGTTTTAATCTCGGATAGCATGGTCGCTCAGTGCGGTCTGCGCAGGAGGAGATTACCGGAACCGTTTAGTATGGGTGCAGCGTTTGGAGAGGAGAAGAGAGTCCCACGAATGGGTGAAGTTGAGGGTTTCGTGTCAAGATAAATCATGGACGTCTCTTGTCGTCCGAGCTGTTATTGTTCCACAACTCTGCAGCGCCTGTAATTTTTAGGTCTCCCGTTCCTTCAGCGCAATCAACTTCTTATAGACCCGGATCTGTCTGCGCTGATCGAGAAGAGCACAGGACGTGACCTTCTACAACCACCTCCCTCGCCACCTCATGTCGACCGACGAACCGTCCTCGAACGCAGATAAGAAGCTACAGACACGAGGATCATGGAACAAGAAGCGATCATCCTAGAGCACGCTATGGTTCAGAAGATCAAGCTAAACGTGATCGACGAACTGAGGATGGTTATCCACGCTCCGGAGCTTCTCCCTCCGCTTCTGCAAGAAGAGTCGACAGTCGACATTGTGGCAGCGGTTAAAAATCGAGTAGAGGAACTTCGCCTCGAGGCTCGCCTTCAGCGAGAGGCGCAGGCAATGTTCACCAAGTTTGCCGACTGCTTCCGGATGACATTCCTCACGTCAACCAATTACCAGATGACGTCTACCATCGCTTCACGTTGAAAGACGCTAACCTGGTGATTGTTCGCAGACAATACGACTGCCCCAAGAAATATCGGGAGGCTTGGTCAAAGCTCATCGCGAGCCACCTCGACGCAGGCCGCATACGACCGTCTAGCAGTCAGTACGCCTCACCGGCGTTCCTCATTCCTAAGGCAGACCCGACTGCTCTTCCACGTTGGGTGAATGACTATCGGCAGCTGAACGCCAACACCGTGCCCGACGTACACTCTCTGCCGAGCATTTCCGAAATTCTCTCGGACTGCGGCAAGGGTAAAGTCTGGTCCAAACTTGACATGACCAACTCATTCTTCCAAACGAAGGTCCACCCTGACGAAATCAAGTACACCGCAGTAACGACTCCGCTGGGACTATACGAGTGGACGGTCATGCCCCAGGGTTGCCGGAATGCTCCAGCTACACATCAGCGGAGGATGTTTAATGCTCTCCGCCAGTACGTGGGTTCGATCTGTCACGTTTATTTGGACGACATCGTAATCTGGTCGGACAATGTCGAGGAGCATAGGCGACATATCGAACTGGTCATGGCAGCTCTAAGGCAGAACTCGCTCTTCTGCTCCGAAGAAGAAGACGTAATTCTTTGCAACGGAGATCAACTTTCTCGGACACACCATTTCTCAGCGCGGTATCGAGGCAGACGGCAAGAAAGTTGAGAAGATCTTGAACTGGCCGGTCCCTCGCTCAGCCCTCGGAAGTGCGATCTTTTCTGGGGCTGGTACGCTATATCTCGAACTTCTTGCCTGCTCTGGCCCACCACACTCTCATTTTGAATACGCTCACTACAAAAGATGCAGAAAGCAGTTCGTCTGGACGGACCACCACACTGAGGCATTTGAAGCGGTCAAACGTCTTGTCACCTCTCGTGAATGCCTAACTGTTATCGACCACCAGAATATGGGCAACAACAATATCTATGTCTCCTGCGACGCCAGCGACAAATGTACCGGCGCCGTCCTCACTTATGGCGAAACTCCTGAAACAGCCCGTCCTGTCGCTTTCGAGTCTGAACAGCTTCACGGGCGCAGAGCTCAACTACCCTGTCCACGAAGGAACTCCTGGCCATCGTGCGTGCGATGAAGAAGTGGCGAGTAGATCTGCTCGGCGTTAACTTCACCGTCTTTACAGATCATTGCACGCTCGAGAACTTCACCGAACAGAAGCTGCTCTCATGTCGACAGGCGCGTTGGCAGGAGCTCATGGCCCAGTATTTCCACAAGATTGTCTACGTCCCTGGCAAGGACAACTGTCCGGCGGACGCTATGTCCCGGAAGCCTGACATGATTGATCGCGCAATTATTGCCGCTGTTATGGATGCCACACAGTCACTAGCGAACCGACCGTACGTGCAGGTACGAGAAGATTTCATCGCAGCGACTGGCTCGTTCAGGGTATCCTCCGACCCGGCGTGGCTGACTTCCATCAGCAGATGCGAGGGAGGACAACTGGGCGAAGCGCTTGGTAGATTCCTTGTGGGACGCTAGGTGGCGAAAGATGGGGTTGGCGAGGCCTCAAAAGATGTTACCGCGATTCAAGCTCTGAACAAAGGTTTTCTCGATGGCCGGTCGAAGCATGGTGTTTCTGCCCGCAACGGTCTACTCTACGTTGGCGAACGTCTAGTGGTACCAAGGGTTGCCAAGCTTCGGAAGGCATCTTCCGTCTGGCTCACGACGGTCTCGGTCATTTCGGGACTGATAAATCGTACGCCGCACTTCGTTTAGCTTACTACTGGCCCATTATGCGCACCGAACTCGAGACACTCTATGTCCCTTCGTGCGAAGGTTGTCAGCGGAACAAGTCCCTCAACCGGAAGCCCGCAGGCCCCTTCATCCTCTGTCCGTCCCGGGATCGCGGGGGTGACAGCGTCGCTATCGACTTCGTCGGGCCGCTACCTGAGGACGAGGGATACAATAGCATTGTCACCATGACCGACCGTCTCGGGTGCGAGCTCAAGGTCTGCCCGTGTCGGATAGACATGACCGCCGAGGACTTTGCTGAGTTGTTCTTTCGAGAATGGTACTGCAAACATGGCTTACCAGCTCGAAATTATCTCAGACCGTGACAAACTCTTCATGTCAGCGCTTCGGAAGGCCCTCCACCGTCTCACCGGTGTGAATTTGAAGATGTCGACCTCATTCCACCCTCAGACAGACGGCGCTAGCGAACGCTCGAATCGCACAGTTATCCAGGCCCTTCGCTTCCATGTCGAACGGAACCAGAAAGGATGGGTGCGCGCTGCCCTCGTCCGTTTCAACTACGTGAACACGGTAAACGCCTCCACCGGCTTCACACCTTTCCAACTGAAGATGGGCCGCTCGCCGCGTATCATCCCACCCGTGACCGACGCCGAGGTTAACGCTGCCAAGAAGGATATCGGATCTGACGCCGTTAACGCCGCCTTGCTGAACCGCATCGGCGGACGTCATGGAGGCGCAAGACAACCTTCTGCTAGCCAAGACCAACCAGGCTTATCATGCAGACAAAGCCCGCGGCGACAGCGTGTCTAGTGATTGGCAAGGGTAAACCCTTCATGCTTAGAGGCTAACCCTTACCCTTACTCTCCAAAACCCTTACCCTTATGAAGGGTAAGGGTTAAGGGCTACCTTCAAACCCTTGCCAAAATAGGCAGAAAATGGCGCTTTGAGTGCTTTTTTCATTCACTTATAATGTCAGCCTTCTATTTGAGTAGCTTAGATTGATATAGAAAGCACTCACAACACTTGCAGCCCTATCCAGCAACATGTCTGGTATTTGTGTGCAGACCCCTGCCAGACAAGGGTTAACTTTCTTCAACCCTTACCCTTACCCTCCATACCCTTACCCTTAACCCTCGGAGGGTTTGCAAACCCCTGCCTATCACTAAGCGTGTCTATAAAGTCGGCGACAAGGTCCTCTTGTCCACGTTCCACCGATGTCGCGACTACATGCAGCGAGGGGACAATCGTGTCGCCAAATTCATGGTACGATACGATGGACCGTACGACGTTGTTCAAGCCTGGCCGGACACTTCTGTCTACACCCTGGACTTGCCCGAAAGCTCCCGCGCGTTCCCTACCTTCCATGCCTCACTCCTTCGCCCCTTCATCGCCAATGATAACGAACGGTTCCCCTCTCGTGCTCATGAAGAACCCGGCCCCGTCATCCTCGACGACGGGTCGGCGGAACATGTCGTCGAACGCATCCATGACCATCGGAAGCGAGGGCGAGGTTTCCAGTACCTCGTGAGTTGGAAAGGATACGGCCCTGAACATGACGAGTGGCTGCCCGGCCGCCTCGTGAACGACCTGGAGGCCCTCGACGTATACCTTCGCGAAAACAACCTCGAGCCTCACGTCGACACTTGAACTTGTCTCTAATAATTTTTTGCGCGCCGCCACGCTGCGAATTTTTTGGGACGGGTGAGAGTGTAACCCTGTTACACAGTCTCGTATACATTCCTTTACATATCTCCCCCTCGGACCTCTAGCGTACACACACGGACCATTAGCATACACATCGTAGTTACATCTCCCCTTCCATATATGGAAGGACTGCCACTTCCAGCGACGCCACCTCCGAAGACTCAACCTTCCCACGCCCGTTCATACATATACCTCCCCTCCCTCGTAGACGGATCCCCAGTCTTTCCTTCCGTCTACGCAGGTATGCCCGTTGTCTCACCGTAGCTACTCTCACATGTACTTACCAGTCTTTCCTTCCGTCTACGCAGTTTGTTCCCGTTCTCTCGTTTGATCTGAGTGTTTCCTGCCGCTGCACACGGCAGGCTTCCAGTCTCAGCAGCCAAGTGCTAGGATGCGTCACGGTTTAAACTCAGCTTGTATTGTCGATTGCGGTACCGAGGTAAACCGCAACTCGTGTGTATATTGCCGGATACATGTTGACGAGCATTGATCAGTATAGTCTCAGATTGTATGTCAACACGAGCAGTGGTTTAATTTCAGCGAATGTTTCTTGATGAATGCTACTACAAGTTCTATAACAATTCTTCGGATAAAGTTGGATTTATTCTACCGAGAGTCTCAGCATCCCCAGCGACCTCTCAGACAGCCGAAAGTCCAACGTTTGCTGCAAGATCGAGAGGCATCCGTCCTCTTTCGGGAGACATGCCTTGGCGATCATCGTCCTTGTCGCGATGCGCACATGCAGTCGCTCGAGGTCGGTGCACTGTGCGATTATTTGGTCTAGCCGCACCCAGTCCAACGATCGCAGGCACGTCCTGAAGTTGCGCAAGCACGACGGAGGATCGAGTTCCCAAGGGAAGTGGCTGTCGTTGATGCGCAAGAGCAAGGTGACACCGAGCTCCCTCAATCTCGCACGACTGGATTGCTCCAGCAGTCTGATGATAGCGGGCCAGTCGGAGGTAACTCCGTCCGGGCTCGGCCAGTAGATAACTCCAGAAACGCGCAACGTCCGAAGCTGCGATCCAATAGGAATGGTCGGGGTGAATGGTCCTCGAATATTGTAGGTGAGCGACGAGAGGTTCGGTATATCCTGTACGAAATGGTTGACGTGATCGCCGTAGACCTCTGCAACAGCGCCGATGACGAGAGTTGACAAGCCATCCAGGATGATATACGGCCTGATACGTTCGAGGAAGTCTGCAGATGGTGTGAAGTTGGCGAGAGGGGTGGTGATGAAACTCCAGCGAAGTGACTTCGACAAGACGACCGGCCGCTGGCCCTACTTGTAGTACGGGCAGTGCGGTGTAGTGACTGCATCCAGCCCTGTCAAAGACCAGTCTCCTGATGCGACGGAACGGGCGCATGAAAGGGAGTACGTTGTCCACTTCGGATGAGTCGAATGAGCCCGATGCCGTGAAGTGGAGCTCCGTCAAATCGCGGAGAGATGGTGTTCCTGTCACTGATGAGGGAAGCGACCCTTGGAAGCGACAGTCAACAAACTTCAAGATGTGCACTGCAGGGAGCAATTCGAGAACGCGAGTAAAGTCTTCGAGCTGCAGCGCAGCTCTTGCCTTCATGGAGAGCCCGCTGAAATTGCGCTCAGCAAGGCGTGCACCGGATAAGGATAACTCCCGTGCATACGCCTGCACGCGTCGGTGACTTTCGAGAGCTCGAAGGAAATTGCCAAAGAGTTGTGACTCGGCCGAGCACAAGCAAGCTTCGCCAGGCCTACTGTGACCCGCCTCTCCCCAGCTGAAGCCGCACAGTGGCCATCGGATTCGCTGGAACAAGTGCAAGGATGTAGTGGGTAGCCACGAGCGACAGACTAAAGAACACCGCCTGAGTGTCTCTGTGTTGTCATGTAGGTAGTCGATGATGAAATCGACGAGCTCCTGAGGAAGGTGAAGGCCATATGGAATTTGGCCTGACTGCGCCACATCTGGAAGCTTCGGTAGTGCAACGCGTGCCTGTGCTGTACGTCGGATGAGTAACATGGGAATTCGAATTTGTCCTACTAAAGAGAACTTACATGCACCGCTCGTAGCCAAATAACGCATTTGAGTGTGGGTGATGTAAGACTATGGTGGTAGAGGAGAAAGAGGCATTGGGGATTGTGAGGAAATTGGTCCGTAGCATTCGCGGTTGCTTGAGCGCATATTTATCCCGCATTAGGTAAATTATCTAAACAGGGCAAGGAATCGGACCAGTCGAAGTTGGGCACGCAAAGCTCCATGCCAACTGCATACCAAAGTGAATATCACGACCGTACGTGCTGTCCAGCTTACTACAATAATTGACTGTACAAAAGCCATAGACCTAATCGCTAAAGAACAGTGAGGTTCGGCTAGCAACTACAGTCTACAGGTTGTGCACTTGAAGCATGGCCGAGAAATCATATGATAATGCACGCTAGGCTAAACGCCACAAAGTTATCAGTTTCCGCTTTAGACGGAGAAAGCCTGAGGACCTGAACAAGACCAGAAAGCCACAGTCGAGAAGCAAGGACAGGCAAAAGGACAGAACATATTCTGCAGCGAGGAGCGCTCTGGATGAATAAGTCCGCCAAGTAGAAAACACTGCCGAATGTGCGAATGGTCAGGTTGTTGCACCCGCGGGTACTTTAATTGGGTGATCGCATAGATCCTTCCCAGCCTAACATGTGTGGATATATGCGTTCTCTAGAAGCATTGGATATGTTAAGCGTGCCAGTTTACGTCCGTCTGCCCAAGGGGTCCCCATAGATGATGGTGCTTTACCGTTTACCTACATCCACCAGAACCTGCCGCCTGCCGAAGCAGGACTAGCTGTGCCGCTTTCCAGCGGTCTTGAGTTTGGCAGCGTTTAGATGACCAGGATCATCCTAGTCTCCGTTTCTGCGGCGAAGTCTAATCACGTTGGCTCTAGTTGGTCGCATGCGGGCTGTGGAAGCCGTCAGTCTAGCCAGGGTTGACGGAAGTGAAGTACCTTGTACTTACTTACTGTACAGTGATGCGGACAAATTCGGACCTCTCGAGATCTCCCAAGTGTCCGTGCTTTGTTCCTGTCCTTCCTTCGTTCCGGAGGTCGGGCAGCGTGTACTACCGCCGAGCTCGTGCATTGCGTACGGCCAACGTCATATCAGATAGGTTGACGACGGTTCGGAGCGCGGCGGGATGATGCTGTACGACGACGACCCGGACAGAAGTCTGAAAGGTTGATTGTCGACGACGCACAGCGCATCCTGCGGAGAATTTCTTGACAAATTATCAGACGATGAATGCTCATATTGTTGTAGGAAGAGAAGGAAAGACCGACAGCCTGCGCCCGTGTACTCGTCATATATGCCTCTTTATCTCCCTTGTATTCGGGCGGTATTGCGGTGTGGGTACGGCTGAAGCTGTGCACTTGGAAGTGGTGAGAAGACCGTTTCTGATTCGCTGGTGGTGGACCACACTCCCCTGGAGCGTCGAGGGCCACGTTTGAGCAGGCTTGGAGTCGGTGGCTGAGACGTCATGGCGGGTGGTGGTGGGCGGTCGAGGCTAGAATAGGCGAATTTCCGGCGAATTGGTTTTGATCTTCTACATCCATCACCACGACTCGGATACACGACGTTTTCTCGCCCTGCCTGTTCTGTTGTATGATTTACCTTTCGACCCGCACCTCCAGCATCCAGGACTGCCCATTTCCTGCACCCTGCACGCCCCCACACCGCCTCTGCTGAGCATCCCGAGTCACACGCTGAGGCGTCTGCACCCCGGCCGGAGCTGTGTTTTCTGACGTCGGTATATCAGTGCGTAGCGTCCTGCGCCCCGGACGACTTGGCAGCAACCTAACTAGGCAGACGACCTCAGAGGTGCATGTGGAAGCACCTCCAGCCGTTTGGGCATCGACGGAGCAACAGCACCAAGAGAGGCAGGAACCGCGACCGTTCCTCCCGCTCTCGTGCGAATACGATTGGTTTTGAGGACGTTGATCCTTCGGCTCGTACCGACATCAACAAGCCACGGTCACCTGCAGGCCCCAGCCCCAAGACAGCCCTCGTCTCCACCAGGCCCCAGTACCAATCGACTCATGACCACCGCGACCGTTAACGAGGCCCACATCTCCCAACAGCCGCCAACCAAGGCAAGCCTGAAGGCCTGGTGGAACCACTTTGCGTTTGCTCAGAGGACGAAGCGGGAGGCAGAGGAGAAGAAAGGAGGTGCGCATGAGGGTCTTGAAAGACCAGACTATGCAAGGCTGACTTCTGAGACTCTTTTAGGACTCCCACCACCGCCACCAAGCGTAGTATTCGGCAAAGCCCTAGCAGAAAGCCTTCAGCGCGCGCACGTACAAATTTCGACGGCGGCCCCAGACGGAGACTTGTATGTTTGGGGCTATATACCAGTGGTGGTAGCGAAATGGTACGCCGCTAGCTTTGTGCGCCACGATCTCATCTCAACCATGTCTCTCAGTGGGCTGTATCTGAAGGAGCATGGTACGATCGACGACATCGCCTAACCTGGCATACAATAATGGAAACTTCGTCTTGCAGCGACGGAAATTCAGGGAATATTCCGAGTCAATGGCTCTAACAAGCGCATGCGTGAGCTCCAAGCCAAGTTTGAAACCCCGCCAAGAGTACGTCGATGGTATGAATGCCCGTACCGTGTCGCATCCTCAACGTTTTGTAGTATGGGAAGGATATCGACTGGAAGAAGGAGCAATACACGGTGCACGATGCTGCCAGTGTGTTCCGGCGATTCCTCACTCAAATGCCTGTAAGTTCAATGGCTCATTTATATCCGCCGTCCTTTACTAAACTCGTCATAGGAGGCAGTGATACCGCATGACCTGTACCATCCGGTGAGTCTCCAACTCCTTCAGCCGTATCAACGTCGCTTACAAGTGAACAGTTCCGAGACGCGTATGGTGTGTATCAATACAGCTCATGATGGCACACTATTGACCTCTCCAGCGTGCCAGAAAAAGAGCCGTCCAGACGTGACCAGTCAACATCACGGTATAAACGGCTGATTCGTATGCTGCCGGATTCCAACAGATGGCTCCTTCTATACGTTCTTGACCTGCTGTCGGTGTTCTCTCGAAGAGCGGACAAAAATCTGATGACGGCAAAAGTGAGTTTAACCGTCTTCGCGGATGCTACGTTTCTGACTCTGCATGTAGACTTGGCTGTGATCTTCCGCCCGGCACTGCTCTCACATCCGACACACGAACTGTCGCCGCCAGAACACCAACTAAGCCAGGACGTGCTTGAATACCTGATCGAAAATCAAGACTGGTTCATGATCGAAGCCACTGCTCCCAGCGGCACCTCTCGATCACCGCCGGCGGTGGAGCCCGTGGACATGGTGATCACTGACGACGGCTCGTGGGGTGTAGTGAGCGGGCAGAAGGTGACGCGGCGGCGCACGACGTCGGAGCGACCAGGCGGTGAGTCCGTTTCCAAGAAGCGGCATGTGCTGCACAAGCGTCGACAGCTTGCTGAGCGGACGAATCACGGCAGAAGCGGCAGTGCGAGTTAGAGGCGCGGACCCGGATAACCTCTCGCCCGTGCAGGAGAACGCACCGTCCCGCTCGAGCTCCGTCACCGTCACCCGCAGCCGGACGCTCCCCTCGTCGCGCGGCACGCGCAGCCGCTCGGGCAACGTCTCGACGGACGACGAGTCTCACCCGAAGACGCTGAAGAAGCAGAAACGGACGTCTGCACAACCGCACTCACGGCATGGGGCGGGTGGCTAGCCACGGCCACGGCTCCCGTCTCGTCGGCTCTCCTCGCTGTCCACTGCTACTCCACTTATTGTAAAGTTAGACTTCTGGAGCGCTTTGTTTGTTTGTTTCTCTTTCTCTGGGCGTACCTTATACCCTCTGCTGCTGCGATGCACCTTACTTCACGTTCTGCTAACAACCGACCCACCCCTCCACCCATCGTATCTTGCCTCCCTGCACATTAGATGCGAGCTCTTCTCGGGTTTCGAGGATGTGCTTTATAATACCTGTACCATGTGATACTCCCCTTCCCGACGTTGTCCTCTGTCGTTCCTGTGTTGTCCCTGCCGCCTTTCGCTTCCCCTTTCCCACCTTGTTTTCCTTGACATGGACACTATTCTATCTCGCTATGGAACGTGAAACAAACCTGTTACGAGCAATGATCATCTTTGGTGTACTGCATAGCAAGTCTGTTCTTCGGTGGTATATTAATTCATTGACTCTTCGAGCGTGACGGTCTTCCGAACGTCGCCGTCGTAGTCGTCCTACTCCACCCAGCTGTCGTCGAAAAATCGGTCTCAAGGAAACAAGACAGACAGAGAACGTCTCGATGTTTGTGCGCATGCTGCAGTCAAACTTGAAGCAGTCAAGCTCAGGCGGCCGACGTTTGCGAACTCCCCGCGCGTACGCTAGTGTTATGGTGCTATCTAATCTCGAGCGTTTCTCATGAGCTGGTTATCTTTAGGATACTGAATTTGGATGGGACCTTTGTGGCGCATAACGCGAAGCGTTTCTAACAAACAGCAATAGCAGAGGCGCAAGCAACACAGCTACAGCCCAAGCAGGGTTATTACAATCTGCAAGGCTGCACCGTTCATTGTCTTCACATGAATGGCTTGATCTATTGCATCTCGATGGCTCGGGCACTGCATGCAAAACGACGAAGAGACTAGTACTGGGTACAGCGGTATAGCCTTTCGCAAATCATTGATGTGGTACATTGTATGGTTCTGTCACTGCTCAGATTCTACCCTGCTGCTTCGCAATCGCCTCTACCTCGGGCTTGATGCTCGCAAGCAAGTCTTCCTTGGTGTACTTCGGCTTCCAGCCCAGCGTCCGCGAGTGGTTCGCGCGCGCACGGGAATTGGAGCCCCAGTAATTACCTATTTCGACCGAGCCGAAATACTTGGCGAGCTCCTCATCAGTAAATGTGGTTGGGTCATCTGTCTTGCTGAGACCCAGCTCGGCCTGGGCGCGCCCGATTGCCTGAGAGATCTCGCCCCAGGAGTGTTCGCCGTTCTCGCCGTAGTAGTAGCCACGGACGCCATGGTCGACGTTGTCGGGCCCGTTCTTTACGATGGCATCGTAGAGGACGATGTACAAATCAGCGACTGCATCGAAAATCGACCAATGAATGACGGCATCTGCGCGAGAATTTGGGAAGATGCCTTACTGTCGTCGATGTGGACGCTCGGCCAGAGAGCAAGACCCTTGCCAACCTGGCCAGGCTCGGCTCTTTCAAGCGCGGCCTTGATCAGTGCGGGAATTTGGATTGAGTGCGGGTTCTGAATGCCAGCGTCGACCAACGGAGTCTTCGCAATACCGTAGATCGTACTCGGTAGGATGATGTATGTCCGGGCGTAACCTAGACGCAAGCATGAGTGGCATATAATTCAGACCACACGGACTGTCGTACCAGCTTTGTCGGCATCAAAGATAAGGAGATCGACGTTACGATGGGGGGCGGTGGGCTTGATATTTGCAACCTGCTCGAAGTCGGAATCATCGTAAATCAGGTCTGTAGCAGAAAGGCCCTTGGTCATCTGGCCTTCTGCCAAGACTCCTGAGGGGGCAACGGTGAGGAAGTTTCAGAGTGTAAGGCAGGCGACGCGGCTTTACCTGTGCCAGACTGTCCAGACGCGTCAGTAAATATGCTTGTAATAGGAAGAAGTGTGCGTACAGTGTGGATCAAAATGGGCAGGTCGCCGACCTTCGCATGCCGCTGCCTGAGCCCCTTCAATATGGCTTTCATGGAATCTTCGTCATCTGCATCAGCCTGTTGTCTCGTAAAGTCAGGTTGGATTCATGACCGTAGAATGGCGTTACGCACGACAGACAACACCAGATGCGCGTTCTCAACTAGCTTCTCTACCAGCGCGGTGTCTTTGAGGGAACCGATGACGGCATGTACACCAAACTTCTCAAGCTTCTTTGCCTTCTCCTCTGAGCGAACTATTGCGGTGATGTCGAAAGTGTTTGCGCTAGGGTGCTCAAGCAAACGTGCAATTACTATGCCTCCAATGTATCCTATGGCGCAAGGTAAGCAAGCTTCAGCAACGCATGGAAGTGAGCACACCGCGTACCCGTCGCGCCGGTAATGAAAATGGGGGTCTTGGAGGACATTTTGAAGAGTTGGATGGGGACGGAAAGTGGATACTGGCTTGCCCCTGGAGTTGCCGGCCCTTCGACCTTGATATCCAGATGAATTCCGGTGGCCCCGGCATATACGAGGGGTGGTCAGCACCAACGATGTCGATGAATAAGCAGCTCATAGCCAAGCCATTATCGCGCAACTGCACAGCCAAAAGCTGGAAGTTTCGACGGTCGTAGTCATCCTCTCGTCGCTCGCGTAATACCTACGCTTTTCACTCGGAGCTGATGATGTACAGCGTCGGAGGCTGGCTCGAGCTGCTGGAAACTATCAAGAAGTGGGTAAACTGCGGATAGCCAAGCAGTGAGAGACCGTAACATACATCGTTACATCGATATGCTACTTCTTTCCAGATAAGATGTGGGTTTCAAGTGGTTTTGTTGTGCTTTGGGGTAGCGGCAGGGTAGCGGTCAAGTCGCGGTCAAGCGCCGCCACACTTGGGCGTCTACTGTATCTTGGACATTGACCAGCTCGATCGAAAATGCATATACCGCTCTGACGTAACCAAACCGTTCACCACTCACGACAGCACATAGCACTCACAGGAGCACATAAGAGGCAGGAAGTGTGGTGCTGACAATAATGGACTCTGAAGACGAGGACATCTTGGCGTACGAGGATGCTCGCAAAGCTGAGCCGTATGACGATATATTCGTTCGTGAGCACCGCCTTTTGTACCATCCACGAAAAGCTTATGTCTGGTACGTTTGTTTTGCGTCTGACTGGCTTGCTATAGCTCCTCATGCATTGATAGGGAAGCTTAGACCTTGCTGGCCGCCACTACTATCGGTATGCGTCGCTATTCCGTAGGTTCAACGTCTTTGTGAACCAATTCACGGAGCTACTGGATCATGCGGTGCAGTATGAAAATGTCCTTCGTCGTCCGGACGGTGAGCCATTTCTCGGGCGGGGTACCAACGAAGCATTGACCGTCCTTCGGTACAAAATCGAGCCACCCGAAGTGCTAGAAGCATTCGAGAATAAATGGAGAATGAAGGGCTGCTATATAGATCATATTCGGGCACTCCTAGGTATGGACATTTCATCTAGGTGGCGAAGCTGCTACGACTGACACACGATCCATTTAGCGGAAGTCAGTGAAGCCGTCAAAGTCCATGTGAAGCCGACGTTCCAGATTATCAAGCTGTTGGATTTGCCCCCAGAACTCATGCATGAAATAATGGTTTTGGCAGGCGTGGATGACGGACGACGCCTGGGCTCTACTTGTCGCGCATTGCAAAGTATAGCGACGCAGTATATCTATCAAGTAAGTCACCAAGCCTCTTTACTGTCTCGTAAGCATTACATTGAAACTAGGAACGAATCATACGCTTGACAATAAATTCGGAGCGGGACGCAGTCCGTGATGCTGACCATGCATTCCGCGAGGCATATATTTGCAAGCTTGCTCTGGTTGGTCGAGACAGGCTTTACGATCACACTCAGTATCTCCTCGCCAACAGAAATATCACATATGCGCTGCAGACATTATGCATCGTTGGACCATGGGAAGATACCCTCATGCGCGCCGGATGGAATACCCCGGAGAAACCCTTAGAGGACTTTTTCTTGCCTACCGCATCCAACCTTCGCGACGTCATTACTTCTAGCCCCAATCTGCGGACCCTGCATGTTGCATCCTTCATCATATCGCGGGCCCTGAAGACGGCGATTTTGGCACTGCCGAAGCTGCGGCACCTCAAGCTTCTCGCGTGCAAGGCGGATGACGATCCAGTCGAACAGCTTGAAGTGCCGTCGCCCATTGCCAACTGGACGTACAAGATCCGCGATGGGGGTGACGATCATGCATGGACGTTCTTGCCCTTTATGCCCAACCTCAAGTACCTCCATATTTCTCCCGGGTACAGAACACTCGTTCTCCCACCGCAACAGATATCCAAACGGACAAATCCATTTGCGACCCTACAGAAACTTCACATATCTGGGTTGTCTCTACTGGAGTGGACGTCCTTTGTCGTTCTCATGCTACAAGCACACATCCTTACCAATGGAACCCTCCCTCTAACACATTTCAAACTCAAGGCAATGCATGGGCTGTCAGAATTTATACTCGAGGATCTACTCGTAGCTCTAAGTGGGCCAGGATTGCGCTACCTCATCCTCGATGGTATCAGTTATGGCCAGCCCGATGTCATCAACCTCATTGCTAATGCCTGCCCCAACCCTACTTCCCTCACCTTGGCGTATCATATCAGCTACCATCACGACATAACTAAAGAGGTTCACTGGCTGCGTCCGACCTGGGAATACACCCAACGAATGGGGGCGTTTCCATCAACTGGAGCATTTCGGGTGGAACCTCAATGCAATGCCGTCCGCAACCCTCAACAACATCATGACAAATTTTGAGCAGGGTTTTCCCCCGAACGAGAGTGCCGGACGAGAGAAGGAAGATCAGTTTTTCTGAGAGGAGGCAGAAAGCATCGCTCGGCTCTTCAGCGGCACACTGTCCGTCGCTATGAACTATGTTGTTTGGCGAGAGGTCTATGTTCGAATGCTACATTTGGCATACTTCTGGTGGCACAGCCGAAGCTTTCTGACCTTATTTCCCCAAACACCCTTTCTACGAAGTGCATCGCGAGCTACAACACAACCCAAAGGACTTGGTGTTTTGGTCTCCTACTGAACCAGACTCTGCAAAAATTATGCAAATGGTCTTCCCGTAGTAGAAACGAAACCGATTCTCACTGCATATATAAGCACTTGCGATATTCTGCCTTGCTTGGCCCGGCAAGAGCGTCACGGTAATAGTTGGGCAACGGCGCTAGCTATGACTTGAGTGTCAGCGGGTTAGAGGCGCCCTGAAACCTCTCTTGGACCTGCAGCAGTGCAGGGTACCTCAGCAGCCTAGCAGCTGGATTGGCCCAGGTGTAGTCTATTGCAGTGTGAGCCGGATATAATATTGTTCTTGCTATATCTCACAACCTCAGCAGCTTCATCAAACGCGAATGGACTCTGATGATGAAGACATCCTGGCCTACGAGGAATCCCGCAGAGCGAGAGCAACACGTCATTCATTCGTGCATTCTTCGATGGCGTGGATAGAACCCGATGGCTTGCTGATGATGCTTGCTGTGTATTCAGGGGCGCTATAGAGGGCATATCCGACTAGGCTCTACGAAGCAGAGGAAGACAGGAGTGTACGCGAACGGATGCTATATCGACCCCGAGAAGAAGAGCCGTATAATCCCTCAGACGATCCGCCATCCTGACAAGGGCGTCTCTTATCAGATACTTCGTTTCCTTGAAACCATCATAGGTTTTCATCTGGTATGTCCGCAAGTATTGAATGCCTGCAGGAGACACACGCTGACGATGACTAAGGACGCTTGGACCTGGCTGGGTGTTTCCGACTACAGATACAATTTGGTTGTTTGCAGGTTCACGAAGTTTGCGCAAGACTTTGAGGCACTGCTACAACATGCGACGACATTCGAGAGGGTTATGATTGATCCGGGAACGAATCAACCAATCATCCTGCCAAGAACCAATGCACCGTGGTTGGTTACCGAGTGGAGAGTCGACCCACCGGAAATGCTGGAGACCTTCGAGAGATTGGAAGACAAAACTATATGCTCTTGAACACGATGGAAGCACTCATTGGTACTCACTTTCGTCTTGTGGTTTACGCTTCTTGCTGAGACCTGCCTGTAGCATAGTCACAGTTCAAGATGCTCTCCGCGCTGGACCGCCCAAATTCCAACACTTGAAGCTTGATCTACCTTCCAAGCTTCTGCACAACATCACATCATGGCTCTGGGGGGGGGAGTTGTGCACGGCGTCTTGGTTCTGCTTGTCGTGTGTTACGCAGAATATCTCTGCAATACATTTACCGGGTAAGTCCTATAGCTTACGCTTGGGATATTGCTGACGTCTCGACAGGAGCAAAGGATCGAACTGAAGTTCAATCCTGATCCAGAAATGATGAAGAACGACGACTTCGATGCTTTCAGAGCGTACATGCGGAAGCACGCAATAGATGCGCGAGACAGCCTGCGCGAGCAGATAGAATATCTAGTATTTAAAGACGGCGTCACTGGGTGCTTGTCTTCTTTGGTCTTCAGCAGGTGGTCGGAGCATCCTCTCGAGATGGCGACCGGACCGGACCCAAGCGACACACAGGAATTCCTCATGCCCATTGTATCCGACATGGACAGTTTACTCTCCTGTTGTGCCAACCTCCGAACTCTAAGCATATTGTTCCTGATGATGACAGAAACATTGAAGGCGACAATACTAAAGCTACCGAAACTCACACAGCTATTCCTTTTGGGATGTGCTGTGATCGCTGACAACCCGACTTTCGCTTGACCTCAACCCACCACCATCCCCATAGGCGCCTGAAAGGGATGCTCGCCATGGCGGATTACTCTACTCGGCTTTCTCACTAATCACCTCTACGATGTCTTCTTCCATCGTTCGCCATCCGTTTTCAGAGGTCCACTAACCTCAGCCTCCGATCCTCCATGGATCGGAGTCGAAAACACCCGATAAGCCAAGTCCACGGGCGCTCAACGAGTGCTTAACTGGAGGCGGCTCGAAAACGCACACCATTCCGCCCTTCGCCACACCCCCTCCTCAGTACAATTCAAATCCGACATCTCTTACCTACGACTACAGGCCTGCAGGAAGACATGGATAGCGGTTGCGGCCGCGGCCGGGGCAGGAGTGAGGGGTAAAGCCCGCTGGGTGAGACCACCTGCCCTAGCGAGTGCCTAGTAGCTGCAGGTTAAAATCCCTGCCTGGACACTCTCAGCACGAGCCGTGGAGGCCGCTGTAGTGACGACTAGCTGCTGGGAGCCTCAAAGTAGGCGATCCTGGAATACCAATAGTGCACGGTTGGGTAAATGAACATGTCCTTCGCGTACCCAGTATGACTTTCGCAGTCGGGCCACTTGCAATCGCTTGGAGCAGGCACACCAGAACGTATGGAGATCCCGAGCCTCACCCGCGTTCTGTGAGATGTCTTTGACGTTGACCCATATGCCAGGGCGCTATGCACTCCATGGAAGGCTCCAGGTTACGCGTAGAGGGTAGGAAACTGCACAGGGGATTATCAGGAGATGGAAGGAGACGAGGGCAGGATGGAGTGAGAACTCATGTAAGGACTTAGGCCAACTCAAAACAACTCGGCATCCATGCTCGCTAAGCTGCCTGCGTAATGGGCAGCCTACGCACTTGCTTGCTGGCCCCACCGAATGGGCTTCTCGCCTTACCTCGCCGGTGGCAGCTGGCCGTCATGCCCGCTTGGTGTGTTATCACCCACGCACTGGCCTTACACAGTAGGGATGGAGGGACTAGTTATGTAGAAGGTACCAGGGGCGTTCTAGGAGGTAGTCTCCAGCCTGATGATACACGGACGAACATTTTGTTGTAGTTATTAGGCGGCCGCATAGGGCAACATTCCTGCCGCTATATAAATGCTGGATTTGAAAAAAAAAAAAAAAGACAACCCAACTTTGGAGCTCGAGCTTCAGTCTACTATCGTCAATCGGAAGCTCTCGATCCATAAGGAGGAACACCTATCGTGTTGGGAACTCGCCATTCATGCCCAATCTCAGGTGGTTATCTATAACCTGTTTCGACACTTCATGGTGTCTTCCTCCGTTAGTAATCTTGCAGCGGGCGACCTCCTTCGTCAACCTACGAAAATTATTTATCTCCAGACTCCAGCCTGCCGAATGGGATAATCTGGTTGAGATAATGGGAGAAGCATCTCGGTTGACCAGCCAGTCCCTTCCTCTCACTCACCTCAAGCTGACAATGAGCTTCGGATACCGGAGGACATATTACGACCTTGCTCTTTGCCTTGAGTGGTGCAGCTCTGCAATACCTTGTCCTGGAGGGGATCAGATACAGCGGAGTGGCCTCATTAGCATCATTGCGACGACCTTCCCGGACCTTACTTCCCTTACGCTGATGTATCGTGACAGCTATCGCCAGCAGAAGGCACGAGACGTTCTTTGGCCCTCGCCTCAACCCTTGGGAGTATGCAGAACAATTCGGGCATTTCAGCCGTCTAAAGCACTTTGGGTGTAGTGTTGCCAAAGTTCAGTTCGGTTCAGTAGTTCAGAACTGAAACCGATGAACTGAACCATGTGGTTCAGTTCAGTTCAGTTCTGGTTCGGCCTCTAGGTAACTTAGTTCGGTTCTTGGTTCGGGGCATGGCTGTCACACTCCGAACCAAGTTCAAACCAGTTTGAACCATGAACCATGTACATGTTATGTAGTGTATTTGTACTGGGATTTATAGAGAAAAGTACATGAACTTACTTACTGTAGCATGTCTAAACTATTTTTCATCATTGTGCTTGTAAACTGAGCACCAAATATTGCTCTGCTTATGTTTTGGTGTATACATGATGCCATCAATAGCTGCCAAAAATGGCAACTGGCAGCCTCTATCAGACACTGAGCTTCAAAACATCATAATATAAGGCTTTTGCACTATACAAACCCTTTTAGATGTCAATATATAACTCTATTATGATCTACCATTGCAATTATACTGATTTGATAGAGTAAAGCAGATATATACATGGTTCAATGGTTCGAACTGGTTCGAACCCTGAACTGAACTGACTGAACCAGTTCATACTGGTTCAGTTCAGTTCGGTTCTGGTTCGGCTACTAAACACTTGGTTCTGGTTCTGGTTCTGACAAAAATGGGCCCGAACTGAACTGAACTGAACTTTGGCAACACTATTTGGGTGGAATCTCAGCGTCGGCCTTCCTTGGAACTTCTATCGCATCGAGCGTTCAAGTGCCGGTGCAGTCGAGCTCACAGATATGGCTCTTGGTAACATGCGAGAATAAGTATTTCGACCATGACCCGTCTTTTCTTCATCTTTGGCCCTTCGTTGAGTTAAATTCTGCTAATAGTGCTTATTAGAATTTGTAATGCACAAGTGCTATCCTTGCTGTTTTGCGTATATTATCTCCGACACTTAGTCTTATGATTATCGGTGGATGGTCGGTCATCGAGTGCGGTTTTGGCGCGAGTGGGTGCTTTCGGCAAATAGACGCGCGCTTGCAAATCCGTCTTGGACTCAACCAAGTCGATCGAAAAACATGTTATTCTTCACCAGCCAACATACAACCCACCACACCTCATACTCGCTGTGCGAAGTTTTGAAATTCTCTACGAGTATTTAGGAGTATACTGCAATGGATTCCGACGACGAGGACATTCTAGCGCACGAGGCTGAGCGTAGAGCTCAATTGTATGGGGAGACATTTGTTCGTACGTATCTCACCTCCATCCCATGAGTTTTGTTTGTTGACGGTACGTGTAGAGCGTTACAAAGGAGTTACCCCACTAGACTATATGAGGAAGAAGAACGCCGTCAGGTTTCCCATACGCTTCATGGGGCAGATCAGTCTGAGCGCAGGCTTTCCCGCGACGCCTGTGATGACCCTGTGTCCACGAAGGGCGTCACATACCGTCTTCTTCGCCTGTGTGAGTCGTTGAAGGGTTTTCATGCGGTATGCAGGTTCTTTCTTACATTCGAACAACATCCCTGATGTCTCTTTAGGGAAGCCTAGACCTCGCTGGTCGACACGAACCTCGATATGAATCGGCCTTTCGCAGGTTTACTAAGTTCACGGAGCACTTCTCGGAACTGCTGCAGCATGCGGCGGAGTCCCAAGAGTTCCTGCACGGCAGCAACAATGAAGCACTTGGTACGTACTACGTCATACGCCAGCAACGCATGTATCCCGCATAAATACCGTACTGATCCGGACGCTAGAAGCCTTCGAGCGGACATGGCAGATGAGGGTTTCCCTCAATAATATGAATGCAATCTTTGCTGTGATTGGTACGGTTTCCTTCAGGCTCGACATGAATGCTTGATGTGTACTTACCCCTCATTCAGGCGAGGTTCGTGAAACCTTCAGCATAAACAAGCAGCCGAAGTTTCAGGTCATCAGGCTTTTGAATCTTCCCCAGAGCTCTTGCATATCATCATGGGTTTCGTCGGCATAAACGACGGACGACGCCTGGCTTCTGTCTGTCGCGTACTGCGAACCATAGCAATGAAGTACATCTATACGGTAAGTCGTTATAAATCCAACCTGACCGGTAGTTCTAGTCACTAAACAATAACGATCAGGACCGAACCATTCACCTGCCATGTCTAGGACGCATGGACGACATTGAGGCCGTCGAGCCTAGTGCTCGTGAAGCATACGTTCGTAAGCTTCTGCTGGAGGCGCGAGATCAGTTCCACAAGCACACTTCTTGCTTGCTTGAGAGCGAACATATGACCTATTCCCTCGAGTCCCTCAATGTCTATGCAACTTTGGGAAGTCGTCTCAGCATGGCTGGGTGGAACTCGCTCGAAAGCGGCCTAATGGAATACCTAACGCCAATAGCGTCGGATCTCAGCAGGGTTGTCTCTCGCTGCCCCAAGCTTCGCAGCTTGACCATTGTGGGCTTGCTCATTTCGGACGAGCTGAAGAAGACGATACTTGCGCTTCCCAAGCTATGGCACCTCCAGCTCACGTCGTGCTACGCAACCAGCAGTCCGATGACGAGGCTGATGTTCACTCATGCATTACAGACTGGACGCTCAGAATCTATGCGCATGAGCAGGAGAATGTCTGGTCGCTCCTCCTTCCATGCCCAACCTCAAATGGCTACACTCTTGCCACATGGACACTGGCTCCCCTGTAGAATTCCAAGGCGTCAATCCATTCGTGAACTTACAGAAACTGCACATCGTCGAGCTGCCTCCCTCAGCTTGGGGCGACCTCGTCACTCTCATGACCCAGGCATCAAGCATAGCTGAAAGGCGTCTTCCTCTAACACACTTCAAGCTCTCCGTATCCTATGGTATTCCATATCCAATTCTTCGGGGCCTCCTTCTTACCCTGAGTGGGTCTGCGCTTCAGTATCTCATACTCGATGGGGTCGAATACGGCGAAAGTAATATCATCGCCCTCATCGCAGATGCGTGCCCGGACCTCCTATCTTTGACCCTGGCGTACCGCGATAGTAGCCGCCAAAGCAAG